>CM056379.1:101839404-102114061 GCA_029718625.1 Synaphobranchus kaupii | reverse complement strand
CGTTAGTGTTGGTGTGACTAATGGCTCTTGTTTAAGCAGTCTCTCCTCTCTTTACCTTTTTAAGCTGACACCCTTTTTTCCTATCCTTTTCTATGGCTTTTTCAATCTCCAACCACCAGGCATATGGTAGCGTACCATAAAATAGCAAGCCTACACGCCGTAGGTCGGAGGGCAGCGGCCCAAAACGCATGCTTGTTGTACGCGGGCACTTCTAGAGAATAAACCCAATAGCTGACCGTGCTCGCGCCACATACTCTAGCAATGAAAAGGGTGGAACGGGAGGAGGCATTGGCATGCATTCACCAGTACTCATTCATGGTTCCCTTAGAAAAGTGAGAATACATGCCTACCGTTTCCAGCAGGAATCGTTTGGTAATGAGTTGGAAGCAGTACTGTCGTGATTTTGCACTTTTGGGCCGACAGTGGCAGCGGCAACTCTCGTGCGTTGTGGAAAGCCGCCGTTTAATATCTTTGCGGCAAACTGAGTTCTTTGTCTTATTAGGCTTACGGCTCAGCGTATTCGTACTTCGCTCATTTTAATGGTCCGCCGTGACATTTTCATTCAGCGAGCGAGGTTCTGCAGGGAAAGATTTTACATGGGGGACTGAAGGTTTATTACAACGGTTTTAACTGCATTACAGTTCGTTTACGAAAAACAAATGATTCCGTTGGACTCTCTCAGATAGCTATTAATGCATTATCCATCGGGAAATCCCTTACGGCGGAAGCCCGGTGGACATTTGGCTTTGTCTTCGGCCCGCATAAGAGCAGAGCGGGCTGGCTTTGGCCCAGTGCTGTCGCTGCATGCAGCGAGCGTTGTTACAAATGACAATGTCATGATGAGGAACCGTTTCCCGGCCCTCTGTGTACTCGGTGAGAAAAGCACAATAGAAAAACCCAGCAAAAGCATGTCAGCACACATATTATCGGTTTCATAACAAAGCCGTTTTATATTGCTCATCCGAACATGTTTTTTTTTTTTTTTTTTAGCGTTAAAAGCTTTTTCTCCCTGGTACAATTGACAATTGAAATGGCAGCGAATGCCAACAATTAAGATACTTGAACACTATAATTGAAATTCCTGGCATCGCCAATTGTTTGTTTTTGTTTTTTTTGTTGGTTTTTGTTTTTTTTTAGCTGGGTACATTTCATAAACACACGTGCATTATGAGGGATGAAAAAGAACTAAAATATTTAGCAATTATTTTAGGCTTTAATTAATGACTTTGGTTTCTCCAGTCTTTAGTTAATTGCAGTTATTATTCCCAGTTTATTTAGATTTTGGCACAAAGAAAGGGTTTTAAAAGAGAAGAATCCCTTTATGAAGGCAGGGGTGGGTGATGAGGGCCCATCGCATATCTGTTTTAAGCGTAGATATGCAGTCGCAGATAGCAAGCCCGTGAGGACGGCTCCCTTCTGTACCGACGTTTTGCCTGAAAGATAAATGGGGGCTGTCATTCGCCTTCTTCATGGAAGACCATATCAAGCAGCAGGGTCCCTGCAGGTTAACTTTGTTGACCCATCTTGCCAGGAGTGAAGAACTTGCAGATTCAGGTTTTACCAATGATATGCAAATGTGTTTATTGTGAGTGCTGTGGAAGCTGTGAGCTTGAAGGAGGGGGGTGGGGGGTGGTGGTCCTTGAATCATGAGGACAGGGAAGGGGGGGGGGGGGGGGGGGGGGGGGGGGTTGAGCAGATCTTCTGTTTTTTTTTCCTCTCTTCTCTTCAATCAGATTTCCCAGGGGACAGGATGGGAATGGGAACTAGCATGTCATTTGTGACCATTTGTCCCTCTGCACTGGTGTTAGCTGGGATGGGGTTCCCATGACAAACAAAAGTAGACATCACACCCAGCCATCACACCCAGCCGCCTCACCCAGCCGCCTCAGGAGTCTTTGAATGCCTAACTTAATGCTCCACAATAACAGATAAACAAGGAAAGCTTTTGCTTGCAAGAAAAATCAAATTTAGATACAGATGTTTCTTAATAGTAAAAAAAAATTTAAAAAAAATTTATAATGTTTTTCAGAAACTGCTCTCACTGAGTAAACGCCTATCTAAAACAACGGCGATAAATGTCTCAGAGTGTTATCAACGCAATGACGACAGACTTCATATTATCCGGAGAAGATGTGGCATGGTTGAAAATGGCTACATTTTCCCCCTAGAGAGACCTGTCAAATGAAAGAAGAAAGAGAAGAGTTTAAAAGAAAGACGGGGAAGGAGAGATGCCCTCCTTTTGTCAAATCTTAACTGTCAACGCTGTCTGATGCTTCAAATCGGAGTGTAATCAGATGGTTAGGTGATGTCATCATTTCTGAGACGCGTCTTCTTGGACGGGCTATCTTATCTGAGGCCCGTGGGCCCAAGTTTTATCTTTGTAGTTTTAACACCGCTAAGAATAATAGGAGGTGTGAATGTCCTCTTGATGTCTGTGTGCGCCTGCAAAGAATGGAATATATCGCTCGTGCCCATGCAGCCAGCTCACCTGGGGGAGGGGTAGAACGCCCACTTCAAAGTTATATTGTGTTTCTTGTAAATATACATGCAGCCCAGTTGCCCGTTGTCATGGGGACTCTGTGTTACAAGGTCCGCTGTTTGCTGTGTGATGATGATTAGTGACTGGCCTTCAGCCACGGCTCTAAAATCATACATGCAGATAACCGCAGCTTCATTCTGTTAGAGGCCCTCCACTATTTGGCTCGCAAATTCTTTGAAGTCGTAATAGGTTTTAAAGTTCACAATTCTTTGTCTGTAGGCCATGGGAATTTGTGTGTGTGTGTGTGTACACCAATTTTCAATTGCAGTATAAATCCTTAAATGCATAAATACTATAATAAATGTATCAGTTAAACTGCTGTTACCCTGCTCTGAAGATAGTTAGCGATGGGATACGTATTGCAAAGAGGACTTATTACATGGGCTTGCCCTGAGTATGATTAAAGGTACATGTTCCTCTATGTAATTTTGCGCTCTAGAAAGCTAGTCAGTAAATCTGTTCTCAGCTGCCATATCTTTGTAGTAGGTGGACCCACCATGGAATTTACATTATATATACAGTATATATATATATATAGGTGAACAAATAGGCATGGTTAAACGGCCACAACAGCCCAAATTACTCCCAATTGAATGGGAAAAGGAAGTCACATTAATTTTACCCCATTCATTCAAAACCAAAGATTAAAGGCACGCTAAGGAGAACAGATAATGTTGTCAAAGCGACTGAATTATGTCCCCTTTATACACTAAATGACTGTGTAATTCCTAGAGCAAGTACCATTGTTTACACGTTTCTTTGTTCAACCTTTTTTTAATTAACTACATTTCTTGTTTATAGAGAACTGTTATCTCTCCTCCTCCTCTTTCTCTGTCTCTCTCTCCCCCCTTCCTTCCTCCAGCCTGCAGTTGGTGTTAGCTTTTCCTGAAAGAAAACAGAATGAAGAAAGAGCAAATGCAATTCTAAAATGTACATCCAAAACATAACGTATAAGTGACCCTGATGTATCAGGGTTGGGGGGTCAATTCAACTTCAACCGTTACGGTTCGATCAATCCAAGAAATGAACTGAAGCTGAAATTAAAAGAATCTCCATAGAACATTATGAGCATTTTTCAATTTGTGACTTGAATCACAATTAATTTCCTGAACTAGCATAGAATTGACCCTAACCCGTGTAGACGCGCTAATGGGAAAGGGGGAAGGAGGCGTTTTTAATTTGCAATTGCGTTACGTCTAAATAAATAAGAAGTAAGGCGATACAAAAGTGATACCGTAGTATCAAGTGCAGAGTCATCTCTCAAAATCTCTGCTCCGCCTGACTGCCCTGGACGGATCTTCCCAAAGCAAGTTTGTCGGAGCCGTGGAGTTGAGACGGGACAGTAGGCTGGAGAAGTGCACTATGACCAGTTATATAAGCTGTGTGCAGCACGTGCATTAGACGCAACGCGAACACAAGAGTTTTGAAGGCTGTCTGCAGCGCATGCTTGCCTTTTAACATTGCATCTGTCACACTAATTGCATTTGCACCGTGCTGGCAGCAATGCAGTTGCATCAGCTATTCTGATGTTAATTTTCGCCGTGCGCGTATTCGCCCAGCCAACATCGCGCAATTTATATTGAAAAATGTACCGTGGTGCCTGTGATTACCCTCTTGTAGATTATTTTTTCGAGCAGTTTTAAAATTGGAAGCTACTGATCTTTCCTGCACACCCCTTCTCGCTATGAAATATTTATTGTAAGGGAGTGTAATGTTGCGCTTGTCCATATGCGTTATGAATTAAACATATGCTCATATTATGTTTGCATAGATTTAAATGCACATGCGCCTCTTTTTTTATTCATGATTAAATGTTTAATTTAAGACCGATATTTTAGAAAATAAGGAGCCGTGCGTTGCACGCCGCAAAGATATCTTCTCCTGATTGGAATGTAAATAAGATAAACCCGGGAAGCTGTTTGATATCCATTGGAATCTAAGTGCTAATTGCCCCATTCATTAAATGTCAATACAGATGGCGGGAACTGTGTGAGACCGCAGTGTGTATGAGTTTCTTCATTCAGAAGGGTAGAGGAAGGGTGTGTTTGGAGAGGGGGGGGGGGGGGGGGGGGGGGGCTCTATAAAATGGACCCCCCCCCCCCCCAGTCACCCGTTCTGTACGACATTTCTAAATGAGGATGAAATGCAGCGTATGGTAGATATAGGCTACTAAGTAAATGTTGAGCGCCCGGGATTCTGTAACGGCGCATCTGTTGTTCAACGGGGGCCGTTAATTTGTACGTCTATAAATCCTGCTTGTAGCGTCCTGTTCCGAGGTTAGTGGACCTTGCTGCAGCGAAGGCTGACCCCCCTTGCCAAGTCCTTTTCAGACGGTGCATGCTTAGTGCCCGTGAAAGTGCCTGCGCTCTAAAGATGAAACAGAGGGATTAATAGAGACTTTTAAGGAGTTTTTCCTCCCAGTTGCCTCTTTTTTTTTTTTTGGTTTGTTGTGACGTTTTAAAGCTGGTGGAGACGACAGGTCGCCCGGAGTACTCATTTTTGTGAGTGTGCTGTGCTTTCTTTTGTCCCAATTGTTCGTAACATCCATCTATATATCTATCTTTTTTTCAAAGGAAATTGTGCATGTTATTTTAATTAAATACTCTTATTTACAGAGAGTGAAACAAGTTCAATAACTTATTAAATGTCTCTTTTTAGCACTGCTTTAATGAGCGTGGAAAATGTTTCCTTAAATATTAATCCATTCTCTATTGATTAAGGTTTCAGTCCTGCTGTAGTTAGTGTGAGCTGAGGTGGTTAATTTATCATATTTCATGTAATTTCTATAAATGTCCACATAGATTTGTATCATTACACATACCTTGGTTATATGAGGTCATTATTTCTTAAATTCAGAGTAATACCCCACAGTGACACTAGAGGGCAACTAGTTGTCAGTGTGCAGCTCTCTAACACGAGGGATATAAATAATTCAAAGTAGTTCTCTGGCTAGCCAGTATTCATTTTCTTGTCATATTTTCTATTTCTTGTAATAATAGCTATACCCCCAGGCTAGTAAAATTAGAACAATATTTTCATGCAAGTAGTCTGAAATGGTGAGGCTCTGAGTGAGTGTATGTGTGTGTGTGTGTGTGTGTGTGCCTGCCTGCTAGAGAGAGAGGGAGAGAGAGACTGGTAGAGGGAGGGGGAGAGAGAGAGACTGTTTTCCATTAGATAATGATCAAATAACAGTTGGTCATGAGTTTATAAAGCTGGCTGATGAAACTATGTGGTACAGAGGACTTCAGTGAACTAAAAGAAACATAGCCTGGATAGAGTTTTCATAGTTTTTTCAGATATTTTGCACTGTAATTTCCTGCTATTGAGGCTTCATGCTGTCATGTTCCTTTCAGTTGATTTCCTGGTGACACTGGGCGATGCAACACGGTGTAAAATTGAGATTGCGGCGCACTTGACGGGCAGGGCATTTCATATTCATAATCAATATTCCGGAGAGACGATCCTCCGCTTAAAAAGTTCCTATCTGCAGGTCTTGTGTGTCCAACAAAGGACAACAAAGCGACTGAGTCGGACGAGCTTCTGTGAAGATGGGGGGGGGGGGGGGGGGGGGCTGGGGGGCGGGGACCGCAGCACTATAAATGCGGTATATCAAGATATGACCGATGAATGATTTAAGGAAATCTATAAATGAAATATTTACTGTGCGAGTTTCAGCTGGTGCTGCGCGCTCTGAAATAAACTGAGAGGGGGAGGGGTGGGGCCGGGAGGGAGTGACGAAGCAGTACGGGTTTGGAGAAAACGTGACACGCGCTATACGCTGCAGTGCGTGAGCGCTGTCAGCGGTTTCGGTCCACTATGTGGCCTACCGCACGCGCGTCCGTAAATCGCCACGTAGCCCCGTTCCCCCATTTCCGTACCTTTATTGTCGCGCCCCTGCGGCGGGGACACTTGGGGACGCGGGATTGCGTCTCACCGCCGCGTTTCTGCGGCTCGATCACAGAGATCGAAAAAAAAAAATGTTTGGGCCTCACGGTATTCGGCAGAGCAAATATGAAATAAAATAAACAGATTTAGATGGTAAACTTTACGCCGGGATAATTCCGTTGAGCAAGCCTTCCATGCATGATTAAAAAATAGACCAGTTCCTTTTTTCAGATGGGAATCAGGGAGCACACGGCATTATTTAGCGAGGAAGATATCATTTATTCATTGTGTATGTTTTTCCTCCTTCTGTGCATGGCAGTGCCATCTGCTGTATAGTGCAGTATTAAATCAGAGGGAGAGAGAGAGAGAGAGAGAGAGACTACAGAGGGGATTGATTTTTTCCTTGTTCTTACAGACAGAAGGCTGTATTCTATGTAGACAGATCTGAAGTGACAGGAATTTTTCCCTCTTCTGCAGCACATTGATATTAATATTTCTGCCAGTGTTCTCATTTGCCTTCTTCATTGAAAGGCACACAGATGGATCTGTGAAATGAAAAACACAACTGGGATGAGGACTGTGGATTGAGAGGTTTAGGGGTGACACTGCTGTCATTAGCTAAACTTGTGGATCGGCATTGTGTGAAAAGAGGTCATCTTCCAGTGGAAATGGGTCACCTTCCAATATATAAATCAATAGATTTGAAAACAATATTGTTCAGTTGTTTATTATTATTTATAGGCAAAGCTCTGTCAAATGACGTCATGAAGTTGTCAGAAGAGGGCTGCATTTACCGCTCTGTGTGTGCAAGACACATTGTGTGAAGGTTGACGCAAAGACGGCAACAAAAAATATCAACTTATTATGCAACCAGGATGATTGTGGAGTGTTGTTTTGGATGTTCCGTCACCAGAATTGCAGATAACACACTAAAATCAACATTATCCATTTACCTTGGGCGGTTCATTTGTATTCCAGGGCAAAATGCCACAGTTATAGAACACGAGAAAGATAATGGCAACAGCCAAGCACAAGATATAACCGTAATGACAGTCCTCACATATGGTGCCTGCTATAGAGAGGCTTTTTTTATTGAAATTTTTTTGTTAATTTAATTAGTTTTTATGAAAGACTTTCTGGAGGCTTTCAAATTCTTTCAGACAACGTGCTGAGGGATCCACCTTAAACGGAACGTATTTGGTTAACGGGAAGAGCAGAGAGTAATGAGGATGTTGTGCACTTTTCTCAGTAGAGTCATAGGGGCTTTGATAACCAAAGTGGTGCGTCACTGCAACCTCAAGTCCCAATGAATTCATTTATTTAAGTCATTGCCGCTTTTGAAAAAGCCAGAGCAATAAATTACAGTGAGACGATGTGGGGATAAGAGAGTTTCAGAGAGAGAGAGAAAGAAAGAAAGAGAGAGAGAGAGAAAGAAAGAGAGAAAGAGAAAGAAAGGGAGACAGAGATAGAGAGAGAGATAGACTAAAACTCAATCATTCCTGAGGCAAGCAAATAGCTATGTAGAACTAGCATTGTTACATAGTTGCTTACATTACCTGGAAGCATTACCACAAGGTGGTCGCATTCCTGGGAGCGATTGTGAGCTTGGTACTAAGAACAGCAGTACGGTGACACAGTTCTGTACGAGCCGCGGTTGTGTTTGCCAAACCCCCCTCCCTTTCCCTGCCCGCTCTTATCTGGAGAGAGAGAGAGAGAGAGCGAGAGCGTATGTATATGGGTGCTGGGGAAAGTCAATAAAGGGAGGAAGTGGGGCAACGGCCCCATTGGCAGCCTCTCTGGCTACATTCAGCGTTCAGCGGCCTCCCAACCGTGCCCTTCATCCAGCCCACTCTTGGCCAGTCTGTAATCTGTTTATGTGTGAGTAATGGAGCGCTGAGCCGGGGCCAATAGAGAACGTAAGAGCCAAAAAGCCAAAATGTTCGCTGCTTGAATCACCGAGCACTTCGGGAGCACAGGACGCAGATCACATGCCGGAGAATTGGTGCTAGACAGCGCCACTGGACCGCTTGTGCGCAAGGAGGAATGGGTAATATTTTCGGGGAAGCTTGCCTGTTTTCTTCTGTGGTTTAATTTCATATGGTACAGAGCGTTGAACCATAGCTGTTGCAAGACACGTCTCTTTTGTGAGGTTTTTTTTTTCCTTTTTTTTTTTATACGTGCTTCCTGGTACTTGTGGTTTATTGTAATCATAATACGAAGCTTGAGTATATTTAGTTCCACTAAAATATGTACCGTACGTCTAAAATGTAGAAACTATTTGCTCAGACTGATGGCGCTGTAAGAAAACACAGTGGTTTTGAATCTTAACTAATGTACTTAAGTAGTCATGAGTAATTCATTGCTCATAGGTGTGGAATTCAAATAGACGTGTGGTATCTGAAAAGAACGCAGAGTGCGAACACAGACAAGTCATGTTTGAGAATAGGCTTTGATTTTTCAAAATGTTCCTTTTGCCCCGTGGGAGGTCTTTGTTGGCTAATTCTGAGGCCTGAACAAGCACGTTTGAGATGTGTAGGGGGAAAAAAACCTGCCTCTTTCTTAGCTGAAATAGAAATGTAGTACATGAATGTTTCTGTGGTAAAACTGTTTAATTTCATTTTCTGTTTTGTGCTGCTGGCTGAAGAACCGTGAAGGGAAATGTCACACAGTCACAGTAGATTTCACCTTCAGTAATTGGTTCTGAAGAATGTCCTTTATTGAAACATATTCTGTTATTTTGCCTTAAAGTTTAAACTACAATGCAAATATGATTTCTTAAAAAGGTTGTGAGCCATGGGCTTCCAATGATCACTATAACCATGGATCTGATTTCACCGTCACACACCGAATGCGACTCGCTTTTGCGCTTCCGAGTCAAAGGCCTGTCTGTCTCAATGATGAGACTGTTTAAGTAGAGTTGCTAGTGGCTAATTTTACTGGATTTAATGTGTGTACACACAGAACAAACAAAGGGCTTGACGGTGACATCACCACGCAGTGTGGGAAATGATGGAGGAAGTGCCCCGCCCACTGCCTCTGACAATGTCTTTCCACTTAGAATCCACTTACATTTTACTAGTGGAAGTTTTTAAGATTATATCAGTGCCTACTGTAACAAGGAGACATTGTGACAGGTGGAGGCGTGTAGTCTTATGGCGTGTGCTAACGTGTTTATATTGTCGTGTCATGCCATGCCATTGACAGCAGACGTTGCTCGAATTTCCCATTCAATAAATGGCCCGATATTACATGACTGTGCATGTGCGTAGGCACACGAGCTGAACTGAGGCCTAGTTGTTGTTGTCGACTTAAACGGTGTGAAAGAGTTTCATTCAGTGGCACTTGACTCAGTAAATTGTGTACTTAATCTGCCAGCGGCGTCATACGGTATGTGGCGGGCTCCGCATAACAGCTGGGTGAACGAGACGGCCACTGACCCGAGCTTGGCCGCCCCTCTGTTTCCGTAGCACCCAATCTGAAGGGCCGGCCCCGGAAGAAGAAGCCCTCCATCTCCCTGAGACGGGACTCCCTTGGCCAGAGCTCGGGCAAGGAGGCCAGCTACGCCGAGGGCAAGGCCACTGCCAAGGTACTCTCATTAGCATTACACTTCCCTGCACGCCCTTTCAAAAGCCCATTTCAGAGTGGCTGCTCTCCAGGCGCGTACACTTTCACATTTTTGGCATGGAAGCTCACTTTTCCTGGGGTACCAATGATGTTTAATTAATGTTAGGCTATCATGTATTTATAAGCCTCACAGTTGTTTTTTCTCTTGTTATTTTAACGACCTTTTGTCCCCTGTAATGTGTCTGTCTATCCATTACCGAACTGGGGGGCACTTGTGTAATATTTTGCTTTTCCTTTCCAGAAAAACAGCTTAGACTTTCTTAGCCTTGCAGTTGATGCATTTGAGTTTTTCCAGGGAAGCTGTAGTCACCCGGAAACCGAGATTGTGCTTGATGTTGCTGAGGTGTGACTTGAGCTGGTGTACGAACTCCACTCTGGTCTTTTCAGAGCGCTGTATAAATATCGCACCGACAAGTTCAGTTAGCAGTTAAATATTTTGACTCTGCTTGGTTAATGAACAAATAATACTGTTTTATTCTTGATGGATAATTCTATGGATAAAATGGAAATGCATTCATTTTAAATGATCGAAAGAAAAACAAACAAAGCAGTCATGTTTTTTGAATATGGTAAAAGTTAGCCGATTTGTTTGGCTGGTCGAGATCAGAATGGCATTTCAAATTTTTTTTCTTCTTTTTTGCATGAACATATCCTAACCGGCCTTGTTACCTCTTTTGTAGAAAATAACTGCCCTTGATTATTTATAGCAGATGGATAAACAGACGTGTGTGGGCTAGCGAATGACTGTTGTGTGACAGAATCATTATAACAGAACTCTGGCTTTGCTGACTGAGTGTATGATCCCAGCAGCCGATGGGGGCCCGCACGGCAGCCGATAGGGCCCCGCACGGCAGCTGGGGCCTTGCCTTCGCCCTGCTCCTCTCTGCAGCCGCCTAAAACGCCTGCAGTGAGGTCTGCTCTTTCCACCTCACCTTCTCATCTCTACCACGTGGTCTTTGATTCCAGGTAAAAACCGACTCTAAGGTGGTTGTGGCCAAACCCAAAAATAACGGTAGCTGTAAAAAGGCGGCCGCCGAGGAGAAGCCTAAGGTGGGGGCAGGTGAGGAGTGCCGGGCCGACGAGCAGGCCTTCCTCGTAGCTCTGTACAAATACATGAAAGAGAGGAAAACGCCTATTGAGAGGATTCCATACCTTGGGTTCAAGCAGAGTAAGTAGAAACCGCTTCCCTTCACAAACTCCAGTCAATGTGAGCTGTGCCTTTAAGATCTGGGAGGGGGTGTTAGCGTGAGGTAGCTACCTAGTAAACGTGGGTGCTTAATGGCATTAAAAAACGCACTGGTGTCTGTATCCGTCGGAGGTTCAATCAACGCAAATTGTAAAGGCACAGCGCTTTGGGGAGTTTCGATTTTCACTGAAATCAGATTGCCCATTTTGATCTTTGAGTAACTAAAGAACCATTATCATTATTTCACCTTAACACTTAACAGTGTGTGTGCTGTAGCCGTACCCCCACAGAGGGCTTTACCATTCTTAAAAAAAAAAAAAAGATCGTAATCTCTTCTGCGGGGTTGTAAAGTAGGTCATTGTAACTTAAGAAAATGAAAGAGATAATTATACTCTGTCAACTCTATAGCACTAATTTGCTGCAGCCAACTGCTTTTATGTACATGGCTTGAATAACAGATCAGGCAACATCAGATGATTCTCTTTGGTAGAGCAACTTCAAGCCGCTCTCTGCCTGCCAAATACTGAAAATGAAAGCACATTAAATATTTTAAAAATCAACCCAGATCCCTTACTTCACACTTCAATTCTCCTTCGTAAAACCATCTACAAAAGTGAAAAATCATTTCTCGAAGTAATACGAAGAAAGTCGTTCTGTGCATTTTTTGTAGGCCTACGTAAGCCATAATTGAGTAATCTTTGGTTTCATATTAGCCTACCGCACAGATCAGTTGCTGGTGCTTTCCGAGCTAATGTGACAAGGCACAAGTGTCCATTCAGTTACATTTTCCTCACTTCTCTTACACAAAACCAAAGTCGAGATGAATGGCTGAAACACACGTGAAATCTATTTTTCTCTCTCTCTTTCTCTCTCCCAGCGTAATAGCATTAAGCATTAAGTCGTGCCTAATTAGGTCTCTACCATCGCCTTATACCGCGTAATAAAGAATTGTAAAAAAAAAAAAATTATAAAATGACAGGAGAAAGGGGTTCATTATTTCTCATTCTCTTAGATAAACAGTAATTCCCACAGCCAGTGGCACATTTTCAATAGTGTCCTTGGGAATAGGCGAGTGCTCTCCCTGGTCGCCTTCTCAGCGGTACCTATCAAGGAAAGTTTAATTGGTCTCGTTGGATGTGCGTGGATCTGATGCGTGCATCTCTATGATAATAGTGCCGCTGAACACAGCTCGAAAAAGACATAAAAGCAAGCTGAGGTGGGCTTTTGTAATGTCATTGCGTACTAGAGTTAATTATTGATGCATGACAATCTTATAGATGGATCGTTAGGTTTTCACCTGAAAAGCCAATGTCATTCGCCAGGGTGTAGATGGGCCTCTCTTTGTCAGTCCTATTGTAGCCTCTTGAACAGCCATCAAGGGAAAATAATCAATAGCAGCAGATCTGGGGATAGGAAAACACCGTTCTGACAAATACGCGGCAACGTGTGCATGGTGATTGAATTTTGATTGATTTCTCCCCGTGAAGTCCCTCGGTTTATTTGTTGCCATTTTAAAAACATGAAACATTTACACATCATTAAATAGACAGTAATTTATTTGGGCCATTATCTGTGAAAGACCACGTTAACATTCGCCACACAAAAATATAACGGCGGGAGAGAAGTAATGAAATTAATGTGTAGCCTATCAATATCTCAGCTCCCGCATGAATGGATCCTCGCATTGAAGGATGTTTTTTCTTTGTGTGTATGTCTGTGTGTGCGCGCGCGCGCGCATGTGTCTATGCGTGTGCCTGTGTGTGCATGGATTTGTGTGTATGTGAGAGACTTTTACAGCAAGTTATTGATCGTAATAGTTATTGCACTGCTAACAATTGTCTGTGTGTCTGTCTGTCCGTCCGTCTGTTTGTCCGTCCGTGTGTGTTGTGTATGTGTATGTTTGTGTGTGTTTACAGTGAGTTATTGATCTTAATGCTTATTATCCCTCTAACAGTAAACCTTTGGACTATGTTTCAAGCTGCTCAGAAACTGGGAGGATATGAGCTGGTGAGTGTTTATATAATTCTGACTGAATATCCCTGCTTCTCCATCCTCCTTTTTCCTCGGGCTCTGAGACACATGAAAGACAAGCAGAATCATTTTCTGATTTTGGGCCTGCTGTCAGATGTGTGTTTACGCGGCCGAGCTCGGTCGAAACCTCGCCTAGATCCACATTTGGCGGAATGATGCAGTTGTTGTAAAAATGTACGGAGTGGAAAACATGTGCAACTCTTTTTCTGTCAAGGAAATTGGTAGCGTCTGTGCTATACCCATGTTGAGGCTCAGAAGGGACTGCGATTGTGCAACACGCCAACAGTACAATAAAGTGATTTCACTTGGCAGCCAATCTGACATCTGTTCTGTTCTAATATGGGAAAAGCATTTAAGGCTTTTCAATTTAATCAGTTAACGTTATTCAAATACTGTAAATGGCTCTGTATTTGTTTATCAGCAGTGAAAAAAGAGAGCGGCAGCCAAAATTGTTTATGTTCTGAGCAAACAGGAAGCTATTCATCTGATTTCAAAGGTTGCTCTCAAGTCTCCTATCGTACGGTTTATCGGTAGTTTAGCCTACCCCGCGAACAGGAAGCGCAGCGGTTTGCACACGTACTGTAACGAAATTGTTCACAATACCGTTATGGGTTGCGTTTTACTATTGAAATTATTCCTGGCTGGTTTTGCAGAATCGGTTCGAAGCAGCTGACATCTGTGATAAAAATCAGGTTTCAGGGGAAAATGATGTCATTGGAAATATTTACATTACACACAATGATCAGATTAAGCTCTGCAGCTAGTCATGCTCTCAGTGTGACAGAATTGTATTTTCTTGCCAAAAGTGAACTTAAAACCTGTCTCCCTGATAATAGCTATGTGAAAACAAACGGCATTCATGAAATATTAAAGCCGAAGGTATTTCATATTGCGTAGCCAAAGCCGGAGAAAATGTATAGTTCACAGGCTGTCAAAAGTGTGTGGATCTTTAATTGTGTGTAAGGACATGACAAGTTGTTCTGTAGACACAGTATCAAATGTTTTGTGAAACGAATGGAAAAGGTTGAAATTGACTTTATATACAAGATTATACAAAATTATCTTCAAGCATTTGTACGAGGGCTCTCACGAGGGCGATCACTTTCTGATGAAAAGCATAGAGCCTGTTTTGCCCTTACATGTTTCACATGGCGCTGCTCAGTATAAATGATGCATATTGATTTCAGACGGAATCTTCCAAGGCCAAATAAACACACACCAGGAATACATTATCAATTGTTTTTGGAATTAATTACAAGGCGCGTGCAGGTTTATATCCAGGGAAGTATGTAATTAGTATCGTGCTCATTCGAAGATTAGTATGTTATATTAGTATGCACTGTAGAGGTGACTTCACATAATGAACAGAAACCATCAGCAAATTAATTGCAGTTGCCTCGAGGAATATATCTCGGGCTGCTTTAACTCTCTGTTTGCCAAAGTTCGCTGCTACTGCAAGAAATTGTGTTTGCATGTGCTACGCAGAGGAAAGTTGGTCACTTTTTGGTTCAGTGTGTATAAACCAAACCTTGAAATTGGCAGCGGTTAAGCATAGGCTAGAGCTCTGTGGTAGAGGCCAGAATGTAGCATCTGACATGCGAAAGATAACGGCAAAAGGTGTGTCCGCTGAAGCGAACGCGGTATCGCGGCGGCTTCTGTTCTAGACAGTAGGCTAACGGCGGCTACACGGAACCCAAAAGAGGGCCAGGGCCCTCGGTGGTGGTTCCAGTACAGTGTTTGACCATGATAATGTGTTTACCCTTCACACTTCGCAATAACCCCCATCCCCCACTTCTTACCGCCCTCTCCTCAGATCACAGCTCGCCGACAGTGGAAAAATGTATACGATGAGCTCGGCGGCAATCCTGGAAGCACTAGCGCTGCCACTTGCACTCGAAGACATTATGAAAGGTATGTCGCAGTTCCTCTCTGCCGCCCCTCCTTTTTGGCGGCTTGCACTCTTCTGTGTTACTGTAGGCTGAGCTGGCACACTAGTTTCATCTCATTGTGACCGTAGGTTTTTTGTTTTGTTTTGTTTTTTTATCCATCGCTGGGAAAGTGTTTAACTGGCCTTATTAAGGCCTTAAAAGTCGAACGTGTGGGTCTCTCGGAGTTTGATTCTCGTCGAGCGCCGTCCACATGCTCGCTGCGAGCATAGGCTGCGAGTCGCGACGTCGGCGGTTCGAATCCGGCAGCGCGACCTTTGCCGCTCGTCTGTCCTTCTCTCTCGCTCCCATTCTTCCTGTCTCGACTGTGCTATCCAATAAAAATGTGAAAAGCCCTAAAAAATATACACGTATGGAAATGAAATTGGTGCGTGTTCGTAAACTACATATTTATACATTTATTTATCCAATATGTTGTGGAGTGTTTACGCATTAAAAAGTCTGTCTGTTGGGAAGCGATCATCTTCGTGGCAGGAAGTGCTACTGCATGTGGGCCAGACTGCGTTTGCGGCCCTTTGCGAATCCTCTGATCACTGTGATAATAATTCTGTGAATTGGCACGTGGGAAATGACACATCATACTCATAGAGGTTTTCTATGTTGATATGTGCTCTCTTTTTAGAAAGAGAGCACTTACAGGTTGTGTTTTGAATGGTATTTAATGTAGCACTGCAGTTTCAGGTGTCCTTTATACAAGCAGAGGATATTATACTGTGGAGCATGCTTTAATAGAGATGTCCCACCCAAAGGACACTATTTTGTCGTGGACAGTTACATCAGTGAACGGTCTATTGTGTGTGCGTGCGTCTTCTCTTATGGCAAAAGTTTGAAGGGCAGTTCTGAGCAGCGTGCATATTCATGCGAATATGCATAGTGCATATTCATAGGCGTTTTGGTCGTAGGCTACGTGCGTTCCTTTCACAGGTGATATTTCTTGTCCTCGCGTTGTGGCGGAAAAAACAATCCAATGTGACCTTTTAAGTTTTAGTCTGAAGACGGCGTACCCTGATGCTGAATGAGAGGCTGGCGGTGTCAGGCAGGTGAAGGCGCTGGAGCGGAGCCGCCAGCCAGCTTTGGTTGGCCGGCCTCCAGCAGAAACAGCAGGTACACACTTTGTGCTGAATCGATACAAACCAATAATATCTTGGCGCAGTGAATAATATGCTGCCAAAACGGAGGGAGAGAGGGAGAGAGGGAGGGAGGGAACATCCTTGACCAAAAAAACAGATTTGCTGATGCTTTTTCTCTCACGCATCTGTGGGGGCAATTAATTGAATTCATTTGCCGGCTAAATGGAGTTATTCTCTTCCGTCGGTTGTGGATGAAAGATGAATCTGCCCGCGGTGAGGTCTGTCCCGGTCCCCGGTCGCATCTTCCATTTCAGGATGTGCAACGGCGCCAGGTTTGGGATCCGAACTGAAGTGGCCTTTTTCACTGTTCTGCTCGCGAGCTCTCCTCAAAAGGGGCGGAGCCTGAGCTGGGAATGCGGCCATGTCAGTCTTCACCAGGCTCTCGGTTCAATTAAAGGATCTGAGCGCTCGGCCTATCCGTGCATTCCTTTTATTTATTTTTATTCAGTACAGATATCTCAACCAGTCTGTTAACATGTGGCTTTAAGTGCAAATTAATTCTGTAAACACATCCACTTCCCAATTTAGCTTATTTATACAGGGAAATGTTTAGTCGTCTCTTTCGGTTTTGGGTGTCTTTCTTGAAGAGATTAGCTGAGAACATTTCTGTTTGTACTTCGCTTTCAGAAAGTGGGCAGTGTAAAAGATTCTTAACTTCAAAAGGATCCCTTTTGGGAGTTTAGCTACATCCCTGTGGCAAAAAGTGAAAGTTACACAAGCTAATTTTAGCAGTTGCCTTTAATTCAAGGTGCTTAAAGTGGCTATGTGGCCATTTCTCAGACCGAGGATCAGAATCAATATTTAACATCCAACTAATGTTCCAACCTCCCTCACTACAAATACTTTTAATGATATTTATTTAAGTGGTTCCTAAGATTAGCTGTCGGCCCAGTGTGACACTTGGATTGCAAATTAGGTCATAAAAATTATGCTAATAACCTTGAAACAGACTGCAACATTCTTTCCTTTCGTTTCACACTGCTTTTTAATTATGTAGGTCAATGGCATTGATCAGCCAAGACCCTGTTACGCATTTCGTCCCCTTGCATTGAAATTGCATCTAGAGAGAGAGTGTTTGTTTCAGAAACTTTCATGAATGCTGCTGTAAAGATAGTAGCAGCCTGTAAATCGTGTTATGCACGTACTTTGTCTCACTCTGAGAAATGTATTTGCATCCCATAAAAATAAAAAGATCCATGGCAACCGTGTCATTTATAGCAATTGACTATTTGAGTCTTGTAGGTTTTTTTTTCTCTCTTCCCGCAGAGGTATGCATATCAATGCCGCAATATGTCACACGAACCAATAAATCTCACCCAACACAGTTCCAGGAATGAAAAATTCAGTTTGAAGTATGTGTATTGTAATACATAATGTAAACCATAATGTATAATTATACTATTTGGCTCTATATAAAATATGTCAACAAAAGGAGTGTTAAGCCTGAACATAACAAATGCAAGTATTGCATTTCTATAGAGAGCAACAGAAAAGTGGGGGGGGGGGGGGCATATCCATTCCTCTCAGTGCTTTATTGATTTTTGTATTCCCTTTGGAATTAATGTTTGCTCTAAATTCAGGCAAGCCATGCTTCAGAGAACACATCCTTGAACCTATAGTGAGTATGACAGATTTAAATGCGGGGCCTTTAAGTATATTTTAATGATCTAGCTTCGAACCAGTGCTTCTCCGCTGAGCATTACATCAGCTGTTTTTTCCCCCCTGGGAGATTAGAGCTTTATTTGAGATCTTTTTCCCTGCAGTAAACACACGGTAAAAAAGCTTGTTTAGCAGATGTGGCATGTTAAACCCTTTTGGATTACGTGCCGTTGCATTTTACGTGCGCATCTTTACATATTACAGTCATTTATTTGCCTTTAATGTATTAATGTCAAACACATAACGGTTGCTGTATGCACTGAAATATCGACACTTATTTGGTTTTTCTAACCTGGAATTTCTTATAGACGTTTGAGAGTTACCCTTTTGCGGGCACAGTGAGTTTTAATTAATTGTTTTTGATTGATGTCATTTGTTTATCATAATTTGCTTATAAATGTACAGCCTAATTTGTGCAGTTAGGATGGCAGCACTTTTCTCTTTTTGCTGATAGACTGGACTGAAGATGATTAAGTGTGTGGCAGTGTAAATCCTGTCCAATTATGAACCGCCTTAGGTGTGTTCAGTGCGCCGTCCCCGATTGTGCCGTGTCAGTCATTCCAAAAGGCAAAGCGTATATGGCCGTAGTCCTTGGTTACATCGATATGTTAAATCAGTTCTCTCCAGTGTGGCAATAGATTTTTCATTCGTCAGCCAATGATGTGTAACTGACCTGTATTAAACATTTACAAAGGTTAGACTTTGCTTTCTTGGGTAGGGTTCCAATTCTGCCTTGTGCTTGGATTCCTGGTTTTTCCGATGCAGATTCACGGTATTTTTCCCCCCTTTTTTTTGAAGACTCAGTTTTGGAACTGAGATTTTGTGCTGTTAGCAACCACAGTATTGATGTAGTTTCATATTCACTGAAGGCTTATTTGTGCTTTATAGCTATAAAGTGTCCTGAGAAGAAAAGGGGGCCTGTGTTTGTTTTGCGCAGAGAGAAAAGAAAAATGTTCCAAGGAACTTAGGAAAGTAGGGGCCTTTGATTTTTTTGCCTTTTAAAAATGATTTTTAGAAGAAAAAAAATTGCATTTGGCTCAAATGGAGATTCAGAAAGAAAATTATTAAAATAATTGTGAGGAGAGAATTAAAAAGGATATAATATATACACAGGAACACGGTGCCCGTCGACCATAACTCAACACTTTTAATAATTAAAATTTGCTGTTGAAAGTTAATGGGTTTTTGCTTTTGGGAATGGATGAGGTAATTTCAGGTCTAAAAGCCAGGGCATGACAAAAGAAAGTAGCTTGGCATTCCCTCGCAGCCCTGTTTAACTGTGTGAATCAGGATTAGTTCAAGGGTCGACTTCTCGACAAAACCTTTGAGTCAGCTATGAAAGCTTATGGAACAATGTCTGTTTTCACCCCCCTCTCTTTCTCTCTCCGTCTCTCCCTCTCTCTTTTTGTCTCTCTCTCTCTCTCTCTCCCTCTCTGTCTCGCTCTGTCTTTCCTTTTATTAGATCTGCATTTGCTTCGCCGCAGACCATCCTGCTTATTCGAGTCCCCAGAATTACTTTAATTATAACCACCCGAGTTAAATCACAACTTTCCAGAAGTGATAATTAAGATCTTGTTTTGGTTTTTCTCCGTAAGCTGGAGCAGATAGCCCCAGGCCTGCAGCTCAGCTGCAGCTCCCATTATGCTCAATAACAAGGATCCAGTTGTTTGTTTAACATTCATTTAGCATCAGAAACTTGCTGAACTGCCATCTCGCTCTTTGCCTCTCCTTTGCTGTGGCTCAGCGTGGTAATTTACAGCCGGAGAGTGTTGTCTCACCCAACCAGTCATTAGAGGCGACTCTGTGTAATGCAATCCCCAAAAACTACTTTGTCTCCGTCAAATTACTTACTTCATTTGCAATTATGTTTCATCCTGACGTGTCTTCTGGCGTACGGCTCAAATCTCCTTTGATGAAGGGTGTGCTCAGTGAGATGTGCGTTAAGATAATTGTGTTTTCGTGATAACAAGAATGAAAAAAACCTACGCCATACAAACAATATACATCCACTGTTTATGTTTAGCAGATATACTTACTATGTACAGCAAATCCCCCAATTTTTGTTTCCTTTGTACATGAAAAATTGTACAATCAGTTGTTATTTTTTATATACTATTTACAACATGTTTACCATCACGGACTGCCAGTATGTCTGCATTCTTTTATTTACATTTGTGCTAGTGGGCAGTGTGCCATCTTGTGACCAAGACAGGGTATTACAGCATTTATATAATAATAGGATTTGTAATAATGATGATAATAATGGCAATATAATAACAGGCATTGTTATTATTGTTCTTATTATTTGTCTGTTTGTATAACCTTATTAAAAAAATTGTGTGAATGTGTCCCAAATCCTTGATCTCAAATCGCTGCATTCATCACAAGCAGTTGCTTGTGTGTTTTTCAGTGAATGCAAAGGTTTTTAAACCGCAAACACCATTCCTCAAATGCAAGCTTATCAGATTATGTAACAGGTTATATAAAAATATTCATGGATATTTGTGTGCAGTCTCTCGGGGAAGGATGTCAGAAAAACACGGCACACCGAGAGAAGGTTTGTGCTAACAGCGGCATCGATTTGTTCCCGCCTTTAATGTTTGTGGGTCATCTGCCGAAAAGTCCCTGAACCTCTGCGTAAAGAAACCGGGGGGGGGTGGGGGGGGGGGGGGTTTCACAAAGCAGGATTATTGAGTTAGCTGGATAACTGCACTGAGGAAAACCGGAACCCTACCAAATCTGGAACATGGACTGAAGTAAAAAGAGCTGTTCCGGGTTTTACTCTGCGCAGTTATCCAGCTAACTCAGTAATCCTGCTTTGTGAAATATCCCTCTGGTTGCACAGCTGAGAAACACAAGAAAGGTCAACTACCTGCCCCTGCCCCCACTCAATCGACGTGCCTCTGTACTCTAAGAGACCTGGCACCATCTGAGTGATCACGGCGGTCTTTTCTGTCACACCTACAAGATGGTTAATGTTTCTCTTTCCTCTTAGGCAGTGACGGGTGCAGTTGTGGTCAAGATGTTGACCAAAAAGTAAAAATAGCAAAGATGTGAGATGACTCTGCTTCTGTAAGCAGCCCTTGAGGCCAAAAAGCCCCATAGTCCAACTCTACAGTGTTCATCTTTCCTGTGTGCAGCAGTAATGGGGGCTGCACAGGATATTGCAAAATCTCGCATTCAAGAATGATTCCTCACTGTAGCTTTTAAAGCACCTATGCTGAGCGTGTTCTCCCCTGACAGGAAATAACAGTTTAAACCAGTCTTATTTCGTTCCATTTAAGCATTATGTGACCAAACCATGCATACCTGTATTTATTTCCTATTTATTTTACAAGGGAACGGGTTCTGTGTTGCCATGGTATTTCTAATATATTGGGGGGGGGTTTTTTGGGGGGGGGGGGGGTTTTTGCCGTTTCCCTGGGCAAGAACACTGCCCATAAACATACCTGGGCCCCGAATAAACGCTGCACTTTGTATAATTATTGTGTTCTTTAAGTGAGATTATATAAAGGGCCTGTGTTCTGAACGCTTATTATGGAAATGAGTGTTATATAAGACGCGGATTAGAAGCTCGGAGGGAAGCAGACAGTGCAGCGGAATCTTATTACCCACTCAGTAGCACTCCCAGTGGAGGTCTGAGCCCAGCCTTCGCCCGGATAAAGGCAGTGTACACAGGCGTTCAGTTCACCTTCGTTTTTTTTTTTTTTCACCCAGGCAGCCGTCTCTGTGGTGACGCCCCTATCTGCTCAGAACGGTTCATTATTCATGGGTCCGTCCCGCATAGCAATCGCGAGTCCCCCAAATTAATAACGGTGGAGCGTTTCATTTTTCACACCTGTGCTTTGATTCCCGTTTCGTTTCCCCCCCCCCAATTTATAAATTACAGGCCGAGCTGCTTCGTCCAAATGAAATGCGTGACTTTGAACACAAGGATGCTCCGCGCAGTTTAGCTTCAGTTCATTTATTTTATATATGAAGGGCAGAAACAAGGTGAACTAATAAAAAATGTATATGCACAGGTGGATGGAAAATACCCTAAAGAGCCTTATAGGTTGGCCAACTTAGTGAAAGGTAACGCATTAAAAAAAGAATGTTGTGCTGCCTTTTCTACAAAAATATTAATCACTTGTAAAATAAAATAATAAAATGCCATTAAATGAAAAGAAAAACAAAATGTAAAAAAATTGGAACATCTATGACATTTAAATTATGTATCATGTAACAATGAATATAATTAACAAGCTACTAGAACAGAGAAGTAAGTAAATAAACCCATTTGCATGTGATTTGTGTTATAAGTGATAGTTTAATGGTAGTAGGCTAATAGATTTGAGGTTTTTTTTTTTTAGAATACAAGGAGGTTGTATTGTATACTTGTATTCTATAAGTACAGTACTGTGGTTGTTAATATTCAATCTTTGTCCTTAATTGCAAACTGGTCTAGCCTGGTTCTGGAAAAATCTAGTATTGTGAGAATTTATTTATGTGAAAAGAATTATTGAATCAAGTTGTCAGCAAGATTTTGTGTGAAAGCAAATGGCCAAATCAAATTTGTGATTCATTTTTTCGCTGATCATCTAAAACTACCCAGTTGAGAAATAGTTGTAATAATTGAGGGGGGGGGGGGGGAGCAAAAACATGATTTATTACCCGGAGGAGCGAACGCAATGGGCATAAATAACGCTTTGTTCAGATCGGATGGTCAGTGCTGATCTCTGACCGAAACGGCGGGGTCACGGTGACCTTAGTCTGTGCTCCTGCAGATGTCACCCGGGTAGAATGCCTTGACTTCATCCGAGCTGACCTTCCTTCGGACCGTTTCCGCGCCCTTAACTACTAGAGGTCCGTTTTCAGGTTGGCTATGAATGAGTCCGATCCATGAAATGAATGTGCAGAGTTCTTCGAGCTTGTAGTGCAACCTACTGTACGAGGCGGGGGGGCGAAGGGTGGAGGGGAAGCTTGCATTCCTTTTCCGGTTTCGGCGGTTGGAGAGCATGCGGTTGGAGAGCATACCGTTGTTTTTTGAGTGCACAGGTGCAGCTGAGCTTGCAGACGCGGTGGTTAGAAGCTGAGATGTCTTTATATAAGCACGTATATCCTGTAGTGAAGTGCTCTAGCAGCGGTGGGCCTGCCCTCCGGTAAAACGCGCGAGTCTACTAAATGGCAAGGCGACATGTTTATCTGGCCTAAAAATGAACCCGCGTTGTCAGTGTGTTGAAATAGTGGACTTTAAATAACTTTCCCAGTTTTGATTACAGATGGTTTTTCTCAGCTGTGGCCTGGCTATTTGGAAAAGCAGGAATTTCACATTGAGAGCTCAATTTACCATGGGTTCTTTCACAGACTCCTGGAGCTTTGCTGTCTGTTATGTTTCGAAAGAGAAGATAGATATCACAGTTTTCATCAAAGAAAAAATAAAAGCAGGCCTGGTATTTCAACAGATATTTTAGCCGTTTCAAAAGTGGAGATGTGAAACTAGATATTTAAAGGTTTTATGTTGTTTGTAGTAGCCGAGTGACTACACCGGAACAGAAAGCACAATCTGATGTGACGCAGGCAGGAATTTGGCACGTCAGCCCGTAGTTGCTTGCAGTTTATGGTTTTGGCGTGAACGTTGGGCCTCTCCTGATATAATCAGCCACTTCAGAGATGGTCTCAACTGTTGAATGGATGGGAAAAAAAGTCACATCCTGTGGGTAGCTGTGCCAGCTGTGCTGAACCTCAGTGTGGAAACACACAGGGAGACGGTGGCACAGTGCAGGCTTTTAAATTAATTTTTGCTCCCCAAAGTGAGACCATCTTCTTACCGTGACGTACCATACGTTCTATCCTTTTTGTGCAAATGTCGCTTTTTCCTGATTGTCGTGGTTATTTATTTATTTGCTTATTTATTAATTTATCTATTTATTTGTTTGAAGAAAATGGAGTGGAAATTGGTTTACTGGCCGGCCCTTTTCTACCCACGCCCACTCCCCTTTCCCGTTCTTGTTGTTTCTTTGTCTCTCGTTCTATTTCTCTCGGTCAGTCTCCCTCCCTCTCTCTGCCTCATAAAGGAACATTTAATTGCAGATCCCCTGCTTTTGGCTCCGGGCCTTTCACCAGCTGTATGAAATGTAGTTATGCCGCCGTCTATATGCCATCTGCGGAGCTCAATGAAAAAATAACAAAAAAATGTTTTAAATCTCACAGACCCACGTGAACTCTTAAAAGCATTTTTTTTCCCCCTGAAAGGAAATATGCCACTCTGCCTAATTTACAAAAGAAATTAATTATACTTGGCAAGGTTTTTTTTTCTCTTCTTATGTTAGAGGAAAGGGAGCAGTTACTTGTTATGTCTATACATGGTAATATGGAAAGAATGATGTAGGCCTTTTGTCTGTTCTCTTGACTAGTCACCTAGCTATAAAGAGTCCAGTTTCCAGTTTTATTTCAGCGCTCAGTAAAATAAAGGCGCACACATAGACACACACACACATAAAGAATATTAAACTACATCTGATGTCAATTACCGCCTGGAACATCAAAAAGAGAAAATGGAAGGTCGAAAAGTTATGTTTGCCATTCCGTATAACTAAACAAGGGCAATCGTAAAACTTGCGTAAACACGGGAGGCAAGGACGAGGGGGGTTTCTGAAAAACATACACACTTAGCTCCAGACTTCGAGATTGCAAAGGATTAGTTATGAACACGATAAGCTATTGTGTGCATTATTATGCTTTCAGTATGTAAACACGGACTGAAACATTACAGTGGGAATCAGGTATTTGGCAGCTGCGCGCTATTTTGATTCGACTTCGTAGAGCGAGCGTTTTCCAGTTTTAGCAGCTGTAACATGTTTAAACTCTTTTGGTAATGGGATCTGAAGATGAATGTTCCCTCTGGGCTCCTGCTTAGCTCTGCTGCTGGCCCGGCTGCCAAATCCGAGGCCGGCGTAGCTTTATTCGTGCTTCCCCGCACTCGCCGTGCCCGAGCATGCTCAGTGAGCGCTGTTTGCTCTGCAGTGCTGCTGCCGCCTTTTAATGCGGAGGGGTTGCGATCTCCGTCGTTGATTAAACATATTAAAAATAGAGGAAATTGTCCAGTCTCAAGATACCTCCCCAAGATCTTAAAAGTAAACTGGGATGAGGGAAGAGAGGGGGGGGGGGGGCAGGATTGGCATTGGGGGTAGGGCGCTAGATTCCCAGTAATTAAATACAGCTGTCTTGTTTTGTATATCCCCCTGTAAAACTCATCCCCTGTTATTTCTGTTCTGCTTGCGTTCCCAAATTGTGATCTGTGAAATGTTTTGACTCTGTCTGCTACAGCACAGTTAATATTTAAAATTCTGCACGCCTCAGATGATTCCCACCGTGACTCATTAATCACACAAAACATATTATAAAAACTTCAAACCACTGGAGCAGAAAGTGCGATTACAGCCCAAATATATCCCTTCCAATTACCGTCCCTGTATCAGGGGTCCCTATCACGAATGTGGAACAAAGCAGATTAGAGTAGAAATATCTCAATGTGTTCAGTTAGCTTCTAACAAAGAAAATAAAAAATCTAATGACATGAGAATAAAGATCTCTGTCTCTCTCTCTCTCTGTCTCTCTCCCTCGTCTCCAGAAGATGCTTATCTGAGGGAATAGATTTAGATGTTGTTAATGTGGGGGTACACAAGTGGAGCAGCCTTATGTCATCAGCTAGGATCAGAAATGCTTTTAATTAGGAATTTAGGATCAAGTGCATTATCCCTCTCTGTCCATGCTCCAGTGCTAAAGAGGCATTTGTGTGTGTGTGTGTGTGTGTGTGTGTGTGTGTGTGTGTGTGTGTGTGTGTGTGTGTGTGTGTGTGTGTGTGTGTGTGTGTGTGTGTGTGTGTGTGTGTGTGTGTGTGTGTGTGCCACCCCTTTGTCCAACTTGCTACATTCCCAGTGTGGCCTACACCAGATTAATTTAATCTGTCCTTTTATGGAGAGGTTTTATGATTTGTGATTTCATCGTCCTAATCAGGTAGATGTATATATGTCATGAGTCCAGCTAAACCGAAAAAATATTTAAATGCCGACTTTGAATTAAGTCGTCTAGACAGTAAGTGGTCTGTGATGCCTTGCCCAGGAATGACTGTATTTCCTGGAAGCAGATAAAGACGATGCTGGTGGGGGTAGTCACTGGATTTCAGGGGGGCGGGTGGATGTTGGAATTCAGGCCAAAGTTTTCACCTGTTTCTCTCTCTCCCTCCCTCCCTCCTCAGACTCATCCTCCCGTACGAGAGACATACTAAAGGGGAGGAGGACAAGCCCCTCCCCCCTGTCAAACCTCGAAAACAGGAGGCCGGCGCCCAGGAGGGGGGAGGCAAGACAAAGGTGACTGCGGTGAAGCGGCCCAAAGAGGAACAAAACCAGAAGCCCAAGAATGAAAAGGATGAGGCTGTGAAAGGCCTGGAGCTCTCGCCGGTCAGTCAGTCACCGACGCTCTCATTTACCTCAGTGCGGCCAAGAAACACACTCTGCTCTCCAAAAAAATACATGACAGCCCACATTAGAGAGGGTGCCTTTCTTTATTTTACAAATAAGCTGTCAGAGTCCTTTCCAGAATAGTGCTGTCAAGAGCAGCTGGTTTTAACATAATTATTTTAGCCTGAATAGGGGCCGTAACCACTTCACTACGTGGTAAATATAATATACTTTCTCTGCTCTGGCGACTCCTGACAATTTATTTTTTACCGTTTGCCTGTTTTAGCTGGGGGTTTTTTTGCCTCGGAAAGCAATTGTTGTGCTCTGGGTGCGCCTCCCAGTAACAATTCTCTGAAATCAGATCAAAACATGACGGCAGATTTATTATTATCAACAATGTTTTACTCCTCGCAAAAACAGGACCGGCTTGTGGTTTCCGTGGAACTGCTTTACATCAAATCAGATCGTCTGTTATGTGGAAGCCAATGCGATGCCATATTTTGCTCTTATATAAACCGCAGGCTATTTTTACCCTCACAAGCCAATAAATCCATGGTGATTTGCGACTGTCTCTAGTTAGGCGTAAATAGGGAGAAGAAGAAAAAAAATAACACGCCACTGAAAGGGAATGAAAATTGAGTTATTATTTTCCCATGAATAACCAAATGATTACTGAGGAGATGAAAAGGCCCTTTTCAATGTTCTCGCAAAGTGTCAAATTTAGACACATTTTAGAACAGCTACATAGCACATATTAATTCCTGCAATGCATGAGATGAATAATAGACTGTGTTGTGGAAACAAAGAGGGCCGTTGTAAGGTTGACGAGTTCTCCAGTGGCACGCCGAGCTCATCTGTCTGGTATGTTCGCTAATTTGAAAGCCTCTTGAGATAATTGATTGTACATTGTAAGGGGCAAATGAAATGGTATGCTATTTGAGAAATGAGATGTATTAAGTTGAAAAGGGCTGGGGGGGGGAGGTGGGGAGGGTTGGAGACGACACCAATGTTCTGTGTTTGTCAGATGTAAGTTAAAATATAAGCAACCGTCTCAACAATTCTATGTCAGTGCAATACTGACAGATGATATACGCGAGGGGACAGGAGGTGGTTTCTTTTGAGAGCCGCAGCATGTAAGCAATGTTAATTCACTCATTGCGTCCAGGCTCAAGACAGTCCTAGGCCCTTGAGTGAAGCCTGCATTGCCAGCAGCCAGTCACACCCCATTAGGGCAGTATAATATGGACTGCTAGTCAACAGGCACTAAAAGCCCCCCGGACAATGTGTCCCTGCAAGTTGCAAGAGAGTGTCAACAAACCTGAAAAGGCCTGTCACTCCCTAGCGCCGCGAGCCCGGCTCTGCCGCGACCTCAGGGGTCAGGGGTCAGCCGCCGCACAATGGGCAGAGGGGCGGGAAATTTGCGCACAAGCGTCATTACCACGGAACACTGCTGTCTGATTTTAACACTTACAAGTGCGATAAGAAGGAAAAGAAAAAAAGGAGCATTATGCACGCTGCAAATATGTGCACTTCCAAATGTGAGGGTCCGGAGGGTGATGGGTTTGCTTAATTAAATCCTTCCTGGAGGTGGCAAACGAACTGAGCAAGAAGAGCCAGCTAGGAATAAGTAGTCTGCTGTTTTCTAAACGTAGATTTTCAGTTTCTTTTTTCAATAAAGACGTGTGATGTCGGAGCTCAACATCAACCATAGCATGTTCCTCCACGTCTCACAGGCCGAAGCGGAAGTATCGAGCGGCACATGTATGACTTTGTGTTTGCGGTGTGAAAGAATTCCCATACTTAGTGGGATTCAGGATTCATTTGCTCAGCTACACAATGCCAAGAACTGGTCCTGCAGGAATTGCGCAACCTTATATATATATATATATATATATATATATATATATATATCTCTCTGGTGGGTTTTTTGTTTAAAAGAGAATACAGTGTAGGCCTGTGTCAACTGCTACATGGGCAAGGTTAAGCTTGCAGCTTAGTGCTGGTGTTTATAACACTCAAGCCATCTGTTTGTCAACTGCCCGCGCTCCACATAGTTGAGCAGTTTGCTTTGATGTCAGCCACTTGTTCATAATGCAGCCGGTTTGCTTTTCAAACAAGGGCTGTCACTCACTCACCCAGAGTTGAATATCAGTTCAGTGACGTTTGCGATGAATGATCTCTATGTGGGTAGTTTGCTTTGACTTTGGAGACAGTTGGGATTGTGTACCTCCCTCTGCAGGAGGCTCTTCCAGTAACCTCGCTGTCTGTGTGTCTGGGTGCAGGTTCCTGACGAGGAGAGGAGCAGTGAGGCCTCCGAACGGCAGCAGGAGGCCCTGGCGCTGAAAGAGGAAAGGAAGAGCAGCGGAGAGGAGGAGGAGGAGGAGGAGGAGGAAGAGGACGAGGAGCTCCAGTTCACCGTGGAAGAGGAGGCCCTCGGCACAGCCGTTCCGGAGAAACCGCCGCACCGCGCCCCGCCCTGGGAGGACGGCCCGTCCGAGCGAGTCCTCGGAGAGCCCCCGCCCCCGCCCCCGGACGAGCTCCGGGAGGAGGCCGGCGACGAGCTCCCCGCCCCCAAACCCCCACACCGCTGCCCCGCGGAGGATCGGGGGCAGGACAGCGCGGCCGAGCCTGGCGTCACGGGCGCCGTGGTGAACGTGGAGGACGCCCATAACCACGTGGGCACGGTGCTGCCCACTCCGAAGCAGAGGCCGCTGCAGGCCCCACCCGCCCGGGACCTGCTCTCAGAGATGAAGGAAGTCGTCATCAGGGAGGAGCCGTGTTTCGGTTACACGCCAGTGCTGTACCCCAGGGGGAACCCCGGAATCATGTCCCCCCTGGCCAAGAAGAAGATGCTGTCCCAGGTCAGCGGCACCGCCTTGCCTAACAACTACTCCTTCGGCCCGCCCCCACCGTTAATGAACAACAGGTGCGCGAACGGCAGCGCGGAGGAGCTGACCGGCGGTCCGGGCCCCCAGGGGCCTCAGGGGCCCGGAGCGGAGACCCTGGTGGTCAACCGGCCGTCGGTGATCCAGCACGCCCAGAGCTTCAAACCGCGAGGGACAGACGATAGGAAGGACCCGGGGGAACCCCCGTGCGCGAAGCCGGAGCACTTCGCCTGCAACCCCGCCCACGCCCCGCCCCAACCCCACCCCCAGCCCAGCCCCACCGGAGACCCCTACCTGCTGAGGGCCGACCCCCACGACGGCGCGGAGAGGGTGGCTGAGAAGAAGGCGCGGCCCTCCCAGGCGCCCGGCTTCCTGTGCGACTTCTACTCCTCCCCCCACCTGCACAGCCTCTACCGGCAGACGGAACACCACCTGAGCAAGGAGCAGCTCACCAAGTACCTGAGCAGGGAGCTGCCCTTTCCGCGGGACGGCGAGGGCATTCAGGGTTACCCCCCTGCCGGTCACCCCGAAAACCACGGCCTGAGTTACGGCGCTCAGTTGAGCCAAAAGGACAAGGCGGCCACTGGGGAAAGGTCAACGGATGACCAGCCCACGGACTTGAGCCTCCCAAAGCTGTCCCCCCACAAACTGCCCGGCCCCAGGCCCTCGCTGTGCAGGGCCATGTCCCATTCTATGACCCAACAGGACGTGTGCACCCCCCCGCTCTTTCAGGTGGGTAACGGTCAGACCTCCGGCGTGGACTACCACCCCAGAGCCTGCCGAGTCCAGCCCATGACCATGTCGGCCCCGAAAAAACACATGGACCCCTCTCCCAGAGCTGGGGGCAAGCTCCAAAACGGGCGGGCGGACGACGTCATGGGGTATAAGGTGGAGGAGATGTCCCGGCCCATCCTGAGCGCCAAGAGCGGCCCGCACAACGTCTGCGCCGCCCGGCCCCTCAAGAGGAGCCCGGAGGAGCCGGAGAACGGGCCTCCGGAGAAGAAGATCCGGGTGGTGACGCCCATGCACTCCGCCAAGGACGCGGCGGGCCGGACCAGGACGCCCGAGGGCGAGGTCATGATGAAGCCGGCGGAGCCCATGCACGGCGTGCACGTCAACAGCTACGCCGAGGGCCACAAGTACCCCCTCCACTCGCCCATCTTCCCGGGGCTCTACCCCGGGGCCTTCGTGTCTCAGGTGCAGGACGTGTGCGACAGCCTGGGCTCCCACCTCCCCGCCAGATACTCCCACCCGCTGCAGTACTTGAAAAACCAGGCGGTCATCTCCCCGCTCATGCCCCCTTTCGCCATCCATTCCTTCATGATGCAGAGACAGCTGCTGGCCTCCACGGCCGGCCCGCCCCACCTCTACCGCCACCCGGCGGGGGCCTCGTACGGGGACTTCCTGCACCACGGCCTGTACCCCATGTCGGCCCTCAACCCCCAGGCTGCCTTCAGCCCCTCCCAGCTGGCCTCTTTACACCCCAGCACCAAACTCTCGTAGACCAACCAGACTGACATTCCCGTTCGTAAAAGCAGCTCAAAGCAGCTCCTCTCCCATGGACAGTGTTTTGTTTTGTCCAGCAAGCATGGCCAAAATAGCAGAAGATCTTGAAGATGCTGAATCTGGGAACAATAGCTTTTTTTTTTTAGCACCAGATTATTGTTGTTTTTGCTTTTGCCACTTAAGGTTTTATAAATTTTGCACATTACTCTGAGCGTGGACCAGCTTGGGTTGGCTGCGGCTCGCTGTCACAGAGCGTCGAGGTTTCAGCCGCCGTTCAGTCTGGGGTCAAAGTGCAGGGGTGACGAATGCAGCGTTGGAGGGCTCAGCGCGAGAGTTCCCATCATACCGCTGGGCTATCCAAAGGATAACATTAGTCATGTGACAAATCAATGCAATTCATGGTGCAATTTCAAAAACAGATTCTGGGTTTTCTTTTTTTTTTTAAACACTATGATGAAATGTTATGGAACACTGTTAAAGGAGTTGTTATAATCAAGGTTTACTATCAGAAAAAAAAGTTAAATCTTCATTTTAATATTACTCCTTATGGTGCATTTCTTTTTATTTAATTGTAGACCGGCAGTGTGGAGTTCATTTCAAGCCTACAAGGGTTATCATTATTGACTTAATGCAGTTGAATGCAACCACGTGGACCTGAACATTGCAGTATAACAAAGCAGTTTCGTGTAAATAAAGGCAGGACTGTCTCCTTGAAGGAAATCTTCAACTTCAGTGATAAAATGTGAAGTGGCATTCACATGCTGTTTAAAGTCACTGTTTTCCAGCCCTCCCTAACAGCTTGTCATATGAGGACTTTGTTGTTTACCAGAATGATGTTAAATACATTTGTTAAATGTAGGACTAAGGAGTTTGTAAATAGTGAAAAACAAAAATATGGCAACATTTTGTATCCTATTCACTGGCTACTGTAATTTCTGACCGCTCTGAACTACAGATAACAAAGGGTTGGGGTTTGTTCTTGTGTGACAGAAGTGCAGTGCCCAGGACTTCTTGGAAGCCGAAAAAAGGCTTTTTTTGTGTGGAAATGTAAGACTTTTATTCCTTTTCTCGGATGACAAATTCAGGAGCCACGCCACAGTTTTAAGCCTTCGCCCGGAAAACAATTTTAATACTATGATTCTTTTAAGGAGCACTTAACTGTTGTGAAGCACACAAACCAGACCCCTCCCGCCACAGACTCTCAATAAACATAAGGCCAGTTGCTCTGAATTTGTTTGCAGTGGAAGCAAAAGGACGTTGCGATGACAGCAATCATTGAAAAAGGGTACGTAACGGAATGATGCATAATGCAATTCGGAAAATGGTTGTCAGCAGTGAAACAAAGGCTTATGTAATTATTTTTGCACAAAGGATTTGGGGGGGGGGGGGGGTTGTGGGGGGAAGGCAAGTGTTGAAGGCGATGCGAATGAAAATCTAGTATGGAGCAATCTTTATTAATGTGTCATTGGTGAAGACTAAATATGAGCTGAAGAAATGTATTCACTCCAAAAATGTTTGGAGTAACACTCAAGGTTGCTATGTAACTTTTTTTTTTTTAAAGAGTAATAAAAACTGTTTTATATGCATCATAACATGGCTGCAGTATCTCCTAGTGGTTCACTAGTGGTTACACATGACTCCAAAAAAAAGATAACTAAAAAAAATATTATTATCCTTGGAGTTATAGTGAATACTTTTGTCAAAATCAACCGTAAATTATAGATATGAAGATATGAAATTGTTTTCAGTTCATTTCTCCCTTGCAAGTTTTGTGCCTTTTGCATTTGACGGTTAACTATTTTACAAGTGGATGAGCATGATTCCTCAAGCTTTGTTTAAAGTGAAAACATCTGGGTTTCCTTTCATCTTAAAGGCCTCATTATCATACATTGTGTGTTATACTAAGCTAATGAGCGGAGACGTCTGTGTTACTGGTTGGATGTTGTTACTGTACAGTGTGCTGAGGTAAAAAGAAATTAATCTTCACATAGGTACTGTACTAGACCACCCGTTCAAAAGCCCCAAGCTGGAGAACATCTGGTCTAGTTTACAATGTTCATTATAACTGCGATGAGTACTGGGACTTTTTAGGCCCCATAATTAGAATGTTTGTCGGGAGCACTTAAAGAAGCTCTCAGTGTAAGATTGTCATATCCAACCATGTTGACGGGGTTAAAGTTCAACTTCTACTGTCGGGGCTCTCGAAAAACACAAATCTGTTTACCAGTTAAATGAGTATTTTTCCTTTTCATTATTTGCTGTAGATGTTGTACACCTTTTTCGGGCCGTCTTTAGTCTTTTATTATTACGTTGAGTATTTGTACATAGTGAAACCCGAGCTCGTCACGCTACATAGTTTTGTTTTAAGGATATTGAGTGACCTTGCTATTATAGGTTCAAAACGCTACACGTATGAGTACTGAGCCAATTATACACACTCGGTTTGTCTGTTTTGTACTTTGTGTTTCCAAATTGTACTTCTTTGAGATGCTTTTTTTGATACCATGTCCCATTAGTTCTCCAATCACATAGCTGACTAAGTATTTTGTACTTTCTGATCCACTGTATATTTAATTAAAATATTTTACTACCTACTTCGGCGTGTTTTCACTCAGCAGTGGTATACTACCCTGTTGCACTTTCCTGCTGCGGAGAAAATTCTTAACTCAAAGACATACTTGAATTCATGCCGACTGCTTAGCCACACTGAATGAATATTGGAGCTTTAAGTATAGCACTGGAAATACCACTCCACCACTACACAGTAATAAATAGCAGACTTCTGTTCAGTCGGAGCTACCTAGGGAAGAACGTTTAATTTTGAACAGGCTACTTGTGTGGTTTGGAGCTTTGTTGACAGCACCCCCTATTGTTTGTATAAATGATAGCGTCGGCTCGCCTAGCTAATGATGTTGGCTAACACAGATGTAAGCAGATACAAGAGCAAACTGAGGGCATGCGCTGCGTTTTCTCTTGCAAAGGAAGGGATGGGACAACGTGGTATTTCTTAACTATTCCAGATGTTTGACATCAAAATCACCACAACTACATAGTAGTACTTGTGGCTGACCTATTCATTTAAACTGCATTCATTTTGTCTTTCTCACAAAAAAGAACACATCATGCATATTGACCCAAAGAATGTGTGTTATGTACACCAGTCAGCTCAGTATTCACCAAAACAGCAATTACAAGAAAACCGGAGGACGTATGCGGTTGATTGTCTTATCTTGTGTTTTTTTTGTTTTTAAAAAAATTAAAGGTCACTCCTGTACAGCAGGTGCACAGCAGAAATGCAGAAAAACTGTTGATGTCAATGTTGCTTCCTTCCAAGTATTTTCTGAAGATGACTGTGACAGTGATGCCTTGCCTGGTTTAACCTGTGCAATAAGTGAGAGTCAGAAATGTTCCCATATTGAAGTTACCCACTGTGCAGGTTTACCCCTAAGTGGTTATTTATATAAATCATCTGCCCTTGCTCAGAAATATCCCAAAATCCCTCTTTTTAAAAAAAACTGGAACCCAGATATGTGTTTGCTGCCATTACCACATCTGAGAATCAGAGGCGGGTGTCGCAGTGATATTATTTATGTAATATCATAGTTATATTTTTTTTACAATTCATGTCAAAATGTTGTGTGTGCCCTGCCTTCCCTCGCATGTGTTTGAATGTTTCGTTTAAATCTCTTGTAAACTAGGAAAATAAATCAAGGTCAATTTAAAAATCAATTTTAAATGAATTAAGTGAGTCCCATCTAGGAGTGTAGAGAGTGTACGTCCGTGTGTGCTGTGGGGTGGGCTGGGCTGGGGGGGGGGGGGCTGCAACCTTGAACAGGCTGTGATCTTGTCCTTTCAATATCACAAGCACAGCAGCAGCAGCAGCAGAAATCGCTCTGCCTATCACTTCAGTCTGGTTTACAATAATGTTGTACTCTGTACAGAATCACTAAAACGGAAATGGGCTATTTTTAAACTGGAGCACGTCTTAAAGTGTAAGCACTCTGGTTTGCCTTTCCCCCTTTGAAGACAGACGAGGTATGCACATTCATCTTTACCCCCCCCCCTTGCTTACTTAAAAAAAATATAACACAAGCAGGGGCAGAGAGAGCAAGCTGGGAGCGGTTTGTATGAATGGAATGTTAAACCATGAGAATAATCGCCCTGCGTGTTTTCAGCTGTGCCTTGGGGCTGTAGGCTGTGGAGAGTTTCCGCTGCAGTTTGAGCTCGGCAACCCCCCCTGCTGGCCAAACGCGATTACTGCTGTTGCACTCTAACCCTCGGCAGTCTGCTCTCACTGCTCGCTGGCAAAGGCTGGACAAATAAAGTGCAGCTTCCAAAACGGGCAGAATGGGATATATTTTTAGTCCACGGTGCCAGTCATTAACCAGGGATGACTGTATCAGCATGTATATGACCGGGGGGGAAGGACAACTCATGAACCTGAACCTGGCAGCGTTTTGCGGGTTGTTTTTTACTCGGCTAGCAGAGAGCGCTGCCACTTAAACTCAAAGGCCCCTGTGTTATGCTCTGTAGTCTTAAATAAATCACCAGTGAATAAACCTGCACTGTGAAATGTTCTGTACCGAGGCACATGTGTCAGAAATGACCCTTTCCTCTCTTATTTTAGCTGAGCTGTTCCCGTTTCACCGCCGATACCGTCACAGCAGAGTGGACCCTGACAAGAGCGTCTCGCTCTTAATCATCACGCCATTTTTTTTTTCTATTCAGCAGTCCATTAAATGTGTTTCAAAGTGACCCCTGGCAATGTTCTCACTTCTAATCTGTTGTGATTGTTTTGCTCCACTGCAGACTTTTTAAATCTACGGGGTAGTTAAGACACATTGCAGAGTGGAGAATTCTGCAGTCAGATCTGCAGGCACATAAACAAAAAAAAACATGAGCTATTCGCCTGTGCTGCCCTTTGCAATATTTTTGGCTCAGTATTCTTGATCCTTGTATATATGTGTGTGTGTGTGTGTCTGTGATGTTGAAGACTGCTTGGTTTCCTAAAACTGTTGTCCCTAGACAGATAGAAATACTGGCTTCAGTATGTTATTTTTATTCATTTCAAAAGATTCATATGAACAAATATGGGCCAAAATAGGGGTATTATGGTATAAGGTATATGCTGGTGAGATTTATTGTATGTGAAGTGGTCATTGTAATAAACAGCAAAGGCAGTTTTCTCTAATCAACAGACTCGTAATGAGTGCATTCTGAAAATATTTACTGTGGAGGAGAGCAGGGAAACCACAGGCCAGGCAGATCCCTTCCATGGGAAAGAGCAGATGTATTATGTATAAAAATAATGAGCCTTAACGAGCTCATTAAATCCACAGAGGAAAATATGAAATGGAGGGAAACTGGGCCGCGCATTTCCCCCTGCAAAGTTTTTCAGCGGCTTTTAACAATTACTTTGTCATGTTAATGCATTTCATGAACTAGCTTGTTAGCTCAGTGAAAATTTGTACTGTTTAACTACAAATATCAAATATACTGGGGCAAGCTGTCCACCACTCTAGTGACTGAGGTAAGCCCATGTATCCGGGGTTCTCCTGATACTGCTGTGTCTGTTCTTGACCTCCACCACCTCCCACTGTTGATGGACATTGTTGACAGCTAGTATGACTGACAGAGGGCTGGGGGGGGGGGTTCGTATATTTGGAAGTCAGGACTGTGAAGGTGACCACCCTTGCATGTTTTTTTTGTGTTGTTTGACATGACTCTTCTCGCAGGGAATCCAGTAGCCAATGAGAACACTGGACAATCTCTGTGTGTTAAATGTTCAGCGGGTATTCACACCAGCCTACTGTTTCTCCACGCATCCTCTTCTCCATGTTGACATGCTAAGCTACTTAAGAACACGACAAATCCCAGGCTTAAAACGGTTTGCCGAGTAGGCTAACGTTCGTTAAATGGCTCACCTGCAAACGTCTTTAGGTACACGAAGATCTGCCCGAATCAAGTGCATTACACCACAAGACACCATTCCTTCCAGCCACGCTCGAGCACTTGTAATAAAATATTCATCCTCTTGAGGACTGCGTGCACTCAGCTGCAGCTGGGTACCGCAACTTACCAGGCACACGACCTTAGGACTCGTTCAAAAAGTCACTGGTTTTTGGGTTATTCCCAAGAGCCGATTTTGCAGGTTTAAGGTGGAGTCACTGGTAAAAACGCACTCATTGTGATCACTGCAGAGGACCGAGCCGTCGCTGTTTTGGCCACAAGCAGGAGAGGGGGGGTTCCTGTGGGACGCGACCTCTATCTTCACGAGCTTATTGCCACTGGGCACGTAAATATCAGAGCACGTAAATAATGCTAATTCGCACTGAGGAGACCCAAATTAGATATTTGTGCATTTGGCCGGTGAAAACGTGAGAGAAATGAGGACGCAAACGCTACAGAGGTCAAACTGGGACATGCTGACGGGAGGAGAAGCTGTTAAATAAAGCCGGCGATAAGAAACAACTTGCCGTGATGTAGAGGGGCCTGTCACACACATTAGAGTATGAGTAAACCCTATGTGTGTAGACTACAGAGGGAACATGGGCCTCGGCTTCATTAGCAACCACCGCTTCTAGAGACAAGGATTTATTTCTACCACCAATTGTGAAAATATTGCTGTGCCGCAATACGTTTTGACCTTTTTTTTGCCTTCCGTGGGCAGCATGTAAGACAATAGGTTGGAATCTACCGCACATCCAAATTGCAACTTCTTTGTTGGGGCGGGCTCTGAAAGTGCAGTAGTAAATTTCCGTGCTGCTCGTCAGAAAACGGCGATCAGGAGCAACCCGTCGGCCATCCTGACACGCAGATAGCAGACTGACTGCTTCCTGTGTGAGGTCGGTGTTGATGGCGGTTACTTCTCAGAATGAGCTTCATCTAGAAGTATTTTATCTATCAGCATGTAACCTCTGCACAGTGCTCGTGCATTATTTCCCCCTTGCAATTTAGAATCACCGATTGTCCCTCTGAAACTAGCCTACTTTTTCTTCTTTTTTTTACCACAGGTACCTGTGCAAGGATCACTGAAACTGGAACTGACTGTTCCTCACTGGATATCAATGAGCTATGCTCCAGAGGATTTATTTCTCAATGCACTACCCTGAGCCAGGTTGCAGAAGTACAGTTGAAAGCTCCTACCAGACCCTCCTTGTACTCTGTCATTAAAATATATGTCTCCTTTTATAGTGGCGGGGTTCATGATCTACAAACGTTTGGATCTTTTCTAAGGTGTCTTTATCTATCCCCTGGAACCCTCTTTTCCCTAACAGAGGAGATGGGGGAGGGGGTCGGTATTTCCTCTCCTGTACTATTTAAGCCTACTCTGCTCATCCAGTCCGCCAAAAAACGGTGAGACGCTGATTCCATCTGACATCATTTGTGTCCTCAAACGCAGCGGGACGCCAGCTCTAACGTCGCCACACAAACGGATATACCTCCGGCACCTCAGGCCTCAGAAATAGCTATAAACATGGCCTCGTCCCAGCGTGCTCACAAAAGGCTAGACACCGCCCCAGACAGCAGAGAGCACAAAATACATATTTCACCTTTCTTATACCTTGCAGTAGAAGAAAATTCTGCCGTGCTTGTCCAGGATGAAATATGGAGGTCACAGAATATGGTTGCAATCCCAGTGCGCGGTGTACTGTTTTACAATTACCTTGTTGACAGGAATGACAAGGGCAGGTTGCAGGCTGGCATCGATTTCCTCCTGGGAACGGCAGGAGGGGAACGCTGCCAGCTCTGAGCTCACAGGACAGACTGCAGCACCAGAGGACGCTCACTCACGAGGAGCTGCCACCAAACACAGGAATAAAAGTCAGCCACTTTTTTGACACATTACCAAGGGAAAAAGGGGGCATTTGGTAATCCACAGCTTCTGTGTGTGTGTGTGTGTGTGTGCGCGTGAGAGAGAGAGAGTCTGCGTGTGTGTGTTTGTGTTTTTTTTAATGGCGGTGGGATCATAAATCTTCTTCGTAAGTAAGTCTAGTCAAGAGTTCGAAGAATTAGAAGTGGCCCCAGGAGCGCCATGCACTGCTGAGGCAAATTACAGAACCCTTTCTCACAGAGGCGTTTTATCAAACACGCTCATCCTGAGACCCGCTGAGGTAACTCCTCCCCCTCTGGATCCGTGCCAGCAAAGTGAGGCGTCATGCGCTGCTGCCGGGCCAGTGCCAGGTCCAATCCGGCAGACCTTACAGCTCGCGCAATCGGCTCTACAGGACTCAGATCCGGCGCGGGCCAATTTCTCACTTTCAAGCAGAATCGGAGATGGGGTGAAACAAGGCCGCTCCTCTGCGGCTGGCTTGACAAACTCAAAACTAGTGAAGGGGAAGGGGAAAATATATGTATTCAGTAAGCGGACCAGAACTGATAACGTGGTGCTTTTATGGGAAAAAGCACTGCAGCACTACGCCGGGCTCTGCGTTTTGCTGAACTCCCCAAAAACGTCGACACGTTGGAGGAAGCAGCGTGCATTTAAATGGCAGACAGTGTTTACATGGGACAATATCTCCCCCTCTCCCCCCATTTAAAGTATAGTTCTGAGGTACGGTGAAAAGCTAGAACTGCACAGACACAGACTCTACCACCTCTGTAACTTTGAGAGCGGGGAACATTGTGGCTGTCTGTCCCCAGGGGACCTGGTGCAACATTAATCACAGTCTGGCTCACCTGCCGGTTCATCGCTGACTGGGCCGAGCGGTCCGGTTGTGCCACCAAGCGGCAGCGCGGGGTCCCGTTCGATTGGATCACTGAGGAGGGAGGCGGAGCCGGCTCACCGCTTCTCAAATTATTGTCCTATGACAAAAGACCACTGTAAATGATGTCATAGTCTATAACATGGTGTAGGAGAGCATTTACTATCTGCTTTATATGTGATCCAGGGGAATAGACCTGTGGTCAAAATCAGGATTATGTCTACGGTATGACTTCACACTTCAGTCGCATCTTTCTCCATAGCAGCGAATGCACTCCACAGCACGGGCCAGGCATCATGATCTATATGAAAGCAAGTTATGCCTCGCAGTGCTGCAAACAAGTACGGAGAATCTAACTCTTGATTCAGTCGCCATCATTATCAACTCCCCAAATTCAACCCATGAATTATCAGCAAAAGATGCAGGTGGAAATCCATTAGACCCCATGTTTGGGTCTTACATCATCCCCATTGATGAACAGCACTACCTTGCCACTTGTGCCACTTAAAAAAGCCACTCCTTCATGGCTGCAAATCAATTTGCATGAAAGAGAAACTTCCAAATATATGTATATAAAAAAATATTTTTGAGTGATTATTCCAAAAATTAATTCAGTTACTATTCCATCAAATTGATTGCACCAGCTAGAGCAGGGGTAGGCAACCCTGGTCCTGGAGAGCCGCAGGGTCTGCTGGTTTTTGTTTTCATCATAAATACAGCAACTACTTAGACCAAAGAAACCAGGTGATGTGAGTTAACTGTGTAATCATCTGCTTTAATTGATTAACTAAGTGGCGAGTGACAACAAAAACCAGCAGACCCTGCGGCCCTCCAGTACCAGGGTTGCCTATCCCTGAGCTAGATTTAACATTAGCACAGTCAGGGTTCCATTTTGTACCATAGGGTCCACAACTACACCGAGCTGGATAAATAACCTTAGCGCCATCATAATTTCCATGGAATATTTTGCTTGAATCTTTCTCATTATTCCCTGGAACAAATCTGCAATGTTTGTTGCCGTGTTCCTGCCAAAAAAAAAAAGCTTCACTACAACACTGTGCTATAATTGTATTTCTCATCAATCCTGTGTCAATTTGCGCTGATGTACAATTGTGTAGCACACTCCTACATCAATATGTCACTTGTAATTGCTAATGCCGTCAACTTGCCAGCATATCTTCCTTCATCACAGTCTTGTACTATCTTGTCAGGCACACAAAAAAGCAAGTATGTGCAAAAACAGACAAAAACTGTAAATCCACAGCAGAAAATTACATTTTGCATAACAACCCATCTCAGCTGAAGTACTCATGATCTGGCCAGTTCCAATACTAAACACTGGATACTGTAATCCTTACTGAAAATATGCAACTTCACTTAAATACAATAAATGTTACGATGAAATAGATTACTTAATTGCAAGCGATGTCATTAACATTGGTATCCGAAGGCAAAACATAAAAGGATAACAACAGTGACAAATATGGCAGGTATAGCTCTCAGTTTCATAATTGATGTGAAAAAATGAATTTATGTTGCTTGGTAATTGAGGTGAAATTTGATTTTGAAGAAGAGTGCATTTCATCAGGTGTGGAGCAAGCTGCTGGCGTTCTTATAGACGAGGCTAATTAGCTTTCCTTGGCAGCTAGCTTCCATGTGGTGGACTGAACTTCCCACAGAGTGCATGACAGCAGAATCACCGCCCATTTTCCACCACAGACCGAAAGACCCACCACTCTATTCTACATCTTGGCTCCATTCCTATTCATTCCCAGCACCTATGACTTCTTTCTTATGTAATTACTTTAGGACTGTTATAGCATGTTTTCTGATTTTATATGGATGTTTCCTGTATGAACCTATGATTTGTATAATGGTTGGGGTGGCAGTGTAGTATAATGGTTAAGGAACTGGCCTTGTAACCAAAAGGTTGCAGGTTCGATTCCCAGGTTAGCCACTGCCGTTGTACCCTTGAGCAAGATACTTAACCTGAATCGCCTCCGTATGTATCCAGCTGTGTAAATGGATAATATGTTAAAAAACAAATTTTAAAAAGTTGTGTACGCTCTGGATAAGAGCATCTACTAAATACCTGTAATGTAATGTTATGCTGGAATAGGTTAATTTACATTGTTATTTTATTGATATTGCAGTGACATTAGCTGATCTGGGAATGTTATTAGACAGGTATGGCACTGTTGCTGGCATAACTCAGGTGGATGCCTTAATGCTCTCCTTTACTCTCAGTCTCTCTAGCTAAGAGCATCTGCTAAATTAATGTACTATAATCTAATAGTAATGCTGCAAGTCATTTTAAATAACCACAAATTATTTAAATCACTTAATAATCCCATCTGACAGATGTCCAAAGGTCCAATTTATAGCTACACAGCCAATGAATCCGTATTATATGACATTAGAGAACTCTCAGGTCTATGGAAACCACTTTGGTGAAAATCGAGCTGGCCTGAAGATTCCCTCCACCCTCCAGCAGGGGGCAGCGTCCCCCCCCCCCCTTTCCCGCCTTGTGTGCATAGTCTTTTGAGCCTCTGAGACGCAGCTGCAGAAAAGTGTCAGCTCAAACAACCATGTGCCTGTGCTGCTGCACTGGGAACAATTGGGAGGCAGTGAAACACTATACTATAGCACCATCTCTATTACTAATGGGTCTGAAATTCCACACTGAGCACAAAGTGTCATGCTTATAATCAAAGGCACAACTGAACTGGAAGACAGCTGGAAGGCTCGAGGGAAGGCATCTGTTCTTGTAGAAATGTTCAGAGCTGAGATGTTTTTTGTACTTTAGTTCAAATTTGTATCGTCAGTCGCTGCTTTGTGACGTCCCCTACATTCCCACCTTTTCAACACTCTTAAAAAGAGTATTTCGATAGACTCAATATCCCGCAACATGTAGAATAAGAATAACTTGTATAATAAATTGTGTAGTGGCTAAAAACAGATTAAATCATTAATGAAGCAACAGTTAGGTTACTGTATTCAGTGTCCCTGTGATGTTATATCAGGAATCAACATTAACAGGCAACATGTATGGTTAAAATTGCACAAGGATTTACTTCCTTTGCTGTTGAAGTGACCATATTTTGTTCCTTTGATTTTCAGAGTTGTAACGTCATAAGATTTTATTGCATATTCCTAAATGCTCATTTTGATTGCTGATTACTTTATGGAGTGGCTAGTAGAATTTCATTTGGTGAATAGACATTTTAACAAAAAAAATAACATAATTTAAAAATACATACAAGTTTTAAACCAGTTTTCCTTCGCAATGTGGAATAGCAAATTTTATTCATGGGCCCATCCCATCTCTGCAACGTCCTCAGTGAGCTTCAAGAGAACGATTTCAAGGCTGCATACCTGGTAAACTGGAACAGATTCTACTTGGTAGTGCCAGTCCACCAGGTAAGCTGCACAGTCACTGCATCTCAGGAGAACACGTCTGGCGGATAGGGAGTATTCCACACTACAGGTGCATATTAAAACAGGGACAATCCTGCCACTCAAACCCCACCCACCCTGGGTGATGCACCATCCTGTGGAACTGGCAGATACAGTCAACATTAGGTCCCAATTCAGCACCAAACTACGGGGCAACTCATTGTCAGAAGCTCCAGTGTTTTATCAGGTCAAGCCACTTGACGGCCGGAGTCTGAATCCGGAAATCAGGTACAGGAGTAAAAATATCAACATTATTTATAAAAAATCTTTCAGACCATTACATTTGCACAAACCACTGTGTAATCGTTTGATGCCACAGATTAAATTTTGCCTGAGGATTACGACTTGAGAATTGAAGGCCCACGGCCGATTCCTCAGTAATAGCCTCCACGTTGCGCTTCTTCTGTGCAAAATACAAAAGACATTCATGTAACACTGTCAGTAGAAAATGGCCACTTTGACAGAAGATTAAACCATGATATATTAGCATATGATTTCCTAGGAACAAACTCTCAGGATAGTTCTCCCACCATATGACTAGCTTCAAGTGACTTGCTTCAAGGCAAAGTAAGATTCTGAATTAAAGCAGAATCAAAGTATTGTAAAGTGAGATACCAAACAGAACTATTGGTCCTCTTTTAATACAACCATCTGTTTTTAGTTCAAAAAGTATAAAAATATATATGGGGTGTAAGTTGTGTTTTCATATGCCCTAGCCTCACATCAAAGCTGGTTTGAATAAACCTTCACAGACCCCTGATGCTGATGCTTACCTGATGAGGCAACTTTTCCCTTACAAGCTGCACAATCATAAAAAAATATTATCTGATGATCTGTAAGACAAAAATACATTGTTCAAAGACTCACATTAAATTCCACATGCTACCGACACGGCACTGTAATGAAAACACATGGCTTCAATGAAAATAAAAACGATGAACTTAAGAACTACATGCAGTGCACACAACAAAGCAAATTTATGTGGGCAGTAGCCTACTCCGTGCGACTTATGAGACCTTAAACAGCTTGAACTAAAGGATTTATGCAACAAAACTGTCATACTGATGTGATCGGTCCTACAGTTTTATACAAAGATAAACAGAACTCCCCTCATAATCCACACAATATCATATACACATGGATATTAGCAGCTTCTAAGTCATCAACTTTGTGTGGATCTGTGAACGTTAACCTGAAAAAAACTTGAACGTTAACCTGAAATCCAGAATAAACCATGAATTACCTTTACAATTAAAACAAAGAAAGGCAGACAATGTTTCATAGTTGTGATTCAAGCTCTATGCTTGTCATAGAAAAAGACTGAGGAGGTTCTTGTAGAGTGGGTGGTGAGTGGATTTAAAATGAAATTGCATCTAAAATAAAATATAGGTGGAAAAATTCGTATTGTGCCAATTATATCTTGATGAGTTGTCACTCTTGCAGCTTAAAATTACAAAAAACAATAAACGCATCAGGATTTAAATATTATTATATGTGCATATTTACAGACATTTTACCATTAAAATGTATAATTGCACTCTTTTAAAAACGTTTTGTATGATTTTCTAGTTCTTTTGCAGTTTGGTGCTCGTTGATTTTTATCAGTAAAGTATCTGACAAGTTGCCTACAGCATAATCTGACTCGAGCCAAACAGCTAATGCAATGACGTAGTTCAGTAATGACTTGCCTTTTGCAGCGGTTGCAAATGTCTGTTTGGTCGCCTAATAGTAATACTGACTAGAGGCGTGTCTTCCGTCTAAATGTAAGACAGGTTTGCTATTATGTATGAATTACAATGTTCCTGATTGGTTCACTCAATTGCAAAGCTATGATGAATCCAGGGAAACATCTGCATTAAGAATAACGCAACGCATGTACAGATAACCTAAAGGTATGGTGCACGATTCAAACATGGGAAAAGATTAGTTGTATGTTCTGCAACAATTTAAACGATCTAGTATCTGCCGTAAAGCCACTCATATTTAACATGTATTGAGACCGTTCGTCTGCTGCGTTTTGTAGGCTACCTAACCGGGGCATTATTATAAAACGTGTCGCAGTTTACATCGTGCTTGGCGTTTCTTCCGAGATGTTTTATGCAACAGTTCTAGAAATACAATGTGAAGTTAATGTGTGTTACTCACTGCCTCTCACGAATGTTGTCATAAAAATTTCAGGAAAACGTAATTGGCTGTTCATTTTAAAAAATGGTTATTCATTTATTTTCACTAAATTTGCCAAAACATGTCAAATTGTTAATTGAAAAGTCACGAGCATCCAGGGTGCACTTCGCGTAAGTTAGCTACTGAGTTTTATTTTCGTGAAATGAGCTAATGTATAATATTTGCCACTAGTTGAGTATGGGACCATTTAGAATGTCATCCGTACTATTGCATGCAACCAAAATGAAATCTTGATGTGGAATTTCATGCGAAATGAGTACACATAATGACCACTATTCATGTAATTGCACTCTACGGTTTATATCTTGTATCCTAACATTGGTATGGGGTCTGGAAGACATTCTCCCTTCACTCCCCGTATTGTATGGAAAAATGTATGAGCCAGCCAAAAAACAGCCTATATAAACAGTCTATATTAGTCTATTATTGCATGTGCCAGCATGCTGTTTTATGCTTGGCTGTAAACTAGATGTACTTTTAAGTGCTCACTGGGTAGGAAAAATAAATTGCAATTAGTGTTATTGCTGTTTTATTGCAATATCTCAGCATAGCTGAACACAACATTGTGACTGATGGGCTTTTGGTACTTTGTTAGACTGCCTTTCATTTCAGGCTGTCTGTGAAATGCACAAGGAGTCCAGCGAGAGAAAGGCCCTCCTTTGCGCTGATTCTGGACGTCCGTGCGGGGTCGCCCTCCTCCAGCTGGCTTTCCACTGCCCGCGGTGTGGGGAATACCAGAGGTTCCAGTGTCTGTCCTCCCTGAGGCCGCATCAGGACTACGGCCTCGGCCCCGTCTCCAAGTGTGACGACGAAGACGCGCTGCTCAACCGCAAGAAGCCTGTGGATGAGCACTGTGAGGACTCACCTGTGAATAAGCAGGGGCAGGTGGACTCCGCAAGGAGGAGAGGGGGCTTTAAATTTAAGGCGCGGACCTGTCCCAGTCATCCGCGGGGCCCTGCTCGCAGGCGTACGGGGGCGGCCGGGTATGATGGGTGTGCGGTTGAGCCGGTGGGCTGCGGGATGGCCCGGGTGGTCCCCGCTGAGCTCTATGTGAGGCAGAGGCTCGGGAGCACTCTGAGGAAGGTGGACAGCCCCGTGGAGAGAACGCTGCGGAAGGTGAGCGCGGAGCTGGTGCAGAAGGAGGCGGAGCTCCTACACGAGCACGCCCACTCCCGGCACCTGGCCCTGGCGAAGCAGGAAGTGCTGGAGCGGGAGCGCTTCCTGTGCCGGCAGGTGGACGTGGCCGTGATGGTGATCGGCTTCCTGAGGGAGCACCTCCGGGATTCTGAGCAAGAGCTGGAGAGGAAGGAACAGTGAGTGTCTGCGGGTAATTTTCCCGCTGTTTAAATTGGATACAGGTGTTTGCACATGATGTGCATCAGTATATGCAGTATATTCATTTGTTGTTTGTTCTTTAATCCTCATATTATGTTTGGGATCAATTTGACGTCTTTTAAAAACCAGTTAACCTTATTTTTTCATCTTGACACTGTATGACTTTTCCTAATTTGGTGGGATTAAATAGTAAACATGCAGGAAACATAACGCCATGTTGTCAAATTTCCTGTACCAACCTTTTTCTATTTTTTACCTCAGGTGATTCTGGCAGCACTTTCCCATTACATTTGCACATGATATAAGGGTTAAGGAGGGAAGTTGCCAAAGTTAAGCTGCATTTCCTCCTCTTACTCAAAGATTTACTCATTTTTTACGCGATTCAATGTCAATTGTAAAAATTTGCTAAGTGCCTTGAATGGAGCTTATGTCACATAATTGGCTTCGCCTTTTGAGTGATTTCATGTTCCGTGGAGTGGGGGAAAAAAAGGATTTTGACACAAAAAAACAAACAAAAAATGGCATTGAAAACTCAAATGTCATGGCTTAATGAGCGTACTCGTTATTTAGTCTCTGCGACTCTTTCATATTGTCTCTGGCAGCACATCTGAGAGCTGCTAAAAAAGCAACAACTGAGCCTTTTGCTTTTGGCTGACTTTTAACAACCGAGCCTAGAAAACCGGGGCCTGTTGCGTTCCCCGCTTTCATTCACCCCCGCTCCCCCTCATTTTCTCATTGTTAATTGTTTCCAGGGAAGTTATCACAATTCATAACTTTCTGGAAGAGGCCACTCGGCAGGAGATGTGTGGGAAAGTTCGGATTCAGCACTTCATCGAGGCTCTTTTGCGACGTATAGCTTTGGCGGAGATGCTCTTGGAATACTATCAAAGTGGCTCCAATCGGTCAAATTGCCGAAATCGCACTGTAAGTTTTTTTTTTTTTTGAAAGCAGTATCAAGTGTGCACTTTTTTTTAATGTTATCCTCCTTTTAACATGCATTAATTCCATCTACGATTATGAATTTGAAATCTTCTGAATAAGTTCAGTACAGAGCCAGTTTCCTCTCTACTCTGCTTTCAGATTCCAGCGTTACGTTGGGAAAATGTCAAAATAAGAGCTCAGCTTAAGTATTATATATATTAAGTATTAAGTATTACTTATTCTAATTGCAACAAGACTGAAAAAAACGTTATGTTTAAAAATGTTAATGATTCTTTTGCAAAATTCTTTGCAACAAATTGATTTTTTTTTCTTTCATTTAATTTGACAGTCAACCACAGCATTGTGAGAGTGATGCAGTCCTTTCAACATCTGAAATAAAAGTAGGACAGAAAACACACAAAGGAATGCTAACATATGATAATTATCATAATTTCCAATATTCAAAACACCAGCCAGCAAAGGAATCTGCCATGTGAGATGTTTTGCTCATAATCCTTAATGCATTTGTATTGTCACCGAGCTTCAGATATTCAAAGCATCATTCCAGCTTTCTTATTAGTCTACAGATTGGTGAGACACATTTTGGAAATGTCGGGACAGTAAATTTCATTGAGAAGCCACCCTTCCTGGCCGACTCAGAGCCTACATTGTAAGTGTCCATCTGAATAAGAGTTTCTTCTAAATGAGTGTAATGTAATGAATTATGAAAGTGAGTATATAATGATTTTATTTGGATTCATTCTGATTTATGTTCACTTACAGCTACATAGATTACTACACAGATTTGAAAATGGAGATTGCTGAAGGACTGAGAGCTGGTGAGCTTGGCAAGATTCTTATTCTTAATGTGGGGGTAGTGAGAGTAAAACTGGCTTATTGTAATATTTGCTCACACTTAGTTATTCCAAAAATATAATTAAATAAGTAATCACCCTACATATTATATGACATATGACACGCCTTTTTGTTGTTGTTTCCCATGGTGGCTGCTCTAACATTACATTACATTACGGGCATTTAGCAGACGCTCCTATCCAGAGCGACTTACACAACTTTTTAGCATTTCTTTTACATATTATCCATTTATACAGCTGGATATATACTGAAGCAATTCAGGTTAAGTACGTTTCTCAAGGGTACAATGGCAGTGTCCTATCTGGGAATTGAACCTGCAACCTTTCGGTTACAAGGCCAGTTCCTTAACCATTATACTACACTGCCGCCCCACTCTAACACGGAAACACTTTCCCTCTTTACAGACAAATCTGTATTTGCAGGTTTGCCACTGCTCCGGATGTATTTGCTGTTGAGGGAAAGATAGGACTCCCCCCCCCCTTCTCAAACAGGACACCCCATCGCATACCCACTAAAGATGGGAGACCTGGAGTCTGTGCCGGGCATCGGAGGACTATGAGGATTTGAAAAATTTGATTGTACTGGAACCCCCATGCTGCCCCCATCACACACATGAATTCAAATTCAGGTATGCAATTCATTCATTCACTCATTCATTCATTCAAAATTGTACAAATGGATCTCTGGAGGGATTTTTATATTTACCCAAAATAGAAGACATTCTCTGGTAACCAAAGGGTGCTCATTTGAAATTCTAACCAAGTTGTAATGGGATTCCCCTCTCTCCCTCTCCCCCTTTCTTTCTCCCTCTCCCTCTCTCTCTCTCTCTCTCTCTCTCTCTCTCCCTTTCCCTCTCCCTCTACCTCTCTCTCTCTCTCTCTCCCTCTCTCCCTCGTCCTCTTTCTGTCAGTCTCCTCCTTGTGCGGGTTTTATTTCTACTGACCTTATACTGACTGGCACACATTTGAAGTCTAAATAAATGTTGGAGGCATAGGGAAAACACATTGGAAAGCACATTCATTAATTTCTTGCATAAAATTGAGTGGGTCAGCTGTCTCTAAATAAACTCAACATGTACTCTGCTGAATGTAGCAAATTGTTGTTCAATTGGTTTACTTAGCAAGACTCATTCATCGCAATCGTTAATCCTCATCCTCATAGCAATCAACCATTCCAATAACAGTTGCTACAATATTTTCTTGTTTAAGAGACTGTTTCTTTGGTGAAAAATAATATATGTTACAATAAAGTAGCGGGAATATACACTGCCCGGCCAAAAAAAAAGTTGCGCACACTAATATTTCGTTGGACCGCCTTTAGCTTTGATTACGGCACGCATTTGTTGTGGCATTGCTTCGACAACCTTATGCAATGTCACAACATTTATTTCCATCCAGAGTAGCATAAGTTTTTGGCTGAGATCTTGTATTGACGACGGGAGAGTCGAACCACTCCGTAAAGTGTTCTCCAGCACATCCCAAAGACTTTCAATGGGGTTAAGGTCAGGAATCTGGTGGCTAATTCATGTGTGAAAATGATTCCTCATGCTCCCTGAATCACTCTTTCACAATTTGAGCCCGATGAATCTTGGCATTGTCATCCTGGCATACGCCCATTGATGGGATAACCTGGTCATTCAGTACATTCAGGTACTTCGCTGACTTCATTTTATTGCTGCATAATGTTGCTGAGCCTAGACCTGACCAACTGAAGCAACCCCAGATCATAACACTGCCTCCAGAGGCTTGTACAGTGGGCACTATGCATGACGGGTGCAATGGCGACTTTTTTTTTTGGCCGGGCAGTGTATCTTAGTATATATTAAATAATTATAGCCTACATTTAAAGTATATAAATAAATGTATACAATATATGGCACTTTCATTAACTTTGCACATACTGTATATGCTAAGATAAAATGTAATACAGTAATATACATCTTCATTCCTGGTCCTGGAGAGTCACAAGGTCTGCTGGGTTTTGTTTTCGCCTTAATATCAGCAATCACTTCAGACCAAAGAAACCAGGTGAAGTGAGTTAACAGTGTAATCTACTGGATTACTTGGTCAATTAATTGCCAAGTAGGAACAAAAACCAGCAGACCTTGTGGCTCTCCAGTACCAGGATTGAAGATCACTGATGTAATATGTACATTGTACAAGGTGTTTTACAGTATATCAGATTGTTCTAAGAGTGTCATAATCTGTGTGAGTCTTGTCCACAGTGCAGTTAGAAACGGTTGCTTCACATTCCAGAGTAAAATTAGACTGATTGAATGTACATTGAGTGGCAACAGCATGAGAATACAATTTTGCCATGAGAATAGCACATTCTAAGGAGCCATTGTAATAACTGTGTGTTACAAAATCTCATAGGGTAGTTTAAAATGTAAAATCCAACATTCAAAATTGGAAATTTTAATGTTTATCTGCCTTCATGGCTAATAGATGCATTGAGGAAATGTTTTGTGGATTTGTTTTATATTTATTAAATTGTAATCTCAACTATGTGCCTCAAATATGTTTTCAAGCAGATATTAATTGCGAAATGTTAAAGAAAACTACTTGCCGATGTCAAACACTCGAGGTGCACTTACAGTGTTGGGAAAATAATCTGTATATCAATACATCAATCAATTCAATTAATCAATTAATCAAGTTAAATTATTTACAGCATAAGGCCATTTGAATGTGTGTTTTTATGTTTATGTGTTGCATATTTAATGTATGTCATTTGCCACAAGTATCTATTCCTGTGTAATCAAAAATGTATGTTTATGTTATTTGTCTATTTGTTATCAGGGGCAGGCAACCCTGGTCCTGGAGCGCTGGCGATGTTTCTGGTTTTTGTTCCGTCTGAGCTTCATCTCAAGAGTTTGATGGATTATTAAGAGCCTGAGTTTGAATATACAGAGTCTGAATGCTGAGTACCTCCGGGTAACCTGTGTTCATTGAGCCTTAATACAATTATGTAATATATGGGTTTGGATGGAGCAAAAACCAGGAACATCCCTGGCCTTCCAGGATCGGGGTTGCCTACCCCTGCTCTATATAATATGTCGTAATAAATGTACTGACACTTATTGATGTAATTTGGTATTTGAAATAAATTTTGAAGGAAATTAGTATACAGAGGAGGAACATTTAGTTTAGTGGAGCTATCAACAAGACCAGGCTCTTGCTAAATGCCTGCTTTCACCTGAGCTGATGGGTAGCCTTTGAAGCACTGAAAAGCAGCACTGTGAATCCATGAGGAATTTCGATGCGTTAAACTTCACTTCTTTCTGCCTGAAATCTGACATGTCAGATGTGTTTTCACTTACGGCTGCTATTTTAACACTTGATATCAACAAAAACATTCAAAGTGGCTCCCCAGCTCAAAGAATAAACGCAGTTCGATCCATCGGTTTTGCAGTGCATCAGTTTGCACATGACAGGCGGCGTTTTGATGCCTGTCGGATCACTGCAGGGGAGATAGCCGCTGAGATATGATATGTTTTTGTTCTTCCATCCAGTCTACCCCTGGGTAAATCATTCCACACCTGGAGAGAACATGTCGAGGTTTGTCAATGCACGAGACAAAATTGCCTTGTTGATCTTACTGGAAGGGGAAAGCTTAAACCTCGTAGCCTTTAGCCGGAAGCAGCTACCTCGGATAATTTTGGAGATGGGGCGGCACTGTGAATCAGGCCACGGTCGTGAAAGCGTCTCGTTTGATGGGCTGTACTCGGCTGTACATGATTCCCCCTTCCTCCCCTGCGTCATCAGACGGCCGCTTTTGTGTGCATTTACGTCAGCTCTTTGTGCCAGGAACTTGTGTGTTCTGCCTGAAGTGGCCCCGGAATTATTTCTGTGTTTCAGGCGTACGCGCCAGGCCATTAAGACCAAACATGGCACGGCACCACCAGAACATGCTGTCCACTGAGCTTTTTGTTTTGTGATGCTCTTATAACTGTACCATCAGTACAACCAAACCTATGCAATGCAAGTCAATACAACAGCACCTTTCCATCAAATAGCTTTTTTTTTCTCTTTTTTTGAATATTTGAGTCGGCTATCAGCAGGCCCTTTATCAAATTTTAAATATTTTCTCGCAGGAAAATCGCTGTCAAGTCTTCCACGATGTGGTAGTACTCTGAAGTGAAAAAATGAGAGACTGATTAATCTTTTATATCCTAATGAGAACTTGTCCTTATCCATTCTTCTCCTAATGGGAGATCAGCTAGCAGGTGCAAGGCACTCTTTGGCTTTTGGACAGCTTAGCTGAATGAAATGCCAGTGGAATCTGTTCAGAACTGCTGCTAAATGGTTTCCCTTTTTTTTTTTTTATATATACCACTGGGCTCTCAGAACATGAAATAACGGTTTCAATATGTGAGAAGTGTATTGCAGTTTCAGGTGCAAATGGTGGGGAACCGACAATGGTAATAAAAAATGGCCATAAAGAAAAGCCAACCTCAGGCAGAATTTAGGCTCTATTGTAATTATGTCAAAATATAATCCCCCGACATTCCATTAAATTAAATCTCCTGTGGGTTTTAGAGTTCTATATTAAGGAGGATGGACTGAATGTGTGAAGCAAAATTGGTCCTGATAAGCTTAATATGGATTGAATTTGAGGGGCACTGAGTTAGCCAAACAGATGGGGTCTTTAAACCCGGTGCTTTGTTGTTGACTGCTGGAAGCTCTCAGCACCTGAGCAATGGCCAACATGGTTTCGACATGCACTGCGATGGCTCTATGCAGTGATGGATTCCTGGCAGTGCATTGATCAGCCTGTGTTTTATGGCTTACTCTTTGTATGCGGGGCAGCGCTCTGGGGTAGTGGGTCAGGAGCGAAGCCGACAACATCAAGGTTGCATATTCAGTCTCCTGCCGGGGCGCTGTGCTGTCGTGCCCTTGAGTGAGGTACCTAACATGAATATGCTTTGGTTTACCTCTATGAATGGTCAATATGTTATCTTATCTCGGCAAAGGGTTTCCTCTAAGCAAAGTATTAATAATTATAATAGCGGTCACTGCAGACAGGTGTAAAGGTGTAATATGCCAGAAAGTTATGATGTTCACATCATACCATTCCACGGAAGCCCTATTGCAGGGGGCTCCCAGATGAATGGAATTGCTGCAACTTCCAGTCGTGGATTCAGTGTCTATTGAGATCACCTCAACCATTGTGCATTTAGCATATATTTGCATTGGACATTTATCCGCATCAAGATAGAATTATGGGTAAAATATGTGAACGTGTCCATTAAGGACAGAATCAGGCCAAGGTGCCAAAGGACCATAATAAATGAGATTCCATAAATATGTTTAAATAAATATGTTGCACTGCAGAGGTCACAATGACGTGTGGCCTGCAAATACTTTTTGACGATATGAGAAATATTCTACGCTTCAGTCCTATGAAAGAGAAATGTAGGCTATTAATTTGTTATATTCGCGGACCCTGACATACAGGTTTGATACATTGATGCATAAGACATAGAGGACTTTAAACAGACATAGAATATGCTGCAAAAATGACATTGCTGTTCAGAGAAGGACTGAGGAAACCGTACCAAAGGATAACAATAGTTCAGGAAGAAAGGATGGAATTGGAAGCATTCCATGAAAAACGGTTTTCAGGGCATTGACCTGAATATTAGCAGTTTAGTCAGGCAACTCACGATTGAATTAACTAAGCAATATTATATTGAGATTTAAAGTGAAAGCAATCTTTGGCATCAGGCTCTGCCTCATCACTCCCTGTTTGCGTAAAATTTTTAGTATAAGCCAGCCAAGATAATATTGAGTAAACCACTGACCCCACCCCCCATGGCGATCATTTAATAATAATAATGCCTGCCATTTATATAGCGCCTTTCTCAACACTCAAAGCGCTTTACAATGATGAGGGGGAAACTGACCTCAACCACCACCAATGTGTAGCACCCACCTGAGTGATGCAACGGCAGCCGTTTTGCACCAGAATGCTCACCACACATCAGCTGAGGTGGAGAGGGAGAGAAGAATATTTAGCCAATTAAACTGGGGGATGATTAGGGGGCAGATTGAAAGAGCCTGGGTTGGGAGTTTAGCCAGGACACTGGGGAAACCCCTACTTTTTGCGTTAAGTGTCATGGGACCACAGTGAGTCAGGACCTCAGTTTAACATCTCACACGAAGGATGGCATCTCCTACAGCACAGTGTGCCCATCACTGCACTGGGGCATTGGGGCATATTTAACCAGAGGGAAGACTGCCCCCTACTGGCCCACCAACACCACCTTCATTTCTCCAGGAGGTCTCCCATCCCAGTACTAACCAAGCCCACACCAACTTAGCTTCAGCCATTGAGCAGGAGCAGATTGCATGGTGGTACGGCTGCTGGCGAGAAGTAGAGCCCACAGGTGGATGCTGGGGTGGTGGTTCGCATCATTAAGACAAATATTTCTGTGTGCAAACTCAAATATAGCATATTTTGTTTATCCTCTTACGGAGAAATATTGCTCACAAGCTAACAATTAATTGTTGATAACATCACTCAAAGTCAATATAAAATATCTGGAACTGGTTGTGCTTTTTGGCTAGGCATAAATAAACATTTTTGGGGGGAGAATCTGAGGGTTTGATAACAGATGAGAACATATGAAAACAGATTTAATCTCATAATTGAACTTTGTGTGCAATGCAAACATTGTATCCTGGCAACCTGCCTACAATGTTGAGGTTAGTTCCCCCCAGGTAGTGAAATCTAGAGCATGAGTGTATAATGTGCTGCCCCTTATCTCAGTATTAGTAATGAATTTATTTAAACGGAATATGTGCTCACTGTACTGTAGGGGAAGTTGTTCACAATGTCTTATAATTCCTTATAGCATCATCTACTACTATCCAGGCCAGCATCCTTCTATGAGATATCATATTAAAATCATGTCGTATTTCTCATGTTCATTATTGTATCGAAAAATGCGGATGCCACTTTATCTAAATGCCGTTTGAGCAGTTTCTGAGCAGATTAATTAACAGATGTTCTGAAAATATTACTTTAGATAGGTTTTTTAAAAAAATCTGTTTCCTTAGGCCTTTAAGGTCAATGTTGACACAAGCACTGTATGACCACTAGGTGTCACCCATTGTACACACACAGCAAATCCACTTCCTGTAAAAATTGATTTAACACCAAGGGCGTCGGATGCATTCATGGATCATCAAACTTGTTATCATGAGCCCATACTTATTGCGTTATATAATACACTTAGTGGTATTTCATAAATAAAGTCAGTGGAGTACGTAATCTGCTAACTCATGAGAGCATTCACTTCATATGCTTTGCATATGAAAGATACCCCAATAAATTTGAAGAAAATACAAGGACAATTGTTCATTTGAAACTAATGGTTTTTGACCTTGTTCATCTATGTGTACATTAGAAAGTCTTACTTTTACAGAACTATAAGTGCAATACGAGATTATTACTGAGAATGTAAGAAGGTCTATGACAAGAACAGGCCATTCAGCATGTCTAGGCTTGTCATTATTTACACTGTGTGCCTGAGTTGGGCAACGACGGTCGTATCTGTTTCTGGCCTTAATTACTTAATTAGCCCTAACATTTACACCATCTGACATTTTAGCTACATTTCTTGATAAGCGTATGAACGACAGCTGAAGACTGTTCTTGTGTCCCTGTATGAAACATTTTACTGTGATATAATCCACGAGTGAACCGGTGTTGGTGTGTACAGCCAATTAGCTAATTTAGCCAGGATAATTTGTGGAAACAAAAACCTACATACACACCAGCCCTCCAGGGCTGTGTCCGAATCAGCACCCTCCCATACCGTTAAGTAGGCTTGTTGAATAGACAGGATGAGAAGGTCGTTAAGTAGGTGAACTGTACAAAGGAGGCAGGGCGCAGTAGATAGGGCTCTGATTCAGACACAGCCCTGGACTAGAATTGCCCACCCCTGGTCTAGGGAGAATCTAGCAATGTGTCAAGCCTGGTCATTACCACTTCAAAGGTCTGTGCTTCTACTACATGACCTAGCAAACTATCCTATGTATTGACAACAATAGAAAAGAAAAACTTCCTATGATAAGTGGAAAATGTACCTTTATCTTATACCTACACCCCTTTGTTCCCCTAACTGAACTGAACCTGAAATACCTTTTAATATGATTGAGCATTTTAGTCTTTTCCTGCAACTACATTTAATACCTGAAACCAATGTAGTTGTTCTAGATCTTTCCTATAGTGTAGAGCAGAGAACTGGGTACAGCAATGGAAATATGGGCTTGTGAAGGAACTTGTATTGTGTGATTTATACTCACTATATTTTGCTATATATCCCAGAATCATGTTTACCTTTCGTACTGCTTTAGTACTGTGTTTAGACTTGGGACTGTTATTCCCAAGTATATTTCAATTGACCTCATTCTAATTTCGCCCTTCCCATAAAATCATTTTTTCATAAATTGTCATTTCCAAAATGCAAAACTGTACATTTGCCAATGTTACGTTTTATTTGGCAGGCGTCTTCCCAATTCTGGATACTGTTTAATTTGTAAATGGCACTATGTTGCTACTAATGATCCACTTGATAAATTAACTTCAAGTTAATTTATGTAACTAAGGAAGAGCACAGGTGCCCAATACTGATCCCTGGGGGACTCCTACTACAACACCCTGCACAGATGTGATCCTTCGCATTGATACTCTGTATTCTAGCCATCAGTTAATTTCAAACGCATTCCTGCATAACTTATGCAATGCAGTATCATATGACTGGGACTGGTTTGAATCAAAACCACTTCTTGGAGGTTTCCTCAAAGAAGCCCAGGAGATTTATAATGTATGCTCTGCATAACTATCCCTTATAATACTTTTTTTTCCCAGGAATAATTCAAACTTGTCCCTCATAAACAATTGCAGAATATTATGTGAAACCTATAGTGAAAGGTCATGATCTTCCTTCACAATATTGCCATTATTCTGCCTTGCTTTCTGTCTCCAATTTTTAAATATTGCGTAAAAATGTTTGTTAGTTGTTTCAGAAGGCATACTCTTCCTTAGTTATTTTTTTTTTTTAAACTCTTGGATATGCTACCAGGGCATGCTGCTATGTATCTGAAGTTTTTGTCATATTTGGCACTTGAACATAAGGTTTTGGTCAAGTCCATTTGTTATGTTATGTCTATATATGTAAATGATGTCATGTAATTGCTTGGGACAGAGCTGCTTATGATGCAAAACATATTTCTTAGAAGTAAAGACAGTAAAGTGTTATCGTATCATATCATATTCCTTAACTCAGTTATTAATTTCAGAGAACTAAGAAACCATCTCTTCCGTTACAGCCAGAAATAGATTTAATTTTCTATAATGGCTTATTTGGGCCATCATTATTTTGATTATCAGGAACAGCAGGCTGCTATATTGTTGAATATTGTGAGTCTCTCATGGAGTCTAGGATAAGACAGGGGCATGTTACTGAAAAATAATACTTAAAAAAATATTGATAAAAGGAAAGGCCTGTTGCTGGCTTTTGAGTGCGGAGATACATAATGTGTAATTAAGCCACACAAAGCCAACAGTGAATGCTCATTTGATCCTCACAAAGAGTGATAGGGGAAAATTGTGCGTGTACATAGCTATTCTTAAACAAGCCCCCAAACCTTCCAATGGTTGGGGGAGGGGCAGGGGGGTTAGTGGGGGGCAGGATAATCGCCTTTTTAGTCGTGACTGGCACAAATGTGAGGAAAACTGTGACAGTAAACAGGTGTGCCGGATGCTTAACCCTTTGTGGAGTTGTTTAGTCTGTTCCGTCTGCACCATGCAGCAGCAACCCAGTGTTTGAAGAAGTCTGTAGTAATCAGTGCATCTTTTAGAGTCTGTTTTTGCAATAGCATGACGCACAGGAACACTAAGCTCTCCGCATGAGGGATGGGGGGGGTGGGGTGGGGGGTTAACCACTCAAGAAGGCAACAGCTGCTTCACGGTGTGCATTTGATGGCTGGATAACATATTACTTTAGTTTAGCATAGGTCCTATACGAGCCTTGAGAGAATAATATATTGTTATTGAAGCCAGAGAAGGGAACTTTTCTCCAGATTTGATGAAAATAAATTACATTTTCAAAGGGAATTAAGAATTTGTCCCTGCTTGTGAGATTCCCAGGAGCATTGGGTTGTTCCTGTTTTGTATGGATATTCACTTCCTGTGAGCAAAGAATTATAGGACTTTTTTTGTCAGAAATGAATTCTTAACGTAACCACGTTCTATAGGCATTGTGATTTCATTTATACTGTGCAATGTATTAAACACCTGAAATTATTGTTGAGAGTGTTAAAACATGTTTGTATGATAAAATGTAGGAATATGATTTGTGATTGGAAAGCTTTATATTGACATTCCTTCTACAGATACAGATACTATAAAACGCTTCATTAAAAGCTTCTCACTCCACTGAAGCACAGTCGTTTTGCATGAGCTGCTTGTGGTGATCTGCAATCTGCTGAATGATCTGAGACCCACAGCAGCTCCTGTGTTGAGTCACTCAGATTCTTTTCATGAGCAAAGCTGCAACAGGCCTCATGTTGATCTGACGCTTTTTAGATGAACCTAAACCAATGCAGCGTACGTAAGGAGCAATTTTGTTTCTGTGGATTCAAATCACAGCATTCAACATCTAAATAAAACCTTAAGTTTAAATAAATCAGAGTTGAAACTGGGGGATAAAATACTTGGCTTGATCAAATTTGACATCATTAATATCCTGACAATAATATCAATTATTGTTTTGTTTTTTTCCAAATGGAAGACTTAGTACTTTTTTTTCCAAAATGCAACTATGCACATAAATCTACAGTGTGACAACACATAAACATGTAAGATCAGTATTAATTACAACAAAATGTTTAGCATAGGTCCTACCCACAATAAAGTCAGCCACAAATGTTCAGCCTGTTAGTTTTGTCTTCAATTATGGGTTTCAATTACCATATTATTTGTTTAATTGTGAGTTTCAATACTATTAATTTGGATACTATATTGTTTATTAAATTGTGTGTTTTATTACTATATATTATATGAATTATATATTGTTCATTTAATTGGATGTTTCATTACTGTTTGTGCTTATAGTAGTAGACTTGGATCTGTTTGCATCATGTTAGTGCCGTCATCAGTGAACTGCAGTGAACCTTTTTGGACACAAGATGGCGGCAATAGATAACTGGAGCATCCATCACGCAGAAGGTCGGCAGACACGTTATCTAAATCGTATGAATGTTTTTTTTCTTAGTTACGCCACTCTTATTTATGGAAACTTACAGATCAGTAGAAATTACAGTTTATATTTTTTTTCAATTTCGAAACATCAGTAGTTCATCTTTGACGGTGTGTGTGTGTGTGGGGGGGGGGGGGGGGGGGGGGGAGGGGGTGTACTTCAGGGAAGTAGCTACTTTAAATTTTCATTGTGGCTGCCTGAAAGTGATTGCAAAATCTCATTTTTTGGAGGAGAGCCATTTAAGAGGTAATAATCATGTGCCTACAGTGTTTAGTACAAAAAAGCTATTTGATAAGTGAACCACTGACGATACTTGAAGTAATACTGGTTTCCTTATATGCTTCATGTTAGTTTAATTAGGTCAGCCCACAGACTTGCGTGTCTGGGACCATTTTCAATCTGTATGGCTTCATCAACAATAAAGGAAAAAACGATTACCGTACAGTGGAGAAGTGGGATGGACCCTCTGTGTTCTTGTATGCCATTTCTACTAGCTGCATTTGTAACTATTGAGGAAAAGGGTACGGCTCATTATGCCTCTTGTCATTAAATGGGCATGGCAGGCTGCCACACACAGGGACCTTGAGCAGGCCTTCATCACATCCAGGCAACCAATGGCTTCGTCTGACCAATCACCACACTATCTGGATATGGGCTGCATTCGGAACGACTCCCTATACGCTTTATAATACGTTTTATAACACGCTGTATAGTGCTCTATTTTGGGAATCAGCCATTTTGTAGGATGCGCTAATTCTCCAGTGTTGTCAATTGAGAATTTGGAAACCATCAGAATGGCCAATACCCTAAATAACCTGTAAAATAAAATAAAAGATGTTCAGCTTTTTATTGGACAGCACAGTGTAGAGAGAATGGAAGAATGTGAGAAGGAGAGAGAGAGGGAAAGACATGCGACAAAGGTCGCGGGGCCGGATTAAAATCGCCAACGTCACGGCTCGCGATGAGCATGTAGACGGCGCTCTACAGGCTACTCCGCCGAGACGCCCCTTGAAATTTTTTAATATTTGGCTCAAGTCAGTCTACTTGCCAACGCAAGTTGCTATTGTCTTTGTATGACTGCAGGTCAGAGCATAGGATGCAGGAGATCAGAGCGTAGCTGCTGTTTTCCATTACAGCTGCCAGAATAATGCCTGTTAGGAATGCTTTTCAAGAGTGGGGTACTTTATAAAGCAGTGGAGGAGGCTCATTACCCTCGTAGTATCATTTGTTGCTATGCTACCGTGGTAGGTGAATCTCGTTTGGAAGGATAATGAGTTTCAAAAGGTTTAAAATGTTGTTTTGATAAAAAAAAAGATATATATATATATATATATATATATATATATCTAAGAGAAGCTCACAGCTGTTAAGACCGTGTATATTCAGTGACAAAATAAACCTGCTTAAATCTGTTTAGATGCACCAAACATTGATGCCTTTAAGTAAATGCGGGCCATGTCAAGTCTGTCTTTGCTACCCCAATAGAAAGATGGTTATGCAGACAGAGTCAATTAAACAAACATTTATATCATGAAGGGATATAAAACTGGTCAAAATTAAGATCTCCCACATGATAGATACCAATACATACGGTGTTGATCATAAGAAATGGATAAACCAACCCTGCTTATGTCAATAAGTGTGCATGAACTGACAGACAGAACAATTAAAAGGTTATATAAAATACAAGAAGCAACTATGAAAACAACTGGTAAAATATATGATGCTACATATACAAAAAAATATTTCAACCATTAATTTGATATAGAAGTGAAATGATAATAATAAGTAATTTAAATATATTTAAACAATTATGAACAATAATTTGCAGAATACATTTTTGGCACAATAATGTTTGACTTAGTCAAAACTATTAACTATTCACAAAATTCACAATCTATTAATGTCACAATTATATTTCCTTTTCTTTTCAGACTAATAAATTACGTTCAGTTTGTAATGTGTGAATGCAAATTGAAAAGTGGATGATGTGGATAATGGTTCAGACAAATATCTCTTCTCATACAGCACATAAAAGCAAAGACCCATACACTGAACGCCATTTTCAGAGACCGACACAAAAGTTTTTACAAGACAACGCTCAAGACTATGGGAAAAGACACCATAGTGTTGAGGATCCTGTTCTTTGTTTTGGAGTAGCTATGCATTGTGGGATGTTGAGTTTCCATGTAGAAGAGGACATCCAGGGGTTGACCAACTACCTAACTGTAGGTGACCAACTCAATGAAGTTAGAGACTGAGATCATGTGGGAGAGGAAGAGAGAGAGAGAGAGAGGGGGGGGGGGGGGGGGGTGGAGAAAGAGAGAGAGAGAGAGAGAGAGAGAGAGAGAGAGGAAAGAGAGAGACGTTTTTAAACTTTTAAATTCTTACTTATTCAGCAATAAAAAGTGTGAGACCACCTATCTACATGTTACAAGACCATACTGAAAAAAAGGTTAAAAAGGCAATGATATACCAGAGAGAGTAACAGAGAAAGAGATAGATAGAGTGAGAGAGAGAGAGAGAGAGAGACATTTTTAAATGTTTAAATTAAATTCTTCCTTATTCAGCAATAAAAAGTGTAAGAGACCACCTATCTACAGACGTTACAAGACCATACTGAAAAAAAGGTTAAAAAGGCAATGATATACCAGAGAGAGTAAAAGAGAAGGAGAGAGAGAGAGAGAGAGAGAGAGAGAGAGAGAGAGAGAGAGAGAGGGATGCCATGCAAAATGCACTACTCTGTTATTGATCCTGTTGAATGACGGAGTTCATGGGCAGGGCTGCCATGGTATCCCAGGGCTTTTTTTCCAGCCCTCTTTCTCCTGGGAAAGGTTGAGCACTCTGCAGAGCACATGAATGAATATGTTGTGAACGGAACAAACAGACACAGAAAGCGCGCTGTTGCACAGGCAGAAAAGCCCCTGGGTGAGACGTGATCTTTGGAAATGTACAGCGATGGCGGGCAGCGAATGGGAGGGGTCTGGGCATCTCGCTCTAGAGCCGTTCGCCCCGCCCGACGCAGCGTGGGACGCGGGGCGGGTCGGTCGCAGAACACCAGACAGCGGGACGATAAGATCGCAGCAGCGTGGAAGAGGAGAGGAAGCCTCTTTATGTCCCGTTTTTATTTTCGGCGCCGCAAAAAAAAGGGCCCGCTGTGGCATCTCAGCTAGAGCTCATTTACCTCACGTAAACGCGGAGATGAGACCGTTCTCCCACAGCGTGCATTCTGTGTTCCTGAACACACACATACGCATGCACACTCACACACACACACAGTCTGAAGAGGTTCTGTGTTAATTAACAATAATTGGGCTGACTGGGAAAAAAGAAGAGCGGGGCGATTGGCCTTCTCTAACAAGCTTGTGTTTATGTGTTTGTATAGCAGTGATAATGACTGAGACCCTCTAGGTGGAGGTGAAGCAAGAAACCCTGTATGATGACATAACAAAACAGTCAATGGAATCAAATGAAAACTAGTCTCAGAGTTATGGATATGAATGTACATTTAAATATCCTGTTTGCTATAATTCCCCGCAGTGAATGCGCGGCACAGCTCTTCTGAGTTTACATATATTCAAGGCCTACATACGGAGAATAATTGAAACAAGCACTTTTGCCATGTTTTGTGGAGTGCCCAACTTGTTCATTGCAAATTGAAATAGATTGAAACCCACCATATGCTGGGAGTGGGGGATATGTGCCATGGCCCAAAAGCTTCAGAGAGGGGATGATCACCCAGCGATTTACCAGATTTCATCAGCAGAGGGCGCTGATGAGAACAACAGATATTTCATTCTCACAATTCATAACCGACACCAATGCCACAATCATGACATTACTAGTACTGTACAATGCTGCGTTATTCTGAGACCTGATTTACTAAGACCTTTAGCGTGTGCAAAACCTTTAAGCACACACAGAACTAGTAACACAACCAATGATTGGTGCAAAACAAATTACCATGACCAATCATTGGTCATATTATTGGTTTTACGTGTGCTAAAATGTTTTGTACAACTAAAGGTCATAGTAAATGAGGCCCTTAGTGTCTCTGAAGGTTCTCCACATGGTTCTGACTCCCAATGGGAAACTACGCTCACCACCAGAAGGGCTTCAGTTTGGGTACCAAGCACTGCTGTTGTACACATCAGGTATACTGTATGTACCTTAAAATCCAAGCTGGTGATCTAAGCTGACCCTGGCCTACACTGCAGCCAATAGGACAGGCCTTTCCTACCTGCAGGAGTTAATCCAGCACTATGTTCCTGCTCGACCACTTCGCTCTTCTACAGCAGGGCGACTTACACTTCCTCCCCTCCTTGTCAACAGCTCTCGCTCGTCCCGACTGCGGAGCTTTTCCACCCTAGCTCCTCAGTGGTGGAATGAACTTCCCATTCCCCTACGTTCTACTCCAACACTGCCTGCATTCCGTCGTGGCCTGAAGACACACCTCTTCAGACTACACCTTGACTGATATACTAATCTAGGAACTTTTCTCATAGTACTTGTTCCCTGTGTTTTCTTTCTTGTCTAACTGTTTGATGTTATAGTTTATAATAGTATTTAGAACACAATTATAGTATAGCTGATTTACCCACAGCTTACTGTGAACTATATTCAATGTTCATTACTAGGGCTAGCTGCTACATCTTGGGAATGATGTGCTTTGTGCTGTTTTGTAGTTGCTTCGATGACCTTCCGAATGCACTAATTGTATGTCACTTTGGATAAAAGCGTCTGCTAAATGACTAATATAATGTAATGTAATGTAATGTAAGCTGATGTCACGTATTCCAAGCAATCAGAAGCAGCAGGCGATTCGCCTTCTCAATCACTGCACAGTAGGCTTTTCTCATTCAAATTCAAGGTTTGCCTCAGCGATAATTGAAAGGCCGACCGGCCTTAAGTGGCCGTGAAAGCTGAGCTCTTTATTTTGTTTGGCTGTTTGCTGTTAGCCTTGATTGTCCACAGTCACAAAGTGTGACACTAACCTTGAAGTTCAAACATAGTTCTTGACTTTCAAGTAAGCGCGCTGTTGTCCCACAACACACATCACACGACCAGTGATTCTTAAGAAAGAAAAGTTGCTGCTTAGATAGGGACAACTTATATGCAAATAAATATTGTGATAAAAACCAAAAAATGCACGATGGCCTGGAATGCCCGGTGCAAATGTAAACAAAGCCAATAAGGACACCATCAAGCTCTTAGACTCATATATGGCAGAATTTACAGTATATCATTGCATTGCACGCCAGAATTTGTTCACTACGACATATACCAGCCGGCTGTATTCCCATCTCTCTGTTCTCAGCATTTTTTTTTTTCTTTTCTCAATTTTACATTTTGCAACAGGCTATAATTATCATGGAAGTTGAGGGTGAAAAGCTGTCTGGAGTTTAAACCAAATGGGCTTACTTACACTACAATGGCAGCTGTCACGTGATCGTAGCCGATGATTCATATTGCCACAACAAATGTAAAAAGGTCAAGGCTCGATTCCCACGAAACATTCCAAGAAACAGAGGCAAATGAGAGAGAGAGAGAGAGAGAGAGAGAGCAAAATAAAGGGTGAGGTGAAGACTAAAAGGTCTCCAGTCCAACTTTACAGCCGTGCCAGGAAAATCGTGGGCTCTCGCGGCACCATGCTGGAACATGTTGGTTCATTGGGCACCATTACACCTGTAGAGGCCAATGGCAGTTCATGTTGAATATGAAAGATAATTCCATTCTTGTGACTGCATGCGGCTTTCCTGCCTAAGTTGAACGTGCTGCTTTCCCAGCAGTTTGCTCTAATTCTAGGTTACAGCTAGAAGGAAGAGTAACTTTTATGTTAATCACCTTAATATAGATAATACAGAACCATGCTGGGGGAACATTATTGAATGCATCTTATTTGAGTTTGCTTCTGGGAACATTTGGACAGTGGAGGGTTCTAAATTGGAGGAGTGCATGTCTGATATGTAAGGGTGAAGACCCTTTTATTTTAATGCTTAGTTTTCCTGCTTTAGCCAATGTTTCAATACCAAAGTCTTTTCCCCATGCAGATTTTATGTCTTAACAGCCTTAGGAAGTTGATGTCTTGGATGACATGACTCATTAGAAAACATTAGCCTTGAGCCCATTTGACACCACTGACAAGAACAAATGTCTATGTATCTGAGGTACTCAAAACTGGTGTTGAGCAGTTTTAGCAATACAATTATATCTGACCATAGGATCATCAGGGGGGAGGGCTTGATCCTGGGTAATGTGGTTTGTGAAAAGCCAACTGCATACACTTAGGCTTCTGAAAAAGGGGTGATTTGGGAATTCTGTATTTCTAAACTTTTAGTCAATGAGAACAAAAACCTGGTGCCAAGATAGAGAGGCCGAAATTAATCTGTATAAGTGTTTCTGAACTGTCTCATCATCACATTTTAGTGTATTGTACATTTGTATTTTTAGGTGGTATATTATGGTAATCATGTGTGCAATAATGACACTATAGAAGAATGTTGCCTCAACAGCAACTATATTGGGCCAAAATGATCACTCATGGAAATTAGCAGACCAATTAAGGCAAATCCCATTGTACAGTTTGTCCTTCCAGATGTGTTTCATGAATACAGATTTGATTTTTTATGGCAAAATTGTACAAGGGCACCAGATGGTGATGCCTGTAATAATATCTTCTATTTGACAGAGCCATTGAAATCAGAAGTCAATGGAAATTAACTCTACATGTGATGTGTTTTGTTTTTTTTAAACACACATTTCAAAACTATGTGAGTATCTTGATAAAAACTTGTTGCAAATCTTGACTGGTCCTTTCTTGCATGAATTATGAAATCCTTGAGGAGGTCTTTATTTCCCCAATGGGTTTAATTTTAAGTCCTCTGCACATATGTAAACAAACTAATGGATGCTATTGCTGTAATGTGACAGAACTGGGCATACCAAATATAACTATTTGTCATACTGCCTAGAATCCTGTTGCTGCTTTTAAAAAAATAAATATATAAATTAAAATGCCTCAATGTTTTTTTTAATCTCTGGATCAACATTTCATCCTTATCATTTACATATCAGTTACATTGTGAAAAGAAAAATGAAGAATAAATACTTACTATTAAATACTATATTTCTTTAGGTTTGCTGTTTTTTAACATTTTCATTTTCTTTCATTTTTAAATGTTTTTACATTTTAGTTTAGTACAATTTGCACCAGTTTTCACATTGTTAAGGTCAGAGCCTATTGCAGTTTGACTGAATTTGGAACAGGCACCACCACATTATAACACATACTGTATAATATTGGCTACAGAATGACAAACAACTGTCCAGTGTCTCTAGGCCAGGGGAATACACTACAGTCATTCGTTTTTTATCATTAAAAATGTTCTGTGAGATTGAGCTGGGTCACTGATATCATAATTACACTCTATCCCACTGCTTTATTTGACTTTATCCTTGACTATTATACACTCTCAAGGTTTCACAAGTTAAGATAGAGGAAACACCAGTAGACACACACACACACACACACACACACGCGCACGCACATGCAGTTTCACTCACAAGGAACTCCTCAATAAGATAACAAGCCAGTCTCCATTAGACATGAAACGCTCTCAAGTTGTCGCCGGTCCAAAAGGCATAAAGGATCATTGACGTTGACTCTTTCATTTGTTATTTTTAAGACATCCGCTGAACTTCACAGTTGTAAATCAAGCTTACTATTCACCAGGCTGCTCAATGATGAGAAAAGTGGTGAGGAAGCATCTGCTGCCTTCATTTTTTTTCCAAACCCTCGTAAATATGCCACAATAAGGGGGAATTTAACATGTTTTCTTTTTCCATTGTGGTTTCCTGTACGATGGAGATCTGGTGAAATAGCATACATGTGTTGGGGCCTCCTATGTGAAGCATCATGTCTGTGGCCTGCACTCCCAGAATTCCTGGCTCAAGAGTATAAAACCTTAACCTAAAACATATGTCAATGTATGATTTTTATCATTGTTGCGGGATATTTATCAGATCACCTTATGAAATGGTTTTCTTCCCCCTCACCACTCTCACTCTCTCATCCCTCTTTTTATTATAGTATCTTTTGCTTGAACCATCCGTTGTATATATAGTACTATTTGAAAATGTCTGCCTGCATTATTCGCCTACAAATCAAAATGTGATCTATGAACACAGAAGTTCTTGGTCCTCAGGGTGCTAGTCTGTGAAATGTCCGAGTCCCATTAAAAAGTGGACGGGACCTCATTTCTCCTCGGCCATCTTCAAAAACAACAGTGTAAACAGACTTCTGAAGTGAGAGGGGTGCCTTGGACGCATGTGGGAAATGGCCAAACAGGCTTCTGGGAGACCTCGGCCAGAGTAAACAAAGTGCTTTAATCGGAAATGCTGTTTAGCGGCCTGGCTCAGGCCATCGCTGGCCCCCAGTCAACAGGGCAGGGGTCCAAGCAGGGAAGACAAACAGGAGAGGAGGGATCCCGCCTGGACCTTGCCTTGCCTTGCCTTGCCTATCCCGTCACTCCACTCCTCAGCCCCAGCGGCCCGGGGGTCAGCAAAGTGCAAAACTCTCCTTTGAAGACAGGTAAAGCACTTTGAGGTAAAGCAACTTCAGGAGCTGCCCCAGGACTTACCTTTTTATGCTCTGTGCTTCACAAGTATCCCAAAATCCATCCGCAGTAACTGCAAAGACTTTAATGCAAGCTAAAAACTTTGAGCCAGTGTCATTCCAATGTGTTTTTTCTTCCCACTGGGGAGTTTTTTTTTACCTTGTTTTGCTGGTTGGGGTTTAAGGCCTGTTTTTTTGCTCAAGTTTCTCTGTGCAGCGTCTTTGTGACAGTTCTCTGAAAAAGCGCTATCCTAATAAAATTGAATTTAATTCAATTCCTCTTGTTTATCAGGTACAAAGGCAGTTTGGGGGTCTGCTTGAATGAATTTTTTAAAAAAATTTGTGAGACAAGAAAATTATAATACTTGCCCTAAATTTGTAATATGAAGTTAAGGGCAGAAAACATTGCAGCTGGCCTGATTCTTGAGCGTAATATGAGCTGAGAATTCCACCGCCTCCATTTAAAACAAATAATAAACCGCAGGCCTGATGTAGTTCATCCCTTACCTTCCAAAAAAGGCACAACAACATGGCTGAATCAGTGGCTGAATCAGTGCGAAATGAGCTGTTAATGGCGTCCACATCGGTCATGTGTCGGGGTGGGAATGAAGTTGACAGGGGGCGACCAATAGAGGGCAGAAGAGCCCCATGCCACAGTGGTGTGAGCGAAGCGTGCCCACCGCAGGCCAAGCTGACGCACCCTCCCGTGTGGGTATCGCTGGCCTGCGCCGTCTTGAGGTCTGAAAGTTCACAGCGTAGGTGCAGTAGCCGGCACCCTTGTGAACCCTGTTAGTCAACAAGGACTGAATTTGCTGTGCTAAAATTCCCCTGTCTGCCGGCCATATACTTTATTCTGATGACGACACAATGAGATCAGTATTATTGTCTTGAATATTATATTAAAATGTGGACTTTGAGGGATTTGAGGTAATCCTAGCACATAAAATAATGATTCAGTTATTTTTCTTTTTTTCAAATGTAACTTCAGTTTTTCACACTCTAAGGACAACTTGTCCTAGATTGTGTCATCCGTCTCATATTATATTAATTTATACATTCATCCTTTTTGTAAAATTTCAGAATGATAACTGCAGGGTGGCGTGACTTGCTTGTATTTGTTATTTCAAGTTTAATGGCAAAGTGACATAATGACCAGACTGCATGTGGCCATTTCACGTTGCTTTTTTTCTGAGAATTGCCATCACCTCGGGGGGGAAGCAGTGTGTGTGAGCAGCAGTTACAAAACAGCCCAGCTTCCTGCATTTACCCAGGAGGACTATAAGTGTGTGCTGCATTGAAAGAACCAATCCTAACCCCCCTTTTCATACCACATAGGAACAAGCCTGAGAAAATGCAGCAATGATCTCTGTAGGAACTGAGTTGAAGGCAATACTGGTAAAATTATTTTCAGTAAATTTGCAGCCGTGGAAATAAAGGGTCACATGAAGTAAAATCTCTCAAAATATGTTTGTACCATTGTTGTGTATTAGAAGGTGGGTCCTTCTTGACATCTCAGTAATCGTCTTTTGACTATTCAATAGAAATAAAATCTTATAAAAGCAACAAGTTTCGTTTTCCCCATAAAGACACAGCAAACTCTTCAGTATAAAAAGTCTAGAGTACTTTTAACACTAATAGAGTACATATTGACACTGCTAGAGTCTATTTAACACTCCTAGAATTGGTATAAGACTAGCAATTTTGCTATGCAGGCACAAGCAATTTTGTGAAATTTTGCAATTTAGCTTCATGTTTGTTTCATTATTGCTTTTTTTTTGGATCAGTCTAGGTCTAAATGGGACTGCCTCGTAAATAAAAGTAAATTTATTGAATTCTTTATTCATTTATTAAATATTTTATTTTTGAGTAATTTGTAAATTAATATCAGTATTCAAATTTGACATCTGGGGCACCTGGTGTTATTTACTCCCTGGTTGAGAAAAGAGCATCGATTTTTTTGGAGGGAAAAGGCTGCCTCTCTCACAAAATGGAGAATGTAGAAAACAGGCCCTACCAGGGGGAGGATCAAACCCTTTTGTCATGGAACACAAATTTCCCGTTCAAGAAGTTAAGTTTACAGGGCAGGCGCACCAAGATGCTTCCCCACCGTGGCCATTCACAGGCCAAGGTGGAGCGATCACTCATTTCAGGGAGGACGGCCAGATGCTATCAGAGCTGGCTGAGTCTGTGATGAATGTCACATCCGCCTACGTGCTCAAGGTTTCCAGCTCAGCGGGCATGACTATAACCTGAGGTGGATCAATAGCGCAGAAGTTATTCCAAGCAGCAGACCCGTTGGCGATGGTGATGATGCAAATGAAACTGCCCCGTGCTGCCTGGGACTCTCATTCATTTTGGCGTTTTTTTTTGGTGGCAGCGTGCACTTAAGGAATTCTAAAGAAACAAATAGAAACACAGCCCATATCGAGGTTTCCTGGCTATCCAAGTCTCTGTCCAAGTTTCCTGGCTGCCCAAAAAACAGCCTGTGTCATGTTGTCAGGACTTGCCCGCTGTTTGTTAAACATGTATGAGCATATTACAAGTTGAGAGGGAGTGCAAGCTGATTCTTGCATATGAAAATAAAAAAACCTCAATGCATCCATCTCTCAAGAGGGCATTCAGAAGTTAAGGCACAGGGTGGGGACCTCTATGGTATTTAGAGGTTTTTTTTGTTTTTTTTAGCTTTAAGAATGACGTATGGTCTGATTTAAGCGTGAAATACCCAGAATAATGAACTTCCTGTTAAAAAGAGAGTCCCTACATGCACAATCAACATCTCCTCTTACTTGACCTATATACAGTATGTTGGGGACCAAAAGTTTGAGGGCAGTGACACAATTTTTGTTGTTTTGGCTCTGTATTCCAGAACATTGGAGATTTGAAATAGAACAGTGACTATTAGGTTAAAGTGCAGACTTTCAGCTTTAATTTGAGGGTTTTTGCATACATATCGGGTGAACCGTGTAGCAATTGTAGCCCTTTTTATACATAGTCCACCCCCCCATTTTAGGGGACAAAAAGTAATTGGACAAATTAACATCAACTTAATAAAGTTATTATATTTAATATTTGGTTATATATCTTTGCATGCCATGACTTCCTGATGTATGTGACCCATCAACATCAAATTACTCTTGATTTCTTATTTTCTGATACTCTTACAAGAGTTACTATAACCTCTCGGCATTTGATGGATCTCAATGGGAATTGGGGGGGGGGGGGGGGGGGTCTAAATTAAGCTTGTAAATTACACTGGAACAGTATGGAACACATGGTTGTCTAGATTGCTGTAAGTCCTCAAGGATCTGAGGTATCAAACAAAGCCTCAAACCATCACTCTGCTGCCAGATATGCAGTAGATATGGATGGATAACTTGAAGGGTTTCTTCTCCTGACTTATTTTTCCCATAGAGGAAAATTTGTCAGGAGAAACAACCCTTAAAGTGATCCATCCATATCTACTGCATAGATAATATAATTGTGGCACACATGGTTTTTGTTAAAAATAATTATTTCTTGATGAGGGATTTTTTTTCTTCTCATAATCAATTCACTTCAATTAAAGGTTGGATTTTTCTCATTTTTTCAGTGTGAGATTAAGCTAAGTCACCAAACGGTGAATTCTTTATAACCCTTTTTACTCATCTTTACCCGGGGTGCCAATAATTGTGGAGGGCACTGTATATATATATATATATATATATATTATATGCAGTATATACTGTATGTGTATGTGCATTATAGGCAGAGAAAGAAAAAGAAAGATAAATTGTTAAAGTAGCTACAATAGATAGATAAACATTTAATTTATTGTCCTTAATTAGTTTCACTTCCCAATACAACCATCAGACAGCTCATAGTCATGCGGTTTACAAAATATTTACATGTTGCAGGAAGTGAGAAGGTCAAATAGCCTATAATAGCATGTATAAAAGTGCAGGGCAAAACTTCTCCTTTTGCAATCCCTGACTTTAATGCCAGTTAACGTTATTCTCCATGCCCTGTGTATCGTTTGAAGAGGTTAAGGGATGACATCACTGCTGTGTTCCAGTCTCTGCTTAACGGCCTGCAAGAACTGCGTAGCCTGGGAAGACCACGTCTTCCACTGCAGGTAAATGTATGGTAGAGCATGGAATAGGCACAGATAGAGCTGTGTTCACTCTGACATTCCTGTCAGGAAAAGATGATTATTATTATTATGATTAGTATTATTAATAGTAGTAGTAGTAGTAGTAATTTGTAATATTTCATTTTATCACATTTAATTGGCTGATGACCCTTTCTACACTGACAAACAGAGCATTGACAGTACTAACTGCATTGCAAAATACAAAACTTGAAACCACAAATACCCAAGGGCAATTTCAACAGTTTCCTAAGTCACAATTACTTAATTTAACCACTAATTGTAATGACCTAGCTTAAATGCTGTCATGAAATCTGAACTAACCACTGGAAAGGGTTTATTCAGAAGTGCAGATTCATAATATCAATCTAGTGGCACTCTTTGTGGATGTGGGGGTTAAAGGGCCTCAGATTGGGATGATTTGGGTGGATGTGAGGGAAATTTCCTCACGATCAATAAATTAAAGAGCTCAAATGTGGTCAAAAGGAACAGAACTTTCAGTCCGCCACATATTGTGCATCCAGACAGGCCAGCCCCATAATAAACGTGCAGCATAGTGGAATTTTACATGGCCTTCCCAGTGTTTGAAAAGCAGCCGTGATAGCCGTTGTTCCTCAGCGCAGACAACAGACAATGGGTCAGTATCAAGACGTCATTTCATTTTAATGTGCATACAAATATCTGTTTGAAATGTATGTGAGCAGCTTGTTCCGCCGCATTCCATCTCAATGCAGGGGGAATTGGTGGGAATTCATTTGTGGAGAGTGGCGACATTAGTTAACCACAACTGTCGCTCAACAGTGCAAAAAGATACCCCTTTTTATTTGGGGTCACTCCGAATCAACACACCGTCTGATTCAGGCTCGTTTGTTGTTCGCTGCAGCATGTGCAATGATGACAGACTACGCCCATCACAGCCCAGAGTGAGTACAACTGCCCTTCAGTTTCAGATCCTCTTTCTGCAGTCATTAGACTCCCCACACAGGAGGGGCAATCACTGCCTCATTGGGTGTTGTCATACCTACCCCCCCCCCCCCCCCCCCCCCACCCACGCATTCCCTATCAAACTCCCATCCTCACCCTGACCCATCTTTTGTTGAGTGATCAGTGTCACATCTCACATTCATGTGAGGGTCTTATGGTCACCAATGGACAGGAATAGCACAAGCTCTTGATAGAGTTGGTCAAGTATGGTCATATTGTTTGCAGAATCATTGCCCCTCAATCCATGAGTAACAACAATGTGACCGTAAGCTTCCTGAACTAAACAAGCAACAGAAAAAGACACAAATATAACAGACACAAAGTTGTCAATAAGGCAGACACCAATAGCATAAAATGAAAGATTTATCTTCTTTTTTTTTTTGTTGCAAGCTTCAGTCATACAATCGAACCCCTTAAAATTGAAGGTTTCTACCACAAAGCTTACTGAAATATCTTTAAACATGTTTCACGCCAATAATGTAGCAATGCAGTTTTGTGGAATGCGGTTTTTCATGCAAAGGTGAAACAACCAAAGAAATTATTCAGAAGAGAGAAGTGTATTACACAATACTGTCATAATTCTCAAAAAAATTTTATTAAATCATGAAGTATACACATATTCATTGCCTGGGCGTGTATTATTGGCCTGTGACCTTTTTGTACTGTGTAAATGGACTGTTAGGCAATACAAACAGCTGACAGTGGTTAGCAGCAGAAATACAGAAGTCATTATATGAGCAATAGTGACTAAATTGATCTTTTTTCACATGTAAAACATATAAGGGCAAGTGGAAAAAGGAACTTGCAGTTCCCATCATGGATATAAATAGCTAGTTAATTAATAAATGAACAAATAATACTCACTCTTTAAATAAATAAAAAGTCACTCTTTTCTGTGTTAATTTCAAAGCTCAAATATTCCATTTTAATTACATTAGATTACACTACAATTACCTGCGAGACTCCCTTATCTAGAGCGATGTACAGTAGTGGAGAATAGTGTTACTCTCAGGAATACAATACAATAAAATAATTCAGACCCTGGCTAAATCTAACTGTGCCACACACTATGGGCCTGATTTACTAAGACCTTTAGCATGTGCAAAACCTTTAAGCAAACGCAAAACTAATAACACAATCGATGATTGGTGCAAAACAAATACCATGGCTAATCATTGGTCATGTTAATGGTTTTGCGTGTGCTAAAAGGTCTTGCACATGCTGACGGATTGAGTAAATCAGGTCCTATGTCCTTAAATTTAAATAATGAACTGTCTGTAATTTTCACAAGAACATTAATGTGGCAGTACTGCAATTTATTTTTTAAATGTTGAATAAAATTTGAAAATAATTATTAAAAATGAAGGACAACATACACATACTGCTAGACCGATCTCAGGGTGCTATTAGAAAATATGTCCAACTCCATGTCCAACTGTTCTGAACTGTAACTGGATTTTAATCCCTTATTCATATGAAGTACTGATGAAGATATAAAAAACAGGTCTTGAGTGTCAAAGGCACTAACTGCTGTAAATATGCAACTGTTTCTGGAGCGTGTGTGAGTGGGCACACAATAGCTTTTTGCATTTCCTTTTCAATTATAATAATTCACAATACACAAACATAAAATAAAAGCATTTTCTTTGACACTTTGACTATTTTTGCAATTCCTGATTGCAATAAAGGTTTTAATAAGTAAACAAGCGTGGTTCCTCTTTTTATGGAATTTTTATTAGAAGACAAATATTATGAAATTATGAAATTACATTAAGCTACATTATCTACTCATGTTCACTGGCGTGATGCTAACAGAGATCATGTTAAAATAATTTCCATTGCTAGTTCTTTTGAGAATATTATAACACAGATGTGAGTCTTTCAGCTGATTACTTTTTGACTGATCACTTTAGAATTGATACAGTGACAATAATAATAATAATAATAATAATAATAATAATAACAATAATAATAAATTTTATTCATAAAATACTCTGACTGACAGTGTGCAATGTGATGAGGACTTCCGCTTACTCATGCCTTTAGATTTCACCATTTATATTGCGAACTGCCAAGAGGAACTAAGGGCTTTTGATCAAATAAGAAATTACACATACAGTTACTGTGTGTTACTGTGTGTTACTGTCACCATTATCAATGAATTACAGCAAAGATGTCAGTATGTATAGATAAATAAGAGGCTGCTGGTATCTAGGCCCGTAATAATGCGGTGTGTGCTTCGGGACATTTGTTTCTAAGAAGTGTTGATAACCATATGTTAGCAGCGGTCAATAACTTTGAAACAAAGCAAATTGCACACAATACAAGCCCACTATAAATGCTCTGCTTGGATTACTTTACAATGTTCAAGACTCTGATAGAGCCAAGCAAAAGTGTTTCTAAGGGAGAGTGTACCCTCCAAAGAAAATGAATCTAAAATAAGCCAGTGGAAATAATAATTGCAATGTGGCACACATGCAGTATTGCATGAAAATCTAAAAAGCCTGCCTAATCAAGTCCATAAAAGAGCACAACGGAAATAGTCATTAACCATAATTGAACCGCAATGGTTAGAAATGACTGTTTATTTAATCTATATATATGCAGCTATTTGTATTTTCTTCTGTGATAAGAAATGAAAAATACACAAGGGATCTGGTCCAAATGTTTTCATGTAATTCCACACTGCAGTAGTCTGGGAATATTGCTAAGAGAGAATCCTGGTCTGTCATCTCAGCCTTACTCGAGTTTGGCTTCCCCCGCCAAGCTCCCCTTAATTGAGTCAACTGAGTCAGAACCAGGAGGAAGGGTAATAGTTTGAGTGAAGGAGATACCTGTTTCCTGTCAAACGGTCAACACCCCCTCCCCTCCCCCACCCCCCAGTTCCTGTCTCGTCACTAAGTGGCAGAGCAGGGCTCTGCACCCGGCCGACATGCAGGACCCCGCCTGTCCAAGCCCTGACACCTCCAGTCCAACTGCGAGTGTTTCAAACCTGGGATATGCAAGGATATGCAAGAAATCGGGATATGCGAGGAATGCCTCTCAATGCCCGACAGGAATCCGGGACCGCCAATGACGCGGTCGCCGGGCCACAGCGGGGGCTGCCGAGCTCCTGTCGCTGACGGTCGCCTGGGCGGGAAGTCCACTGCCGTCGGGGCCACGCGCGGCCCGCCAGACGTGAGCCGCCAGCGGGGCTCGGCCTCCTCATATGAGAACTCATTTCAATCTTGATCAATAACAATAACAGGGAGACAGGACGAGCCCATCAGTCTCCATTACGGGGGGACGGTGTTTTCTCTGGGATGATCCACTCTGTCGTGTTCTCCTCAGGTTCCAAAGGAGACGCTGTCTCGTACATCATTTCGGCACAAAGGTTGAAAGCCCCCTGCGGCAGTAGGGGGGTCCTTCCTGCCTCCCGTCCCTCCCTTTCTGTCTGTCCACCTTGACAGGGACAGCTCCCAGCTACAAGGAGGGGATTTGCATAGCAATGGGGCCCTGGGAGGAAACACTGTCGGCACTGTAATTGGCTCTGTAGCTCAAGTCCCCAATGGAAAGTGACGCTGTCCCTCTCCTCAACACCCAGTTTCTCTCTCTGAAGCCCCAGTAGGACCGGCCCATCGTGTTGGACGGAGGGAAATTTCCTCACGATCAATAAATTAAAGAGCTCAAATGTGGTCAAAAGGAACGGAACTTTCAGTCCGCCACATATTGTGCATCCAGACAGGCCAGCCCCATAATAAACGTGCAGCATAGTGGAATTTTACATGGCCTTCCCAGTGTTTGAAAAGCAGCCGTGATAGCCGTTGTTCCTCAGCGCAGACAACAGACAATGGGTCAGTATCAAGACGTCATTTCATTTTAATGTGCATACAAATATCTGTTTGAAATGTATGTATGTATGGCATTTAATGCAACAAACACAGTAAACCTCTCTGATGCATGGCAGTTAATTAATTCATGAAATCTAGTCTACACGGCAGGCTGGGGGTGTGGGGGGCTTTCCATCTAACACCAACGTTAATATGTGTCAGTGTTCTGCTCCATCGTTTCATACTACGATCTCTGTCTGTATACCCTCTGAAATAAATGTGCCTCTTTGAGCTGGACGGAAGGCAGCAGCTATGGTTCATATCATAGACGGTTCAGCTGTATAGGTATATATTTCCAAATGAAAAGAAAAATATTTTTACACTTTCCTCACGACATAGAACAGAGCCTGCCATCCTTTCTAATTCTGAAACACTTGCAAGGCCTTGTTCCAGTTCAGAAGCCACGCGTGAAAGACAGTAGCACACACACTCCATGACAGATAGGGCATTACCACAGTTGTCAAGACCTGTTGCTCAAAACTCACATTCTCTGTGAACAACTTCATTTAGAGGTAATGAAAAACCAATCTATACAGTAGGTGCCGTCGGCCATGCCTGTCTCGCAGGAAACAAAATTTAACCCTTTATATTCTGGAACTAGGCATCGTCACATGACAATCTATTGGGGAATGACACAATACAGAATAGCTGAGAAAAACTTGGGGAGCTAAATAAATCCACGCTGACGAAAAGCCACTTCCTTTTATCCCGCAATACGTTGCGCTGCTCAAGGTCAGCTCGTCCTCCAAGTCTGTTTTAGACATTATCTTCTGCAACCTTTTAGTATAATAGAGAATGAATATGGCGTCTTTGGTCCCCCAGTGCAGAAACAAGGAAGAAGAGGGCAAATGGATACAGTGTCACTTCCTGCTCCATGTGACCGACCAACCAGCATCCTCGGCTGAGGAGTGAACGTCCTCGAGGACAACAGGGCATTGCAATGCGTCTTTCCAAGTACAGTACATTTCTGAGACATTCTTAAAGCAAACCCTTTATTTTACCTACCACAGAGTACGAACATCCACTGCAAATCTTTAACTGAAAACCTGAATACCCATAGCAGGGGTGATCCAAGATCGAAAAATGAGGCAGCCAAAATGTTTTAGTGCGACACACATCTAGACACTAACTGCTCGTTTACCATTAATTACTTTTAGTTAAATACACCATTTTGCCCAAGTCTGCATAAATCTTAAACAATTTGTTGTTCATGAAAAAGAGCCAGTGAAAGGGGTCCATTTTATGAGGAATGCAACCTTTCAACGTAAAGAACAAACATTTGCATTGCATTTCGGCGCTCACATATGCAGATATTTATCTAGCAGGCAGCCAACTTATGAATTTTCATAACATCTGCAAATTGTTAGCATAGTTAAATAACAAGCCTCCAAATCAATGATTGAGTCGTAAGCGAGGGGAACGCGAGAACTCTGGACGGAAAGCAGAAAGCACGCAAGCAGTAACAATGGCAAAAGGGAACAGGCAGTAGATTGACTACAACAAAGGGGACGTTCATTGGGTATCCATAAGCAATTATAAAGTCATAATGCATTGCTTGCTGATTTCACCGGGGAAAAGAAATACTCTTCTTATTGTGGATTCTTGGCTAGATCTCTGCAAGAAATATGAAGGCTCTCTCTACTTGACTTCTGTGCAATGTAAGTCATGCACATATTTAAACAGCAGTGAATAATGTTTCCTTTCTTCTGTGCAACATTAAGAGATTATGGGGGGAGGGGGGGGGGGGGGCTTGTTGTGCCTTGTTTCCACTTGCATCCACTAAGTGTCTGGATTCTTACAAATCACAGCTATATTTCTGAAGAATGATCATGGTTTGTTGGTGTAAACAGACAAACAAAGAAAGAAGATTTTTGGTATTTTTTGTGCTTCCCATTTTGCATATGGAGCCAGAGTACTTTCACAAGATGGTCATATGAAAATTTGTAATGTTTCCAAACGCACAAGCAACTACACGTGACCAGTTCTGTTTTACATTAGGCAGAAGGGTCACAATCTTTAATACAGTATATGAGTATAAACTGTGGGAACTGGCAATTGTCATTGCACGCAGGGATAGGCTTTAATTGGAGAAGGCAAGCACATACATCAGGTATCTGACCTATGAAAAGTAGAGATATAGGCTAAACGTCCATACTGACAGCAGATTTGGAAATAAGGTCGATTTAACTATTTACCCCATTTACTTTTTTTTGTAATATTTATTTGCATTTCTAATTTTTTTTGCTTACAAGAGGGAGAAGCATGGTTTAAATAAGACTTTTTGGGCTTGACACCCCACCCGAACGCTGTATCAAAGCCCATCTGATCACCCTTCATTCTAGATGGATAAATATTTGGTATGCCCAAGTTATCCCTTCCCTGCATTTCATTTTTTAATACCTGACTCTTAAGACAATAGGATCTAATTAACCAGAGCAGCAGTCTGTTACAACTGATTCAATGAGGTGATCCTTGATTTTTATCTTGAGCCCGCAACGACACAACAGCGTTGGTGGAAATGCCATATGTGTCAGAGCAACTGATTTCCATATCCACAGCTGTGAATGGGGCCTAATTTAATTATCTGAACGGAAGTGCTATTTAGATGTGCCTCTGTTTAGGGTAAATTAACAGGCCTCATTAGTTTCAAGAGGATGGTCTTTGCGCTTCTCGTGCTCTAGATACATGGTTTTAAGTGCTCACCTCCGTGAGTCAGTTCAGGCGCACTTCCGGCCCAGACCCCGTCAGGCTTACAAAACAATCAGGATGTTTTTCACCTTGTTATTTTGTATAAAATGGACATATAAATTCTTAGATTGGAGCTGTGATTAATTTGTCACAGTATCCAGCAGTATTCAGCAGAAGCGCACTTACTCAGAAGCGCATAACTCAGAGAGCAAGAGAGAAATACCGCTAATCCCATATAGAACTCTGCAATGTTAATTCTCTCCCCTCTTAATCGGCAGTACTTTATCTTTTCTTTAAATCACGATTACTCAAATTGCAATTATTCAAATGATGACTTTTTAATGCAAATCTCATCCTATGTACGTTTCTGAAGGCAGAAAGCAAAAAATTTACATGTTCAAATATTGAACGTAATTAATATATTCTGTTGAATTAGGTTAGCATTTGTCATTTCTTGCATTGGATTCCACAGGGCCGTGGTAAAGGTTTATACTCATGAGAGGAATACCAAATGAAATAATCAATTTTGCCTTTCAAGCAACAGTTGACTCAGCCACCCTGCATGGCAGGAGCACTGCAGCATGGACCTGTGCATTTTGCACATGCGCTTGCTGTGAGCCTGCTATCCTCACAGTACTCCAGGACAGAGATAGCGCTGATTGGAGGAGAGCCGTATCTCCCAGTAATAAACACTAGCAGCCTGTGGGTACCTGGCACATCAGTGGAAGGAATGGTGGAACTCATTTAGTGGCATAACATTACATTACATTATAGGCATTTAGCAGACGCTCTTATCCAGAGCAACTTACACAACTTTTTTAGCATTTTTTACATATTATCCATTTATACAGCTGGATATATACTGAAGCGATTCAGGTTAAGTACCTTGCTCAAGGGTACAACGGCAGTGTCCTACCTGGGAATCGAACCTGCAACCTTTCGGTTACAAGGCCAGTTCCTTAACCATTATACTACACTGCCGCCCTATAGTGGCAACCAGAGGAACCCTGGCAAACTTAAACTGATTCAACTGACAGAATCAATTGTGTCATGCTGCTCTAGACAAGTCATTGCAGGCTCAAACCTGTGTCCTTTACCAACTTTTACCACTTGGTGGACTCCCATTTCATAGGCGGTTAAAGTGAATCATATCCCTGTAAATCACTGTGTGTCTCTAGCTCTTAACCCTTGACATTTGACATCTCTTAAAAACCAGTTAGCCTTATTTTTTTCATCTTTACACTATATTACTTTTCCTAATTTGTTGGGATGAAATAGAAAACCTGCAAAAAACATAATGCTATGCTTTCAAATGTCCTGTACCAACATTCTATACAAAGGTGTTGTGTGGGGTCATTTGTGGGGTAGCTGTGTAAAATCTTTGTGTACAACCTTTTTTCTTTTTTATCTCAAATTTTTTTTGTGGGTGATTCTGGGGGCACTTTCCCATACAGGCTTTAAACTTCACAAACTTTACCTCAGGCTCTAAAATGAGAAGTATATTTTTAATATTTAGTGATAAAAGGCTAGTCAATTGGGAGACACACAAAAGGTGACACAGAATGTGTCAATTTTTCTATTACAATAGATTTGTATACCAGTTTAATTTGACCCCAAACATAAAAGGTGTCATAAAATGTCAACATAATATGAGGGATAAACTATGGGAAAGGAACTTTTGCCTTTAAGGATAGAAATGTGTCTGTCTTGCTGTAACTCTGAATTAGCAACTGATGTAGATTAGAAATCACTAGCAATTTTTCAGATTGTGATTAGTACTGTTATGTCATACAATAAGTGTCAAGCTGTAATTAGATACCAGTTAACCTTAACATTATTTAACTACATATTTAATATGGTGATAGAGGGTGTTGGTTGGGCTATTGCAAGTGGCTATTAATGGCTTTTGAATTCTGATTTAGTTTTTTTAGTGTGCTTTGCTTTGTCATGTCTTTTATTGAACCTTGCGATTCATTAAACAGTTTTGTAGATTTACACATTTTATATAACCTAATACCACAGCCACATTGACAGAAATTGTGTAGGTTTGCACAAATGAATGGTGAAATGTAATTAGTTGAGGTTAGCATATAGTATACTCTAGAATACAGAATATAATAGAACAGTAGTCTGTATATTTAAACACTGTAAAGCTTAAACAATGCCAACCAAAAATAATAGGGTAGGAATACACTCCTATTATGCTTTTGTTAGTGCTTTAAATGGGTAGCCATGCTAAAAGGTGCATAGTTTTTTTTATTTTAATTGACAGCAATAAATTAATTTTAATTAAGTAAAAAACATTGTGTATAACATAGTCTGCAATTCACTTTGTGGCAGTTTGAATCGCCAACTAAATTTCAATAATTTGTCTATTGATGTAATGAATGTTATCATGTCATGGTTTTGGTTGTTGCTTAAGCCTACTTTTTAACTTTTTTGTTTCGTTGCAACGTTTTACTAGTAACTACGAAAACAAACCACCCCGTAGCACATGCACTCCCACAAACATTTTGACTTTGATTTCATTATCTAGAAAAAATCATTTCTATTAACAACAGGCAACACTATCACAAAAAAATCTAACATCTAAATTGAATCGAATGATGAAAAATGTAACTAAATCCTTATACGGTCTATGGGTAAATCAGAGCTGAATCGAATCGGGAATGAATCGGATCGAATCGTACCATTTGTAAGTGTATCTTTCACGTGTCGTAGACATCTATGGTCGTAGACCATGTATCGAGATGCGCATCGAATCTTCTGAGAGGGAATGATTCATCCCCCTACTAACTGGCCTTTCCCTCGCGTAAACTTTGAGAACAAAGGGCTTCTTGGAATTGTAGTGCTACAGCCATTTTATTTCTTACTATTTCTGTTCATTTTGGGTTGTAGGAATTTGTGAAATGCATATTTTTTATTGTAATAATAAGCACAAATAATATGCCGTGATAAAAGTGTAAATGTATAACCTGCAATGTGAATATAGGTAATTTTATTCCGAACTAACTACATGTCCCATAATGCATTATTTACGTACGTAGACGCTGTCACTGCGGACGTGTAGATCAAATGGCCATGAATGGGGTGGTGGTGGTGAAATGGGTTCGTGGTAAGTGTTTTTCGGGGATAAACTACATTTTACAATACCAGTGGTATGTTAAAATTTTAACCAATATATTGACGACTGATTTGTACTATATGTTGTTTCCACAGTATTTCATAAAAGCGGGGTAAATCAAGGCTTCTGAGCGGAAACAAGTGGCTACTCGGACTAACATAACGTTAACTTGGGAAAACTTGTGGTTGGAGGGCTACGCTTGAACGAAACACAGCATCGTTAGCTACTTAGCCTGCTAGCAAATTAACTTGGCTAGCGAAGTTACTCAAAATGCCCCGGGATAGCATGACGTCCCTGATTGAGAAAATTGCGCGGAAAGCCAGCGTTACTTTCAAAAACTGTGGCTCTTCTGCCAACGGGGAAAACAACGTGTTTTTGGAAAACCAAGGTGAACTCAGCAACCTTCTGAATGAAATCAGAGCGGCAGATCTGAAGATTACACCAAGGAAAATTAAAAGCTCATCCAAGTCTCAATCCCACAGCCCTCCGGTCACGTATATGCATATATGCGAGACCAAAGCCTTCAGCTTGGGGGTGTTTCTGCTGAAAACGGGAGCTTCCATCCCACTCCATGACCATCCGGGGATGAACGGCATGCTGAAAGTTCTCTACGGCAAGGTCAGCATCAGGTGCTTCGACAAGTTGGATAACCCACCTGATGCGGAGAGCGAAATACAGTTCAACCCACCGCTTATTCCCGACGAGAAGGAGGCTTTGAGGCGCTCAATACTGAGTTCCATTGGGGAGTACACAGAAGAGAGCGGTCCTTGCATTTTGACTCCGCTGAAAGACAATCTCCATCAGATCGATGCGGTTGATGGACCAGCGGCATTTCTCGACATCCTCGCACCCCCCTATGACCCCGATGACGGGAGGGACTGCCATTATTACAAAGTTCTTCAGACAGTTTCGGAAAACGCGGACAAAAAGTCAGGGCAACAGGAGCAAGAAGAAATCTGGCTTCTTAAAATTTCACAGCCTGATGATTTCTGGTGTGGTGGTGAACCCTATCCTGGCCCAGAGGTTTCCGTTTAGACTAATCGTTTTGTAAAGGTCAGCGTTTTCTTAAACGGTCAGTGACTAATGACTTTGGCTTCAAAAATGGTGGACACGAAATTTAATGTTGGATCCCCAGGAGACATTGACTTAACGGAATTATTCATCACCAGTATCTTTTAACTCAGACTCCCATTTTCCAGTTTACAGCTCTATGTAATCTCTGTACCCGTCCGTTTTAACCACGCGGCTCTGATTTATGTGGGCATAAAGCACGTCAGATAAAGCCATATATGTATGCCTGTATTGTACTGTCTGCAGGCTGTGTTAATATGGAATGCTAACATGCCTGGGACACATGTATTCGATGTCAAAGTGTAACTTACTCATAGCCTTAAACTGTTTAATTTATTTTATATAAATACGCGTATATACATATGCGGCATATTAGTTGCTCGATGTTTTCCTAGCTTCATAATACAGGTACCATATCAACACTAATTTCTCACACATTCTTCAGTTTGGTACCTTAAGTTATTTGTTTTGATAAAAATGCTGTCATTTTGAATGTAATTGGAGCAATAAAAAATAATGAAATCCTCACAAATTCAGTCTCACCAGTCAAGTACATGAATTTGATAGTTGACAATATAGATTTTTTTCATTGATTTCTCTCACTGAGTAGTTCATTAATACATTAATTAATTGAGTATATATGAATCCAATTTCACATTTATACTGTAGTGCATTGCATTTTGCCATTTGGGTTTCAGGAGTGAATCAAACTGCTTATTTTTTGTAGTAGATTTTTATTGCTTCAAAGTGATAAGGATACAGAGTCCCAGACAATATTCTGCTTTAAAGTCAGATTTGGCATGCAAATGTTGATTGGATTAAGCCTCCTTATTGAGTTTCTTATACATTCAATGAATGGTTATTATCTCCAAGGGATAAGTCAGATGTTATGTTGCACATATTTTATTGTTACCATGGACGCAAAGCAATAATGGGCTTCCCTGCATCCAAAGATTCATAGAAGACTTTACCTAATCTGAAATTGCCCCACGGTTTTTGATGATTTCTTGTGCCACAGTTGCTTCCTGGTCCAGAAATTTGTGAGTGGTTATTCTGGTACATTTCATGAGGAAATTATCAGCAGTTGGGCGAGTAAGCTTTCATTTAAAGCTTGAGTTTTGAGGTAGTGTAATGAATACAATAACCTGTGTAACTATTACACTTGTAAATGCACATCAATAGTTACTTTAAGAGTTCATACACATCTTGCTCCTAGAGTGCCCTACAGTAGCTTGTCAGTTTCCTGCTTTTCATAAAGTAAACTTCTGCATAGTCACTCAAGAACTTGGTTCATTCAGTTTGTTTATTCACTACTTTGGTGGGCAGGGCTAGAGTGGAAGGCCACTTGTACAGAACCTTAATGTTGCTGAGGCTTTTGTCCATTGGACTGAAAGACAGGTCATGTGTTCTGATTGATTGTCATGATTTACAGAACCCACTGAAGCCAGGTATGAGGCAGTCATATGTGCGCTCTTGAAGAATGTAACAAATGCTCAACACACACAAGATTAATGTTTTTTTTTTGTTGTTTTTTTTAAAGTACACTAAGTGAAGGGACTGGAAACGTATTTCAAGCTGAAATTAAAACAAAGTGAATGCATCCTTTGGTGAGCCACTTTTTTAGAAAGTGCAATCAGAAAATTGAGCCGTCGCAATCCCCCTGTGGCATCATTAAAAATCCAAAACTACTACTGTACAGATGATATGCATGTAGGAGGCAGTAACTATGAACACAGTAACTTGTGTATGGTTTAGAAACAAAATCTGTGACGTTACCTCATGTTTCTTGGCGTGCGTAAAGTAATGTGCCGCCGACTCAGTCAAAGCAGCTTGAATTGCTGTAACAATGTTCAGGCATAGGCCTACAACTTTTGACACACCGTCTATATGTTTCTATAAACTTGGAATGAAGCACAGAAAAAATATGTACAGAGTGAATGAACTTGGAATGAAGCAAACAAAAAAAATGTACAGTGAGTTATGAAAATATAGTGCTGCCTTTCATTCTGTATTGAACGTTGAGGCAGAAAATGCCTCTCTTACTCCTTTTTCTTTTTTACTGTGAATCACCCTATTCTCCGGAGCCGGCATCAAGCTGTAATGCTGGGTCTGTTTCCTCCTCTTTGCAACTTTGTGTAATTCATTCTTTTATCCTTTATCTTTTGGCCCTCTTTATAATTCTAATTTGAGATTAGCTGTTAAACGCAGTACAATTCTTGTCAGCATAATTACATGTAATTGCCAGTGGGGTTGTAAAGATGCTTTGTCAGTTAGTTGCAGTCCTAAATCCTACTTTTTGCCATATTCATATTATACAGCACTCTTTCAGAAAGAGTATTTTTGTCAGATCACAAAGTAGATTTTTGAAGTTGATAAGTCTTTTCCCCCAATGAATTCGCCATTTTTGTTTGGTCTTTCAAGATTTTGAACCACGGACTGCGGCACAAGTAGCGAATGATGTCCAATAAATATTTCACATCCTGTTTGTGAGAACTGTGGTGGTGTCCATAAGAAGTTTAATCGGTTCCTGATAGGTAAGAATGTCATAAATATGTTCCTTTGTGAGTTGTCTAACTATAACCACATCATGCGGTATAGCTTCAGTGTTGTTGACGTAATTTAGGGTCAAACGGAGATGTATTGTCGTTTATATTTTTTGTACCTATCCTTGAAAATGGCAAGATCGTATATCTTTTCGTAAATCCATTAGGCTCCTTAGCATTCGTATATTTAGGCTACTTAACAGGTCTAACAATTTTTTTTAACAAATATGTTACGGATTTTGTTCATGGTCAGTGCTGTTGAGATGAAACAGGAACTGAATGTCTCGTAATGTCGAATTTTGGGCAGGGAGTTGTGCTTCTTGTCTTGTATATATCAACGTCAATATAAGAAATCTGGAAGTTTTACAGAAACACTATAGGCATATCATGCCTTGACTAGCTGGAGAGATATCAGTTCTTATCAGGGAATTGTAATTTCTGAATAGGTTACATGTTTATTTAACCTTAAAATGATTCACACAAATCTCTGACTCCGACAACAATGGTAAACTTGGGACCTATAGGCCCTACATGACATTGCACGATTGCGAGAAAGTGTTCTTCTCATTCCAGGATATTCTTTAAAATGTTATATATAATATCCGAGATTCGAACAAAAAACTTAATTGAACTCCACTTATCATCCGCTTTAACTTATTTGTAAAGCTATAGGCTATTCGACCAAAATAACCCGTTGTGCCAAATACCACCAATACCACATTGTTTGTGTGAATATTTCGAGCGCCACATTTTCAAAATAACCGCACAATTTGAAATGGCCTATACGTAATAGGCCACCTACTTAAACTTTTTGTCTTGTGAAGAATAGCCGATTCTCTATAAGATCTGGTGCCTTTTTTTAATAGCACGTGTGAGGCCAGATAATCTGATGTTTCCCAATTTCTTCAGGGTGTTTCACTTGACACTCCTTGGGCACTCGTTATTGGGTCTAAATCTGTGCTCGTCTGAAAAACGTAATAGACCCTTTAGGAAGACTGCTTTCCCTCCTACTCTGCTGTGGGAAATTTGCACACAGCAACATAATCATTCATCTGAATTCACCATTACACGTAGACTGCATTTAGTCCATATATTCGCCCCGAATAGCCTACGCACCACAGTGAGCCGGGTGCTTGTGAAAGAATTAGAAATGACTGATGAACTGACACTGTGTCCACGGGAAATTCCCCTATTCAATACCTTATTTTAAAATTTGTGTCTGAGTTGGCCTACCTCATTGTTGTGTTGTTTTTCCTAACAACAATACGAATAACAAATATTATTCTTAATAATACTAGGCGTTCACTGTTGTTCAGAATCATTTATTTCTTTTTGAACTGACAAGCAAACAATGTCTTAATTATGCGGTCATTCTTGACCTCCGTTAGTGGTTTTGTTCCAAATACATTTATTTCAGTGGTATAAACATTGACATCACACAAACGTCGAGTCGGCATAAGTGATAAATTATTTACATTCCTTTTTTGGGCCTATATGCTACAAATGAAAATAACACCAAACAATGTGTACAAAAATATATCATTCTAAAAATTGATATTAAATGACGAATATTATACAGTTTAATTAAAAAGTTCTTGGAAATATATACAAACAGATGGCGAAAACTGGCATATCAAGGCACAACAAGGAAGAAAACGACCAACAAGCATGTTAACATCAACACGTTACACGTAACATTACTTTTTTTCAGTTATTGCAAGTATGTCATCGTTAACATTATTCAATTTGACCCTCTGTTTTGCAATCAATGCTGATGAAGGAAAGTTATTACAGCATAGTGCAAACTGTCATAGACCCATTTGTGACAAAAAACTAAGTTGTCTTTCTTTAATCTCCAAAAGACTATAGACACTTTCTGTTCTGTGTCTAGTGAATTTATAACGGCTTGCAGCATGCCTATATATAAGTCGCCTAACAAAGTGCGTTTCAGTCATTTAACATTTGGCTGTAGCAAAACTGTTAAAATGAGCGCAAGGAAAGCGGTCGCAGGTTGTGCACGTGACGGGAGAAGATACTGGTCTGGCATTTCGCACAGCAATCAGTGTCTCTCGTGCACTTGATGGAGCATCGAAAAACATCTACAAGTTAACTCTTTACCCTTTATCCCAGTCTATTATTAGTACCATAGTTGTAATGTACATAGTGTTTCTTATACTGCCCTGGAAGAGCATGCAGCCAACTGGCCAGTGCCAGAGGAGCAAACCCCTCCGGTCGAGGTGCTGATGCTGACGGACCGTTCTGAGTTCGTGTTTGTCGTAGGGGCAGTTGAGGATTTTCTTTCTTTCTGTCTGAGGTGGATTTTGGTGTGCCTCTTCCGTTCATCACTCCTGGCAAATTTCCTGCCACAGAAATCGCAGGCAAATGGCTTCTCGCCGGTGTGGGTACGAATGTGGGTTGTGAGGTGGTCACTGCGGCTGAAGTTTCTCATGCAGATTCGACACTGGAAGGGTTTATGTCCAGTGTGAATTCGAATATGTCGGGTCAGCTCGTCGGACCGAGAGAACCTTCTGTCGCAGCCTTCTGCCGGACACGGATATGGTCGTTCATGTACCGGGGTCTTACTTGGCCTGTTTGGGTATTTCCTTGGCCGCAATATTGGTCTCAGGGGTAAATTTTGGGGACTGTAAGCTGAGGGTAGCCTGGGTACTTCTGAAACTGGTCCTCCCAGTGTATAATTCCTTATTGTGTTCAGTGGAGTCAGTGGTGGTGGGACTCTGAATGACTCCAACGGACAGGAAAATGGTTTTCGGTCAGGGATAGACTGCATGTCCCGCTGACAGGGTGGCTGGAAAAAGCCAGCATAGTCTGGGATCAGAGGGAAAAGACTGCTGTCAGTGGTGGGCTTCGGTGATGAGTAGGACGGTGGAGGATAAGAAATTGGACAGGTGGAGGCTGATAGAAAGGCAGATGGGTCTTGGTACATCTCCCCGCAGCCAGAATAAGGTGGTGGTGGAGAGTAGATGTGATCCATGTCCGACTGGTTTTGCGCCATGGTGCAGCTCAATGTGCTAGAGAAATGGTTTGGAGACACTGAGGATGCCGGTGAGGAGGACGCTGAAGATGGCTGGGTCATGCCCAGGATCCCGGCGCTAACAATATTAATGACGCCCTCTGGGTTCCAGTTACCTGGATACTGAGAATCGATGGAGAACTTTCCCATGTAGGTGAAAGTCTGGTTGCGAGGAGCCGGGGGCTGTGTGAAACTGCTGGCGTAAGACAAGTCGAGCGAGCGCTTTTCTGTGCTCATGTCCCCATTGATCAAGCCATCTGTAAAATAACACAAAAATAGCGTGCTGTTAGTAGAAAATCTCGGATAAAGGAGCAAGCCTTACGCACAAATTTGTTGCGCTGCAGCGCTTGCTCAGTACTTCAGTTTCCAGGAGTTTTGATTAGTTGGTTTCAATAGACTAAAATAATTATCAAGCAATGGGCTATAACAGGTATTATGGAAAATACTGGCAATACTTTTATAGGAAAGAAGGGACTGAACGCATGTTCCAAGTATTTCGGTGACCCATGTGGATATATCAATTAATGACAACATAGAAAAAAAACAGTTAAGGCGATCCTGACATTGACAATAATCGCACGTGTCCGCCTAATCAGCTGATCTTTAAAACAGCATAACACGCAAAACGAACTGTATTGCCATAGAAATGATGTCACTTTGAAGATCAATATACTGCACACATACACGAATGTTCAGAAAGGCAAAAAGTTATAACTGACCGCAAAGAAAAAGCGTAAAAAGTTGTACCACTCAAGCTTACCTCCCGAAACTCCACTAATATGGTCGTAATGCCCACCTAAATCGGCATTTGGAAAAATGGTCACCGAAGTTGGCAATGATGTAGCGATCTCGTCCACGGAATAGATGCTCTCGGACAGAGGGTGCACAAAACCACTGAGAGTTACCGGAGTTTTCTCCAAAGTTTTGGCTGTCATAATGTACCCTTAAAGAAGCTTTGCGCTAACCTGCAGTGTGAAACCGTGTGTTTATTACAGAGGCTAGCTGTATGATTAAAACACCCAATTCCTCTTCCTTTAGTACAAATTAGCCTTCATAGAAACTGCGGGTAGATCTCACTTTGTAGTATAAATACAACTAAATAACCCTGCTCTGGTGGATCTGTTCATTGAATGACAGATCTTGGCTTTGAGAGTGGCACTATGTATTTATTGAGAGCCTTTGAATGCGCCGTTACGTCATTGACCATACAAGGACTGGATGGTTTGAAAAAAAAAAAAAGTTGCGCTTGGATTGGCTTGAGACTTGGTGACGACATCACGGAATACTTGTCAATGGAGAGAACCCTTACTGCCGATGCAATGTCAATAAAAAAATGTTTTTGCAGAAATTGTAAATATGAATAATCACACAACATGCTGAGAAAAAAAGTGGTTAGATGCCTAAATTTATTGACATCTTTGCCACTATATGTGTTTATTATCTGTAATAATCAGTCCAATACCGACTTTATTTCTCACACGCTATGAGGAATTCCGGTTCATTTCACACACCATAAATGGTTTCATCCGGTGAGTGAAAATACACCCATAAGTACATATATGGAGCCCATTCCGGATTATGAGCGTCGGAAACGAACGAGTCCTGCCGAGCACAGAAACACTGTTCAGCTACCATCAGAAAACCACAATCAAATGAGTCTCAATCACGGAATTTTCTCCTTTTCTGAATTACTGGCGGAAAGCGTGTGAGGCTTATTTGAATATGTTTTTGGAAAGTAGACTAGACGTTCTATTTATACAGTAGGAAGTGGAAATGATGTGCTATCATACACTTTGTTTTACTAAGCAGGAAAACCGCCAATGGAACTATCATCTAATTATCCAGCGTCTGTTAAAATAATACATTCAAAATGTAGATGTTTTATTATTTAACCTAATGCTAACCAGTGTAGAGTTCTGTGACATTATGATGATGAAGATGATGATTATGATGATGATGATGATGATGGTTGTTGTTGTTATTGTCGTTGAGTTATTATTATTATTATTATTATTATTATTATTATTATTATTATTATTATTATTATTATTCCCAAAACCATGTGCTGCAAGTTGTAAGGATGATTATTAGTTCACATTCTCACACGGTCACCACCCAGTGGTATGTAATGGAACTGGCAGTTGATGAATGGAGCGTAAAGTATCATTTCGGTAGATGTACTGAAGATGAAGCAGTTGATCTGAGTTTTGTTTCCGCATCTACTACTTTGCAACTAATTTACGCATACTTCCGTGTAATTTAAGCATGGGCTACGGTATATACATCTATTCCTTACATGCGAACTTTTATGACTTTAATGAAATGAGATTTAAGAGCATCGTTTTTAGAACTCTAAAATGCTGTGGGTAAATACATTCTTACCATCATGTTACTAAAAATAGCGAGAGAAAAACATTTCCACTGTGAGAGGTGATAGAAGCGATGCTTAAAATACAGAAGCGTGCACGGCTTGGGCAGTTATAAGAAAATTCCCCCGTGGGTTGAGAAACTTGTGTAGCTTAATAAAAGAGACGGGGGAGGGGGGAGTTTAGGGGGCCAGTTTCATTTCCATGCAAGTCCAGGATACAACAAATGGCCTACATCTGTGACTAAACATCTTAACATGGATATTTAAAATATATTTTGACGGAAAAAACAAATAGGCTACTGCAGTGCTACTCTGCTTCCTGTATTATTACGCTTCAGTAAGTGTGCTAACTGATATACAACTGTGTAGCTGTTAGGCGAGCACTCGGAAGTCGGTTCGCGGTGCAGATTCCCTATACTTAACTTTTATCTTGAACATTTTTATTTATCTAGGACCCTGTTCAATTTCATTCCAAGTCACATCTCATTCTATAACGACATTCAGCCATGATCGCTTTTTTTTAAATTTGAATTAGCAGCCTACACGCACACCGTTTTTCTTTACTTTGAGGGTAGTGTGTGCTAATGAGAAACAATTTGTATAATTTGGTGATTCAAAGATAAAGGAATACGCGTTCACTTATAGGACCATTTTTGTTTTTAATTCAAATGTCTTCTCGTTCTACGAACGACTGCATTTTCATGATCACCATGCTATATGACTGCATTTACCTTCAATTTGACATTTTATATTAATGCCATAGTCTATCAAAGAGCAATGGACGAGCCTAAGAAGTCAGAAATGTAACGTCCAGTAACCAATCGCTTTAACTTTCTTGTTTTAAAAAGCAGAGGTGTCCCTTCCCATGCAGATAGCAGACGATTCTGTGCCAAGTATGATTTAGTTTTGGCACTTAAGTCAGTTATGGCAATTTCTGCTTTCCTTTGGCGTTCAATAAATAAATAATGTGACATCAACTTGAGATTTCTTTCGTATAAGCTTGTGCATTCAAGGTTCTATAGCCTATGTTTATAGTTTAATCATTGAATTATCTTTTTGTTAAAAACTGAAACATTTGTCTTAGTCGTTGATGTAGGCTATATGAAATAATAGCATATGAAATAATTGACAGAGACCTTTTGTGAATACTTTGTTTAAATTGTGCAGTAGGCTATTACATGTAAAAAAAAACAATTTTCACGTGGGTAATAGCCTATGCGATATGACTATACATGGTTTATACATAGTTCTACAAATAGATAAAACCACCACAACCTGCGAAAATGTTTGTATATCTCGGTTTGTGGTGGTATCCACCTACCCGTTTCCTTGCCCGCCAACTCAGAGCGCTTATAGGCTAACCTACATCATAGCCCACATCTACTAGTATTTACACTGTAGGCTAGGCTACATCTCAAACGAACAGAGAATGACTGGTCAGGTCAATAGTCCGCATCCATTTCTATCACTCACACCAGCAAGTAAGAGGAAAAAAGTGCTGTATTAACAAATTTGATATCATAGTAAAACTGATCAGGTCACCACATATCGGCGACTTCCAGGTCTTTCATTTCAGAGAAAGGGATTGGGGGGGAAGAACACCGCATATAGAGCACACGCAGTTTACACAAATCAGACTGAAGTCAATGAATGCTGTCAATGCGCACTCAATTAATTTCGCGCACGCCAAACACTTGCGTGCGCTTTTCAGAGTTGTCCATTTTAGGTCTATCATTAGACATACTCGAATGACTATGAATAAAACTCATTCCATTAGAGTTCGGCTTTCTTTTCTTGAAAAATACTGCTCTGTCTCGATGTGGTTGACACAAAGCGTGTTGCACTATTAGCTATTATATCTGTGAATAACTAGGCCTACATCTTAAAGGCCTGCACTTTTTCCTGACCTGAAGCCAGTGATTTAATATGATGTAATGTGATGTGTGGATGGAGACATAAATTGGCGTGGTCATTATACCCCCTTACATCCGTGGATACACACTGTGACTAAATAATTTGTTCGCTAATTATAGGCCCATTATCAGTCCAAGGTGGAGGGACGTGCTTGCAGAAAATTCCCCAGGTACATTTTTTTAATTCTTTATTTTTTATCTTTATCTTTCAGAATTATACTTACTATAATATCAACAACGACAAACTTCTTTATAGGCCTACGACAATATTGAACTGCTAGTCAATCGTTATAAACCAGATGATGGAATCAAACATTTTGCAGAACACTGCGCAAACATATCAGAATCTCACCAAATAGACCCTATCGCTGGGTAAACATTCTATTCCATTTAAAGTTTTAAAAAGCAACCTGTACTTCTGACTGAAAGTAAATCACTTTTAATAACTACGTACATCCTCCTCTTTTCATATCAAAGCATGTTCCATAAATGTTCCTCTCCAAAGGACGCTTTCTAGGTCTCAGTGTAGGCCTATTCCTGAAAACGCCACTGAATAATACATTGATCGGTTTTGCCTTGTTCTAAATGTAACAGAAGGCAGGCTGTGTCATACAGTAGATTTTTATTCATGTGGAGGTGTCCTTAAGCACCTCAGTCTCCAGTCTTTAGCCAAAAGTTCATAAAATTGGCATGCAGAGATATGGGCATTGGGCTAATGTGAAAAAATAAGAGCATGTATAGATACCCAAGGACAGGAGGTACATCTTTACGTTTAGAGGGTTAAATACGGTGGACCTTCTTCAGTTATATTGAGGTAGCTGAGTCGCCAAAACCATTCTACGTGGACTTCAGTGGACCAGTTGGATTGCAATAGGAAGAAATGATGACCAAGCTCTTGTCCATCTATTCACTTTCTCACAAGGTCCTTTTCTTTATAAGAATTTTTCTGTTGTGGGCTTAATGCTAAGTAAGCAGTCAGGGACGCCTCTTTCCACTGTTTCTGAAATTAAACTTTCCTAGATTCCAATACTGGTAATGCAAGAGTTTTTCACATCAAGTCAATAGAATACCCCCAACAGGATTCATACTGTAACAAAGCGGTAAGGGGTATAGATGTGAGTGAGTTGTATCAGGTTTTTACATAACGGCTTGAATGATGCAAAAAATATGTTGCTAAAAATGTAATTGACTGAAAGAAATATGAATTCAAATCAGATACTTCTTTTGCGGTTACTAACCGTTCTTTTCTTTTTTTTCTTCTTTTCTATACACGTAAATGCAGTTTAAATGAAAGGGAGGCAATACAGATTTCTTAAAAAATACTTGCATATTGTAGGATATTCAGTATCTATGCTTCTCAATTAAAAAAAACAACAACAAAATGTCTTGTCTTTTGTTTTCTCATCCTATGCAAATTGAAAGGTTCTGCAACCAACCAGTGTCTTAAGACGGTATAACAATAGCTATGTTCTCTTTCCCCGATGCAGTACAATTTTCATTGTATCCTTTCAAATGCATTCATAAATTAGGGAATTGGGACCAGTCAGTTTTATGGTGCTACAGAATTTCTGTTCTGAGGTTAAACAGAACTTTATTTCAGTGGGCACCTGGAGAGTTTACATGACACCTCCTCTACATGGAGTGACCCAATCCCAAACAGTGCCACGTTTTTGGATTTATGAGGAAGAAGCAGAAAGTCCCTCTAATGGAAAATGTAGGACTACAACTGTGGCTAAAAGATTAATCAAACATGCAGTACAGTATTGGTACTGTGGTACAGGTAAAAGCCGGTTTATGATGGAATATATTGTTGTCTGATAGAAAGATCATGTTTAAATCTAAAGCAGGGGGAAATAACTAAAAATAAAAGAAGCTGGGTTATATTTCAGATTTACCACCAGAGTAAGCAATGCAAGAGTACAGTTTGAGTTTTTGCTGTGTTGTTTATAATTTATTTTTTAATTTTAGTGATCTTATTGAGGTTTATAAGCAGATTTTAGGTTTTATTGTGAAGGTTTTAGGCCATTCAGCCTTGTGTGTGCACATGTGTGTGTGTTTGTTTGTGTGTTTGCGTGTGTGTGTGCATGTGTATGAGTTTGTGTGTTTGTGTATGTGAATGTGTGTGTGCGCATGTGTTTGTCTGTTTGTGTTTGTTTGTGTGTGTGTGTGTGTGTGTGTGTGTGTGTGTGTGTGTGTGTGTGTGTGTGTGTGTGTGTGTGTGTGTGTGTGTGTGTGTGTGTGTGTGTGTGTGTGTGAGTTTAGAATGCCCGCCCACATCTGCTGTGTGACTGTTTCTGTGAGCCTCCATTTTTCCTCACTATGGCTATTAATACACAGTATCAGCCTATGGTCCAGGCTGACAACAGACACTTGTTCCTGTCATCATTTTCACAATCACTTCTGTTCTTTCACAGTATGAATGCTACCTCTGTGCTATGTGAGCTAACTGGAAACTTCTCTTTTATCAACACATTTAAGTGACATTAAAGACAGCGTGTAATAAAAGGGGGAATATTAAAATCAATGGAATGGTTAAAAAGAAAAGTCTCCAGGCTGAGTTGAAAAAAAAAAAGGTTGTGTAACTAAAATAACAACAGAGATCAAAGAGGATTGTGGCACAAGCTTTCACTTTCATGGACCTGACTGAGTTTTGTGTCCACCCAAGTTATGATCTGAACTGGTGTATCATTCTTCAAAGAAGAAAAACATAATTATAGCATAAAAACGCCTGGAGAACACAGTGCTGTCTAGATGCCAGCAAAATGATCATTCTTTCATGTCACCGCCCTCAGGTAATAACTATCATTCAGGTGCAATGTAAACAAATTATGTTTACCTTTGTGAAAATGTATGGGTTACTGTATCATTTCCATAGTCTGGTTGTTTGGCTCATATGTGTGCACAGGCTCAGTAAAGCAGGTGAATAGGTTTGTCAGATGAGGCTATGCCAAGACTTTTGATTAATCCACCCATCACTTTCTAACCTACATTTGGAAACCAGAGATCAGAAAATGCTCCATTGTGTTCCGCCCCTTCACCTTTCTTTCTGAAACTCCCAACATTTACAGTTCCAGCCAGCACTTCCTGTGCTGTTCCGGTGCGTCTGTTTTTTTCCTGACACCTCCACTAACAGGGTTAATTCACCCGCAGATGTACAGTCATTGCCATTACTGCCGCGATCTGTCTTTTTGGTCTGTGTAAGCATCTCATATTTGAGGTTATGATTGTACTATGCTGCGGGGGCTCAGAAAGGGAACTTTCTGAATGTAAGGGGCAAGGGGTTTTTTTTTTTTTTTTACAAATGTGTTCAGTGTGCCGCCACCATCCCCCGCCATTAAACATGGTATGTCCCATACCATCCACAGGCCTTAGCTTCAAGTTGGTGAGCCAATACACACCACTGTGATTACTAACAGCTGCAGTACCTGGTACATATGCAGTAGTATGTAGTTACAGTTACAGCCATGTGGTTTAGTCATACGATTACTGTGTAAGCTACTGTACAGTACCACACAGACTTAATGAGTTTTCCAACAACCTAGGTGAACCGAAAGACACTAACTCACTCACATAGGAAAGAATGAGCCTCGTCTCCTTTCCACTTCCGCCCGTACATCTCTACCCGTCTTTGGGACGGCCGCTGCTCTTATTCCACCGCTGCTGCCATTCGGCCAGGCGACTTGTAAAAGATTGCGCTCCCGGGCGGCTGCGATAATGACACCGAGCTGGCCGCAGCGATAGCTCCGCAAATCACCCGGGCGTTCAATAGTGCGTTAGAGGAGACAGGACACCGCATTACCATCTTTCACGGCCATTTGTGAAAGAGGCTCCTGCGTCTGCCAGGCGCGGCAGCATTTTTTACCCGTAATAGCAGAAGTGTGAATAAATACGGCTAGTGTTTATGTGACAGGCCGGTGACAGAACTGCCCTGGCCATGTTGATTAGAGGGACGTGTCGGGCCCTGATAATGGGGATAGCCCTTTAAACATTGTCGCAGAGCCTGGACACCCATAATGAGGCAAAGGTAATGAACCTGCTCCCTTTACAAGCAATATTAATTGCAATCCTGTCTCACAAGACACCGGCTATAGATAATCTGACCGATCTTCAAAGCTGTCAAATAATCATGAAATTTCTTTTTAAAATGTAAATTGTCTTGCTTTATGAGGTATAACAAACGTCCTTGCATTTCGGAATATTGATGTGTAGTAGATCTGCATTTTGAAGTATGAGACAAATTAAAGCTTTTTAGTAGGCTAGTTTTTTGCATGTTAACAGCATGGTTTTTGTAAAAGGCTGATTCATTAACTGAAATGTAACATTTCAATTTACTTCATAAACATCTTCTAATATCAAACAGTCCCATTTCAGTCAGCAAGTTAACAATGCAAAGTGCACAATGCTCTTCAAAAGTGCTTATAATTCCCATAAAATGAAATACACAAAAAAGTTATGAAGAGTTGGGAGGGGGGCATATGTTGCAAATTACACCATAAATGAATCACACATTGGAATATTTCACATTTTCAGGAATTTTTACATCCTCCCCTGCAAATTAAATAAGGAAACTGTTTGAAATGCTCTTGTCTTTTGTTGAACGCCCACAGTCACAAAAATGTTTGCACGCTGTGCAGAAGCAGGCCCCTTTTGGCAGATGGGGTTTGTCCCACCGAATGGCCATCGGCCGCAGAGCACTGGCTGTCCCTGCTGAGAGCGCTGGCCCTTCTGTACACCGCGCCCACACGCCGCCGGCCGCTGAATTCACAAGCTTTTTGTCTGCGTGCGCTCGGTGTCACCCGGGGCCAAACGGCTCCTGCACATGACGATTAATCAAACGACCTTTTCTCATATTGCTATCCCATTGTTTAGTTGCTTTCTGTTTTTTGTTGTTTTTTTGTGTGTTTTTTTGCACGGCTTACTGGCACTAGGCGAAAACCGTTTGAAATTCCAGCTAATTTAGATCCTGCAGGATTCTTTAGTGCTTGCTATAGTCCTATAGGCCAAGTTCTATGCGAGATAAAATGGTCAAAAAGCTGGGTGTGTTGTGGATGATAAATGTTATTTTGTCAAAGGGGATGAATGACTAGCAATGTTCATAATCTGATGGACAATTGTAAGAATCATCTACGCCACAGCTTGCTAATTGGTCTTCGATGTGGCTCAAGACCGTTTCCCACACACAGAGTTTTTAAAGGTTTAATATTATTAAAATAATGAGTTCAACCCGTCAATAGAAGAACCGCCAAACAGACGCACAATGAGAAATGTAATGGGAATGGAACGCAGGGCACAGACTTTCCAGGCCCTGGTCAGGCATAAGGCAACGCTGCATAAAGCCACCTGTCATGGTCCACCCACAAAATTCAAATGAGGATGTCACTGGGCAGTGACGGGACACTAACCTGCTCTTTTAGTGGCTGAGGTCACATGACAGCCAGTGGGAGATTCCATGCAACTGGTATTGATTCTTTCTTGAGTGGGCGGCTGTTTTATCTTTGCGGTTCTTGTATAGTTTTTCTCTTTCTTGTTCTTTTTTTTTTTTTTTTTTTTTTTGTAAGTTCACAAAGCCTAAATGTAGTTCATGGTATAAAACTTAAAAATTGGAAAAAGCACCTTGGGAAATGATATTATGGTGAATAAGACATTATGCTGACTTTTGCATGGTAAAAGAATGCTGTAAAATATTTTATAGTATTCAAATTTTAATCCTTGTTCTAATAACCTTTTGTGTAAAATTTGTACAGAAATGAATATGCGTATTTGGTCAGAGTTCTTAGTTAGCTCTCCAAAGCCCTCAAAGCTAAAGTTGTATAAAGAATTCCATCACAATGTAAATTATCATTATATATATATTACAAATGCTACATGTGTGCACAACATTTATAATTATCTACGCTAAATAATGAACTATTTATAAAAGAAATAAGTTAAAAATGAGCAGTATTGTTTTCCAGTTATCCATAAGCTCATATAACTGCAGAAATGTGCCTTTTCACAGCAAATTCATCAAACCATAAACACTTCTGCATCACGAAACACAACCCATTACTTTCATTTTTGGATAATTCTTTCCCTCCCACCTGCATATTCCCCATAGCAATAATGACTGGAGTGTGTGTGTGTTTGTGTGTGTGTTGGGAAGTGGATTCCAATTGATATTGTATATCTCAACAAATTGCAGATTTGATTGATTGCTATGGAGAATATTTTATACCACAAGAAGTGCACTAATTGAATAACTGGATATAACAGTCACATTCGGTAATAAGATACACTGTCATTATCACGGAAAAAAAAGTTGTACCCGGTCCAATAATACATTTCAATTACATCACATTTAGCTCGCTGTTGAAGAGGGCTTTGTGGATGAGCACCCAGCATCACCCAGCAGAGTTGGATGAAAGACTATCATGGAGAGGAAAGAAAGTTGGAACAAACATGCAAGGAGAATAATCAGGTTCAGGGGGGTAGTTGTGTACTCACTTTGCCAGCTTGGTAGGAAGGGGGTGAAGAAAACTCTCAGTGAATCTTCATCGCAAGAGCCTCCAACAGCAGCAGAGTGCAGGGTAGATACTCCAGGGATGGTAGCTCCACCACATCTGATAATCTTGCTGCAAGTGCAGTGATAATCTATATTCTAGTACTTTTGAAAGGAGGGGTATATGAGTTTTTTTTTTTTTTTTACCCCCCACCGCCTGGAGTGCAGCAAAAAGAAAAACAGCAAACGCAAAACAAGACAATGGGGGGTGCTCTCAGCGCACAGTGCGTCTTGACATTGAAATTGTCATGGTAATCAAGTCGATTGAGAGGCTGATGGGCATGGGAGAGGCAGGGGCACTTTGATAGGAGGCTCTGTAGGTGTTGCTGTCACTCACACGCCATGCTCTAGGCGCGGACTGCCGGCGACACTTTCCCTCACTTTAAGGACCCACCAGTCCAGAGCTCAGCGTACAGCAGATTGAGCACCATATGGAAATGATGTCACAACATATCCTGGCAATACAGCTGCCACAGAACACTTACATTTAAAAAAAATGCACGTCTCTGTCATGATTGGTCAAATCACTGACAAAGAAATGGCTGGTTCTTCATAGATTTCCAAGATGCGGTGTCCTCTTGTTTTGTGAATTTGGATGTGCAGTCCTCTAACATTAGTTTACTAATAAGTACATCTTTTTCAGTTGTTTTGTTGCATATTGTTTATTGCAGAGAGTGCTGTATTTCTAAATAGTGTATTTTCCAAAATATAGCCTTGAGAATTGTATGGTTGTAGTTCTAGTACTTTTAGGTGTCAAAGTTTGGTGGGGTTGAATTAAATCTACAGTATCTACTAAGCGTTGACTTTGAGTAACAAGTTTATATAAATGTCACATTTTATTTTTTAAAGTCTTGCACAACATAGGTTTGCCAATGGAAAATGTCGATCAATAATTGAACTATTGCTTAACTATTGTTTCAATGTGTTATTTAAATGTAAGTATATAATGCTGTTGCAGGTTATATTGAACCCAATCCTTGCACCCACGCTCCCAGTCCTCCCTGTCCCTGTTCTATTTAAAGAGCAGGAACAGCATGGAACCTTGTGTGACCAGTCCTGGATTTGCATAGGAAGGTGAGTGTTGTCACTCCTGATCAGTGGTATATACTGACCTGGTAGTGAAATTAAAGTCAAAATCATATAGTGACTCTTATCATTTCCTGTTATCTGGATGAGCTCCCGGCCCCTTTCCTCAGTAACCACAAGAATCAGGACAAAGGAGCAAGACTACATTTGTCAAATACATCAAATTCATAGCATAGAAGGCCTTCTGTAGATATAAAATGATGCCATTAACAAACATCTCTCCAACATACTGGATGTGTCTGCTGAAAACATAATTATTATAATAAAACATCATTATCATAATACAATTATTATTATTATTATTATTATTGTTATTGTTGTTTTTGTTGTTGTTCTCAAAGATTATTAATCATCATGGTTCTCACACCTGTCTGTATGACAATGTTTCCTAAAAAGAGTTATAATATATGATCAAACATGAACTCCAAAATACAGTAACAGGAGTATTCCTCATTGTCAAAATGCATAACATATTTCAATCACTGCCTATTTCATATAATCCATTTTTATACATAAATAAACTGTGCTATATATGCACAAAATGACATGCACAAATATATAAAAGGGAAATATTTTATTTAATAGTTTATTTTATCAAACTATATTTTGTGTATTTTGTCTTTCATATTTCAGCTCATACATTTTGCTTGTCTGAGCAGGTGCCTGCACTAAAATGGATCTGATCTGAGATGTTCGGAATCTTCCGGTGCTTCTTCACGAAGAAAAAAAACGTAACTATGAAACAAGAGAAGGAGAGAAAACCCACCAACAGTGTTCACGCAGTCTAGAACGTCACTGCGTTACTGGATTACACACAACAAGGTAGAAGGGATGAGACAGTGTTCACGCAGTCTAGAACGTCACTGCGCTACTGGATTACACACAACAAGGTAGAAGGGATGAGACAGTGTTCACGCAGTCTAGAACGTCACTGCGTTACTGGATTACACACAACAAGGTAGAAGGGATGAGACAGTGTTCACGCAGTCTAGAACGTCACTGCGTTACTGGATTACACACAACAAGGTAGAAGGGATGAGACAGTGTTCACGCAGTCTAGAACGTCACTGCGTTACTGGATTACACACAACAAGGTAGAAGGGATGAGACAGTGTTCACGCAGTCTAGAACGTCACTGCATTACTGGATTACACACAACAAGGTAGAAGGGATGAGACAGTGTTCACGCAGTCTAGAACGTCACTGCGCTACTGGATTACACACAACAAGGTAGAAGGGATGAGACAGTGTTCACGCAGTCTAGAATGTCACCGCGCTACTGGATTACACACAACAAGGTAGAAGGGATGAGACAGTGTTCACGCAGTCTAGAACGTCACTGCGCTACTGGATTACACACAACAAGGTAGAAGGGATGAGACAGTGTTCACGCAGTCTAGAATGTCACTGCGCTACTGGATTACACACAACAAGGTAGAAGGGATGAGACAGTGTTCATGCAGTCTAGAACGTCACCGCGCTACTGGATTACACACAACAAGGTAGAAGGGATGAGACAGTGTTCACGCAGTCTAGAACGTCACCGCGCTACTGGATTACACACAACAAGGTAGAAGGGATGAGACAGTGTTCACGCAGTCTAGAACGTCACCGCGCTACTGGAATACACACAACAAGGTAGAAGGGATGAGACAGTGGAAACTTGTTATTAGCTGGCAATTTCCACCCCTCTCCAAAGCCACTCTTCCGAACCCAGAACGCGGTCCACTCGCAAAACCTGAGCGCACGTGGAAACGGCACCGGAACGACAGCCCTGGTGTCATATTAGATCCCGCCATTTCGCTCATTAGAACCTCTCTCGTTGCGCCGTTGACATTTGGCTTCTCTATCATCAGGAGCAGCCATTAACACTAATGTTCCTGTTAAACAATGAGCATACAACAACAACAAAAAAAAAAAGGAAAAAAGGAAAAAAAAAAGAAAGAAAAAAAACGTTTTTCTACGGTTTACTCATGTCGTCGTCGGCCGCTCATCAATAACCATTTAGAGCCAGTAATGCTTTTTCAGCCCCAGCGTGAACGGTTTGGGGTGCCAAATGAGCCCTGGCAATATGAAGCACTGTTTCAGATGGAGAGGGTCTGGGATTTTTGGCTGTCAGTTACAGTGTATTGAGGCCATGCTTCATGCAGGGCCTGGAGGCAGACTGTGTCCAGAGGCTGTGATGTGCCACAATCAGTCACTCTGAGGGCACAACTGATGAATGCACTCATATACCTTTGTGTTACAAAAGCATTCGCAAACTTTTTTTTTTTTTTTAGGGGTGGGGGGGGGGGGGGGGGGGGGGGGGTGAATTTGAATTCAGCTCATAATAAAATGTTGGACCCCGGTGATTACCGCTTCTCAAACAGCCGGGTTATCTGGCAATCGTTTAATCGTTAAGCTATGACAATGGTCTGATGCCCATGGAGTCATTGCTAATTCTAGTAATTTTACCTCAAGGGGGAGACTAACCAAAAACCGCTATTCCAGAAGATTCCGGCCCCTGGCAAGTAGTACTGAGTAGGTTCCTAGTAACTATGATGATTTGCATTTCATCTTCATCATCATCATCATCAACCTTGGAAGTCACATCAAGACTTAGTGAAAGCTCAGAACTACTTTACTCGCATACAGATCATATGTACAACAGGACTGATAATACAAATAATGGTTGCAGTACAGGATGGCAGGTATGTTAAACAGTTATATACCGTGCTCACCATTGGACATCACATGTTCACCATTGCACAATGTCCCATTGTTACCTATGATAACTGCACCAGAGGTAAAATTGCAATAATGGGCTATAGTGCTGTTGCAGAAAGGCATCTAGAAAGTTACATGAGGAAATGAATACCTCCTGGGTATAAAGTATATTGGGATTCAAGTGCTTAAATACAGAATCGCATTGCACTGACAGCCAAACATGAAAATTAAGTCACATTACATTGGGTTTAATGGAAGCGGTGATCTTCGTAAAGGTGGATACAACTTCATTGCACTGGATGACAATCTAATGCTCTACCTTTGCTTTAAGAAAGTGACATCATTGGCTTCAGTCAATTATTGCATCCCATTAAGAATAATAATAATTTACAAACAAAAATCACATAAACTTGAACGGAGAGAGAAATTAGATGGCGCAACACAGTTCCACATGAAGCAGATTTATGCCGTAGGACATTAAGCAAATGGTATCATTAAAGCGTTTAATGTTCACCTGAGAAGAGTTGAGGATTATTATTCATCAATGCCCTGCACAGCCTCTAAGGACAGGCTGCACGCCAGGCTAAGTAACAAATGGTCCCGTTTAAATGGTTCTTTAATTTAGTGGCGGCCTTCAGGAAACATGGGACCTTGTTAAAGTCTTTGCTGCATCTGAGGCTCAGTCAAGTTTACTCATTAAGCGTCAGATCAGTCATCTTTGCCGCGGTCAGTAATGAATTGTGTGCACTGGGGCTATTAGGTCTTTATGAACCGAGATGCTCTCAAATATTAAAAACTGTCATTAAGATGCCCTCGGAATCTTTGTGCGTCCGTGCCTCGTCTGCTGGGGGGGATTCTACTGCAGCAGGTCGAAAAAGACCGCGCCTCGGAAGGTTTCATTTTGTAAGAAAGCTTGCATCTCGTCCAGCTGGGCAGACCTAGAAGGATATAACGCTTGATTTTAAAGTTACCCAATGTAACGTTAGAGCGTAAGCATACAAGTGCGTGCACGCATGCATTTGCACACGGTCGTGTACGCACGCACACGCACACACACGCACACACACACACACACACATACACACACGCACACACACACACACACACACACACATACACGCACGCGTGCACACAGACCACAATTACAAATGACTGCATCTTTATTTAAGAAAATGCCCTAATGAATCCCAGCAGGTCCCCAGAGTCCCATTTAAGCAGCCTTATAATGACACCGCTGGCCCAGTCACCCTCGGGCAGCCGCAGCCGCACCGATGTTGGGAAGGGCCCCACAGCGATGGTCGGCCAGCGTGACCTTTACCTCAAACTGGAGCCGGGCTCTCCTTTCTCCCCTGTCATCCCGCACGGTTCTGCTGTCCAAAGTAGAACCCCATCACCGGTAATATGTTCTCTCAGTGGCTCCTCTGCTCCGGCTGAGAGAGCGGGTTCACATTGTGTGGGTTTATCCAGAGGGGACCCAATAAATAAGTGTCAGAGCTGGCTTGGAGCAGTGGTCCCCTTACTCAAGGAAGTTAATGTCGGCCTGTTTCACTCATTTAAAAGGACAAATAATACTCAGACTGCTTACCGTTGTGCAGTTATATAATTAAAGTAAAAATTTGAAATAAAAGGTTAATGAGATCAGAAAAAGATGAGATATTAATTTTATTAATATTAAATATTAAATTTAATATAAAAAAATTAGTTTGACAAAGGACATATTAAGTAATGGACAGAAATGTAAAACAGTATATAGAACAAAAATGAAAATTCATATCAGCTCTTTTTTATTTTAGATAACCTGAACTTATACTCAGAAATTACAAATTTCTTTTGATCCCGTATTGAAGAATATGACACAGGCCATCAAAATAAGGGCAAAAAAAACACATTTTGATTTCAATCAATTAAAACAGGTTTGTTCTTGGATAATATTTAACCCTCATATTATCTTGACATTTTATGACACCTTATGTTTGGGGTCAAATTTACACAAAACTATTGTAATAGGAAAATTTGTTACACTTTCTGTTTCACCTTTTGTGTGTCTCCCAATTGACAATTTAGAGCTTATGGTAAGTGAAAGTTTTTGAAGTTCAAAAGCTGTATGGGAAAGTGCCACCAGAATCACCCACACAAAATCAGAGATAGGTTGTATATTCTTACATTTTATACAGCTACCCCACAAATGACCCCACACAACACCATTATATACAAAGTTGGTACAGGACTTTTGAAGTCATAGCATTATGATTATTGCACGTTTACTATTTAATCCCAACAAATTAGGAAAAAGTCACATAGTGTCAAGATGAAAAAAAAATAAGGTTAACTGGTTTTTAAGAGACGTCAAACACTGAATCGGGTGGAATTGACCCCGAAGACAATATGAGGGTTAATGCAAGTTTATCGAAACTCTTCCAAAAATGTCCCTTGTAATTAGGAAGGGCTGATTAGGATGACGTGACAGGGCAGACGGCAATCATGCTGAATACCCTGGTGTTGGGTAGGATGGCTCAGCGCACTCTTAACACCCACACACACCCCCTGTCATGCGGATCTTAGAGCACCGCCGCTGTCCAGCTCCACATCTCTCATTGACAAAAATCAATGTAATTTACACTAACATCCGTCAGAACAGCTGTTAAAACAACCCCCCACCCCCGAAAGAAAAAATATATCACGGATATCGGTATCACTTGACATTGACTTTAACGATTACTTTGCCTTTCTCTTGTATTTTAATGAGTGAACACACACAGCTGTGTGTGTTGCTTCCAAGCCACACGGCGACGGCTTAGCTGAAAATTTCACGTGACAATCTTTAATTCAAATCATCATACCTTGGATGCACGCTGCACAGTAGCATGATCTCAGAACTGGGGAAACTCAACCTAGCTTGATAAGCGTAATGAAAATATGTGGCGTTAGAGCAGGCCAATCGCAGACGCTGCAGAGGGCCGGAGAGAGCTGGGCGTAGCCCGCCCTAGAGGAGGACGCACAAAGGCCCAGCGGCAGGCCCTTTCTCCCCCGCCTGCCGAGGGGGCAGCACCACCTGCAGGGGCCGGCCCTCCTCCGTGCGCCCCGGCGGCGCTTTCCCAAACGATGATTAATCACTGGGGAAGCGCGGGCCCTGACACGGGGATAATGGCAGCCGGAGAGCAGGGGCTGGGGGGGGGGGGAGGAGGGGACCGGTGGGTGCTTTCGCCCCGGCATGGGTGGGTGGGTGGGTGGGTGTCCACGAGAAGATGGATGACCTCTGCAAGGGCCTGACGGTCAGGAGTCCTGTCATTAACAAGAGAAAAAGACAACAGCAAAAAAGGACGGGGGGAGGGGGGGGGGGGGGGGTTGTTTGGGGAGGGGTGTGGATTTGGGGTGGAGAGACAAACTGATGTTACACCTAAAGTACAAAAACAAGGTTACAATCAGACAGACAGACTGACATATTTGAAGGACATTTACGAAGCAGCCGAGTGACATGCCTATATACAATGTTATTTAAAATAATAATTAAATGGTGTATATTAAAATAACAATATTCAATTATTAATTGAAATTTAACGATACATTTATTAAAATGATTACAATGTTTTCCACATGTTTTCCATATTTTAAAATGTAGCCTTTGGATGTGATATTCTGTCATTTGTTTAAATGAATTACATTTAGCTTGAGTCTACAGCATTCTGTAGCATAAATAAATTTGGTTTGTGAATTTCATGTTTATTTTTCTTGGGCTCTTCTTTCAGAGTGGGGGTGCTCAAGAGAAGCATCTGACAGTTACAAATGAAGCTACAATTTATTATTTTCCAGGGAATTCAGTGGAGTTTACAGATTATGGTAGAAATGAAACCCAGCCGTGTCTCCACTAATTTGAAAGGAGATGAATCACAGTGCCTAAACCAAGAGTCATAGCAGACAATTATATCAGCGGCAGTATCAAACTCTATTTTCCACATGGAGGGGCCTAGTGTGTTCTGGGTAATAACACCCAGGCAGAGCCCCCATTAAGACAATCCTCAGATGAGTGGCTCATTAACGTGGAGGAATATTCCTCCCATTTTGCGTAATTTTATAAAATGTTATTGCTTTGACAATCCCATTCTTTAATGGAGCTAATAATGCCAAAAGTTTATTGGTAAATGAGTGAGTTTTCAGACTTTTCCAGCTAGTGTTCGTTTTAATACGGGCTACTGTTACCTAATTCGCAAGTCTCTTAAGACCCAGCTGCGTTAATTAAACACGGAGGAAAAACACAGTGTTTGCAGATCCGCTGATCCCTGTTTACAACAACGTGCTTACCGCTCTGTGCCTTTTACAAGGTTAACCTTCTGGTATACATTCATAAAAGTAATCCTCTTCATAATTAGAATAAAAATTGGCCAACTCCATGTAAGAATGTACACTGCTTAGTAAATTAAAATTCCTTCTTCAGTACAGTGATTAATGAGTCTCATAATCAATACAATGATTAGTATTTAACAAGTATTACAAGTCTTTTTTTTCTTGCAGTTCATTGGACATGAATCCTAAACATTTTATTAATGTTATCCTGTAGGCATTTTTAACTACTTTATTCTATAAATTGTAAACTTTTCTACACTATTTGAATCCATCTAAATGAAAGACAATACATTGTAAATGTAATATAAATGGTTTTATTAGTTTTATTCATTGTTATAACTGTTTAATAAATGTATAGGCCTATATTTGTTTTCATGAGGAGCCTCACGTGTGAATTTATTGAATGAATTGAATTTTGCAGTTTACAGTCATGATTTAAGGTATACTAAAGAATATTTACACCCAGCAGCCCTTCATGAATATTCAATACAATCTTGTTCTGACTCTCATTATTTGGGGTTATCAGTCAGTTTAATTGATTGATTGACCCTGATTAGTCTGTTAATGATCAAATACACAGATGATAATGCATTGCTTGGTTTTGTGCCTCCTACCCCAGATCATAATTTAAAATAGCATCCACTCCACTAATTTATTGTTCCAATACTCACTACATTAATATGTTGTGATCCCATTGCAGGTGTACTGACGTGTCCTTGAACCAGTACTATGGAATACCCACAAGCCATCAAGGAAATAATATCTATAATTATAAATATATTTGAATTGTCTGTATGCTATGCTTCCAAAGAACAATTAAAACTACTATGCTTTAAAATTACTGCAATTTTCTGATTATTTACCCAAATAAAATGTATTTTTTTGCTCCAGCGAGGTTTGGTGCTCTCACAGGAATGCTCGCTGGCTTAGCAGCAGAAGTAGGCACTAGCGCTAATCCAGATGTGCCTATCACGGAGCGGTTCGCCATCCAAATGCTCTTGATGAGAGTGTGTTTTGTGCATCCATTTCATGCCTCAAATGTCTTTCTTCTTTCTGAGAGAATCCATTGAAGCTGACGTTGTGCGGTAGTTAGAAAAACCTCCTTGTAGCTTCTATTCATATCGTCAAACAAGGGCCGGGCCACTCAGTGCGGCATTAATGCAGCCACAAGTATGTCATTTTGCATGCTGAATCACTTTGCATATTACAGCAACTCGCCAAGCCCGGTGCGCTGCCATTATCACATATTTTATCTAATGCTATCAAGGAAATGAAGGGCGCAGGAGAAACGGGAGAGCACAGAGACAGAGTCAAAACACAAAGCCTCCATTTAAGCAGATGGAGCTAGCCGATGACAAGCAGAACAAAAAACTAGTTTTTCATCATGGTTTTTTTTTTGTGGTCTTTTTTAGCCATTCAGTTTTCATGGACTTATTCAAATGTATCGGAGAGCATAATTCACCAACTTCATTCTATCCACCGGTGGATAAACTATAGAGGCCGGATATTCCAGGGCCTTGATGGATGTGGTTTTTTTTTTTTAGACAAGAGGTGAAGTGGAAGAGGTGGTTGGATATTCCAAATGTCTATATTTGGGATCATGGAATTATGGCTATATGGGTTGTTTAATATATATAGCTATTTTGGTAAATGTCACCAATTGATGTCATTTACTGTTAGAAATTTTCTTGGATTGCTAAACCCCCTATTTTGATTCATCTCAACCTATTCTAGTTACCTACTTCCTGCAACTTCTTCCACTTCCTCACACTCTACACAGAGCCAAATTTTGCCCTGAGACAGCAAAAAAGTACAGACCAGGCAATTTCCCCTCAAAGGCTCTGCCATCTTGTTGTGTTCGGTAAAACAAAGAAGGCATGATTGATGCCCATTGGGCGAGACAGCTTCAACAGCCCCGCGCTCAAAGCGCCCCGCTCTCTTTTCCTGGCTGTCTCCGCATGTTCCAGGATGCGCCGTGGCCGTCCCGCAATGCCCGCGTGTTAATGTTCAATCCGGAGCAGGAAATAAACCTTTTCGCTCGCCCCTCGGGCCGGGGAGTGAGGAATCCCCCCGAATCTGTCACATCTGACCGACCTGGCCTCCTTTGCCGGTGCGTGTACTCGGCTTGTAACGCGCCTCGTCCAATTAGCTCTCGGGGTGCTCCGTCTTCATCTCTGAGTGCTGCAGGAGAGGGGGGGCCTGGCTGCCCTGGCTGACCATGACGGAGGAGCCCTTGATGGGCCTACAAGACATCCTTCGGCCCGGGCCCCAGACTGAGCCGACTAATGATCGACCCCTGCAGCCTCCGACGCCATATGGGGCTGACTGTCCTCCCAGTCCCCCAGACAGGAAGCCTCAAACTGGGCCACAGTGCCGAGCTACGGGGGCCTGGCCGCCCCTGCTGTGCCCCATGCATGCCTGTGGGAGGCAAAGCTGCTGATGGAGCTATCAGAGCCCGCAAGTCAGTCATTTTGAGAGGAAGATAAGTAATGTACAGGTACCCGTTAAGAGGTGCCCAGTGATTATCCTTTATGCCTCCCAGGGTTCACCCGAACACATAGTCTCATTTGTCAGAAATTCCTGATTACAATTTACATTCCTGGTAAGATATTCTTTTCATTCTTTCCATGCCAGGTTTACTTCATAAGTACTTTAAAAAAGCACTTCTTAGACTCTGCAAGTTTTCCAGCTGGCCACATTGAGACTTTCTCACAACAGTTTTTTTTCATTACACCAAAAGCTATATTTTTCCAATTTCTTGAAGGCACATATTTCAACCACAAAAAATACATTCATACGTGAATAGGCAAGGTAGTAGACCTTACATGTTACATGTATTTAGTATCTTAGCTGGCATTGAGTTTACGATCACAACTGGACAGTTGCATGGTGATTTCGGACATGGAGGTCAGATGCTCATGGATGTCTTAATCCAGACTGATAAAGTGAGGTGATATTTGGAGGAAGTGAGATATGGAGGTAGGGACCTGAAAAGCCTGTGGATTGAACAGTTGGGGTATGGAAAGAGGAGTGAAGAAGAAAAAAGCCCAATTGAACAGGTGCTGCCAAAATAGGATAACCCTTACACTTGCTTCTAAACCAGTCTAAACAGTTAGGTGGGCTTTGTCTGAAATTTCCTCACCTCCAACCTTTTTGACTGCATGAAGTTCTAAAAAAGTAAATTACATAGCAAGTCAATAATTCCATGTATGTCAGTATACAGAGGCTTGGATTCAATCTGTCCTTAGGTTTGTGTAACTTTGGTACGTTTTTCCAGTGCAAATGGATTTTTAATTAATTAATGTTGTTCATTTTGGTCTGTGCTCACAAAACTGATTGTGGGGGTGGGGGGGAAACAAAATTGCCTTATGGAAAAAGTTGATTGTATCCAGGCCAGAGTTATAAAAGGAACAGTGTGCTCCTAGGGACCTGTGATGAGCAAGTGGAAAGCCATACTTAACCATACAGTAGTGCTGTTCGCTTGATAGAAAGAGAGGCGAAAGGGAAATGTGTGCCTAACAGGTAACACACAGTAAATATCCTCTAATTTAACTGTCAGCCATGACAGCTCCCTCCACCTCAATGCACAGAGATAAGAACCTGCAGACCGGGTTCTGTTTGCACAGCAGTAGACCTGCAGTCCTAAGCTGGTGACTGGATAAGCTGTCATATCTAAATGATTTGGTTAGTGTCGTGGAACCCATCCTGACTTTCAGACAGCTCGGTAATTAGGCTAAATCAAGCAGCCAGTTTATCTGCGGTTCGCGTGCTCTTTCGTGTTATTACAAAGTACACCTCGTAAAAATAAACCATGCCATCAGTAATGTCTTTCATGTCCTGTCTCTGGGTCTCCTAAGAATATCTCCAGTCTCATGAGATTGAAACGCATATCAATGCACACTATAGGCTACAGGCCACAGATGAAATAGAACATAAACAGCATGCAAATCAAGAGAATTTATAAGCAGTGAAAACAGAAGACTGTAAAGCAAAGGAAGCAGGCTAAGAGGCAGACAAGAGAGGAATCCCCCAGCACTAACCTAAGGCCCGTTATTGGAGAGAAATATTGATTTTGACAACTCAGAGCTTCTGCTGTAAGATAAGACAGAGAGAGTTCCGCTCCTGAAATCGACCCCATCGTCAGATCCAACAGTTCTGAGATGGGGAAATTACTTTGAAGAGAACTGAGAGTTCAGCTGAAGTCAATCATGTTATGGTCGTGAAAATTCTAAACATAGGTCAAGAAAATATATTAAAGTGTGATTTGGTTTTTTATAACACTAATAAGATGTTGGTTTAACAGATTTGGTTAAACAACACTGAGATAAGACTGTTTGGTCAACATGATGCTATGGTTTCAGCATGCTATGATTTCACCATGTATAGGTTTAATTCCTTGATTCTAATAATTTACTCCAAATCATCTTTTTATGATCTATCCCCTTCTGTTCTGACACCATTACCCCCTACAGCAGCAGAAACACAACACACCAGTTATATCCTGCTGATAACCCAGCAGAAAAAAGTTTAGGTATTTAAAATATTTTGACATGAGCCAGCATTAACTTCATAACTTCAATTGTGTCTGTGAATCTGTATATATGGCAGTTAGTAGACAGCAAATTCCCCTGCTAAATTTACCTTTGCTCCCCTGTCGGTATGCAGGAGGAAACCGACTTCTTCCAATACTAATGTATTTAGACCTGTTCAGTATATACTATCAGTATGTTTGACCATATAGCCCGTGCATGACACTCATCTCTCCTGGGCCTGCCTTGGGCACTTGATACGTGGCACAAGATAGATTTTTTTCAAAATATGAAGTGTTCCTTAACGAATCCAGTGAAAAGGCAGTGCCAATTATTTGTTCAAACACATTTCATAACGCACCTTGTGTAGCAGCTGCCAACTGATAAATAGGGAAGCGGAAAATGTATTTGAGAGTAGCATTAGAGAAATCTAATGCATTTTCACACAGCCAACCCATTAGAGAAGAGAAAATATTGTCAGTGTGGATTAATGTTTGAGAGTCATCATTGAATTTAACTGTAATGGAATTACTGCCATCCCTGGTATTGCAACATCCATAAAGATGTCATCATTTGAAGCGATTGTAACTCTTTAAACTGCCAACAAATAATATGAAAATATGTATGGATCTATATTTTACCGGGAATCATTTCAGTAAATGGATCACCGAGGCCTGCATTGGCTTCGAAAAACATAAATAAATATCTTTCTTAGACTACAAGTATTAACACTTTTTTTTCTTTTTAGGAGAATGGCTCATCACTCCAAGGTTAATAATGAAAAATGGCGAAAGCTTCATATCAATAAAGGGATCTCTGTAGAGGATTTTCAAGTTTGAAAAATGCTACAACCTATTGAATGAAATTGATTTTGTCGCTCAATGGTGCAATATCAGAGTGGTTGGGGTAGACATTAACTTCAAACATCACACCGGTTTCTTCATTCTCTCCACAAAAAGGAAAAGAAGGGATGAAGGGCAAGGTTGGGCATGTGTGATATTGTCTAGAAGTTTATACATTTTCTCTAAACTGGCTACTGATTTGCCAAGTGCTCACACGTAATGAGATAATAAGAAATAAGAATAAGAAATAAGAAAACGCGTAAACTTTAGAGCAGAAGTGTCCATTGTATGGTGCTGAAATTCAAAACCAATTTCCTCATTTCAAAGGCATAATGAGGAAAACAAAACAATAACACATGTAATCAAGTAATCTGGCCCCTGTAGTGGAAGTTTAGCCTGTAATGTTGTTTTCGTTTACAGCGTTCAATCTCTCCACAATTAAAAACGGCTAAAAAGAATTGAACCAGCTGTATTGTATTTCTCTGGTATGTTGATACAAATGGTTTGAATCCTGTCTCCTCTCAAATGACTGCAAATCCAATAAATAGCATAACGCTTTTCCCTAACCAGCTCAGGTGCAGAGCAATTTACATTTTTATTTGCGAGGATGAAATCTTTAAAGAAGAAATTAAGTGGCGGAACGATCACAAGTGACACCAAAGCTTCCTGGGGCACTCGGGTGTCAACAAAATAGTTGTAAACAAAGCATAATGCTTTCAAAAGCAATAAAATATGAGAACAACGATGATAGACTATTGATGTATAGACCAACGTGTGCAAGTAGGTACGGTATGTACAAAGTGTCTATATGTACTGACGCTGCATTGCATTAGCTAACATAACATCTGACCATGGAAGCAAAAGTAAACCTGAGCTCAGAGGTCTTCACGTTAATTTACTATAAATCGGCCATTTAATTGCACGTATGCATTTTATATCAATATCATTTAACAGTAAATGACAAGGGAAGTGCATTATGTCACAGGACAAACAACATTTTAATCACACAGTTGGAATATTCATTGCTCATTTTTTACTTGGCAATGAAAGGAATGATGAGATGACATCCCCCTTCAGTGTGTGAACAACACTGTTATCTACCCACTGAGCACCCTGTAAAAAAACCCTGTCATTTAGACGCAACCCCCATTAGATGATGGGATGGCCTGGATTAAATAATCTTGGCCAACCATCTTGGCCAAAATCCCTGTTGGTAACTTGGGATGTGTTGTTTCTTCTCAAATTATGACAAAGCGATTATTTTGATAAAGAGCTCTTATCATGTCATATTTTACATCAAAATTAGATGCAATCTTTTAACTAACTAGGTAGATCAGCTGAGAGCTCAAATTGTTTTTGCAGCGATGGTCTGGAGAATTGAAGCGTGTTTTTCCAAAACTCACTCAGTCCACTTTTTTTGAATTTTGAGAAAATTGGATGCATTTTTGATTATTTTAAATAGGTGGAGCTTTTGCATGAAAAGTCATGTTTTAATATTTTAATCCCTAAGAACTAATGTGTAAAAGTAAAAGTAAAATATCTAACCGTTTATCAGAAAAGTGCTTAGTTTGATTTCGACCAAAAGTGGACAGTGAGTTTTGGAAAAAACTATTAGAAATACACATAAAAAGCCTTAGTGTGTTCTGCCAGTTAGAACTTTCTCATCTCAGTCTTAGTAGCCAGAGAGTACAGAATCTGGTATGTAATGTAATACCTGAAGTCTGAGTGAAGGCTGTTACGAATGAGACCTCATACTTTCTTCTCAGTAATGTAAGCCTGCACAGCTTGTGTCATGGTTTTTAACCCTTTTTCCCTATGCGGTCGTTTTCCTCAGTGGCCACGCGAGGGCGCTGCCCTTTTGGTAGATGCTTGCTCCGCCCTGCTTAGATTGCGGAGCTTCTGTTAGCATCCACACCTGCGCGTGGTTACCTTGAGAGCTATTTAAGCCTTCCAGTTCCTTCTTTCGGGGCTTCGATATTGATTGTTGATTGTGAGTGTTTGATTGTTTGTTCTGTGGTGTATTTTCTGGTATTATTTGTGCTGTTTTTGTGTGCGGTTTATTTTACCCTTTTAAAGTTTTAACCGTATGATTAGATCTAGGTTTTTAAGGAGACCGTTTTGCTCCGTTGTGCTTTTATTGGGGTTTTGCGGTACTTGCCTTTGTGCTTTGAGCTTTCAGGTTGAATTCCTGTTTTGTGTGCTCATTTCAGTCTCCGCTTTCTGGTCTGTCCTTTGTTTGTCGTTTTGCCTAGATCTATTGTCCTTTACTAAGAGACAGGGCTTTTGTATCATACTGACTTTAGGGTTTTAATTATTCTTAGAGGCAGGTTGGTTATTTTCAATTAAGTTTGCGTTGGTCTTTTGTTACAGCTGTTCCTGTTCGTCCTTTTCACCTGCGGGACGATTTTGTTCGGAACTGTAGTTCTGTTCGTTCTCCGGGTGTGTCCCTCCTTATATGGAGCTTGGACGATGCTATGGACATGTTTGTGTTTGATTGCGAGTCTTATGGAAGTAGCCACGGAACGTTATCTCTGTTCCTTCGCCTTCTCGTTACATTCCTCTTTACCAAGAGGCACGGTTTTTATTTTCTATCTAACTCGTTTGGTCTTTTAGCCGGTGATGTCCGGTGCTGCTGTCCTGTTTGTCCTTTTCACCTGCGGGACGATTTTGTTCGGAACTGTAGTTCTGTTCGTTCTCCGGGTGTGTCTCTCCTTATTTGGAGCTTGAGCGATGCTGTGGACATGTTTGCGTTTGACTGTGAGCCTTCTAGAGTAGCCTTGGAACGTTAGATCCCCGTTCCTTTCACCTCTTGGTATACTAATTCGTATTCGTTTTCAGTGTTTGTTGGTTGTGTGTGTTTTATGTGTACCATTTATGCTACTCGCCTGTTCTTGTGCGTCTCTTTGCTGAGACAGGGCGCATATTAATTCTGGCTATTCAGAAACCTGTCCTTGCGCTTCTACTTATTTGCATGTGACAGTCAGCCGGTTAGTAGCATCTGTAGGCGTGTTCGTTGTCTTGGCTCCTCCCTTAACTGCGGGGTTTCCCGCCTTAGTGGCCTTAGGGCTTAAAGAATCCCCTTGCTGCGTTTGGCTCCTCCCACCTCACACGTCATACCCCATTACAGCTTGAGGTGTAGAATTCCCCCTGAGGGTTATTCATGAACTTGACTCAACAACCCACCCCTGAAGCAGCTTGTGGAATATCCAGAAGATGTTTGATTATTTCATCAGGTAAAACTGAAACAATCTGAAATCATTGCTTTATTTAGAAAGAATACCAAACCCGGACTACTTCGCTAGGACTAACCCGAGATAAGGAGGACTGGAGCACACAGAGCTCAGAGCAAAACAAAATATTTTAATGCGACTGATGTTTCGACGTCATTGCTTTATTTAATCAGGTTAATTTCTGTGAAGACTATCTGTTACTCAATGATATTTTTGTCAATGAGTCATTGATATTAAGCATTCTGATAGGCATATCTATAGCACTTCTATAGATATGTTAAATACAAAACAAATATTGAATATATACGTAGATATAATATAAAACAGTCAACAAAAGCACAACTGCAAAAATAGTCAGGTTCATCTGAGTTACTTGTGGCTTGTCTTCATAGGGGAACTATTTTTAGTTCATTATGGAACCATGTATGGTCCCCAGATTAAACCACTTTGTCTGACAAAAAAACATATGAACTTGATAGGGTTCTTCTGTAGAGACACAGAGGATCCTTTTGGAGCCCTTTTGATGGTTCATTCGTTGGTGTTATTGTAAAAGTATCCGAAGCAATGCTTGATTGATTGACCTGTAAGAATACCACACTGTAAGCTGTAATGTACAGTAGTACCTGATATTTGTGGCGGTAATACTCTAAAAACAGAGAAACATGAAAATCTACCAATACTTAACGATGTGATTATAAGTTCCTTGTCATACCTTTCCCAATTATGATGGCTTGTCAAAATATTAAACCACTACAGCCACAGTTTTGTACATAATGAAGGATCATCCTGATGAAGTATGTATCATCTTCATCGGCCAGGAATCTCACAGTGGTACCGGACAAAAAACTGTCCCTCTCCCAGAACATCATGGCGATTTGTCGGGTGTGCAGATGGAATCAAGCGCAGTAGCTCTTTCAGGGCTGCTTGCCTCCGCTGTATTTCGGACAATGGTCAAAGGCTCAGAACAGGCCCTTTTGAGGGAGGTGGAACCCTATTCCCAGTGCGTATTGTGCACATACAGGCCAGCCCTGATCAGACCGATCTATAATCTCCCTCTGGGCCTCAACCTTGTCACTCCCCTTATCTCCCTCCACTGGTTACATATATAAGCTTGCAGCAAAACCTTGGTGCTAGCATTGAGCTAAATGGACAGCTCAATTATGTCTTCCAAACATTATCGGACTGTACACACCTGACCTGTCCTGTGAGGACGCCAGGGGCCTCATTTATAAAAAAGTACTACAGATCAAATTTGATCTTACGTGTGGCGTACGTAGAAAATCATGAAAAAGTAGTGATTTTTTTATTTCAACGTGACTCCATTTGACCGTGGAAAAGGTCGTAGCTCCACGTCCGGTCTTCACTTGACGTACGCACATTACCTGCTGGTTATGCCAAAGTATTGCAGGCTTGAGAGCCACACGTGAATGCTTATGGGTGTCGAATATTATTGGTGTTATCAGCCTACAAAATGAGCTTGATTCAAAATTTAAAATGAAAATGATTCTCAATTTGAAGCTCATTTGAGATTTATAAATGGAAGGTACGTACGAGAGACGTACGCTATTTTAAACAAGCGTAGCCAATTTTATAAATAAAATGCCCCCCCCCACTACAGTCAGAAGTTCTGACAGAATTCTCAAATTCTAGAGGTGAGTTTCCCCCTCGTCACTGTAAGCTCTTTGAGTGTCGTGAAAGGCGCTATATAAATGCAAGGTATTATTATTATTAATGTTAGCTATTATCTTCCTTGTTAAGCTGGCGTTTGGACCATAATTTATTACAACGTGACCGAAAAGAGTATTTCTATGGCATTTTGCTTTTCTCTCATCTCACACTGAGAGATTAGCGTTAGCTAACTTGCTGCCCAGATAGTGGTCTCCCGGCTGCTAGCTGTTTGCACATTGGTTTATGAGAGGTCATCTAGCGTTGGTACGACATGGACCCGTTAGCAACGGGCAGAATCAGCTGGAGGGCTTTTAGCTGTTTTGCAGCTCGGTTTACCAGCGGTGCTGTTCTGCAGGCATCAAAATGGCTGGATTGGAACACCTGCAAGACCCATTAGTGTGCTGGGCGCTAGCTTCAGTCCACTCGCAGACCGCTGCCAACTCACCAGATGCAATCCTCCACCTTATTTACTAACATTGCCCCACTGACACATCGCTGGACCAAAAAACGACGAGCGTAGTCCGACTTTAATTGACTAGGTAGTGGTCCGATATCAGCAAGCTACTGGGTGACGTTAGCTAAGTTATGTAGCTGGCCGTATAACCTCCTTGGTGAAGACACGTCTTGCAATCTATGTCTAATCCATTACTACAATATCCAAAGAAATACTTAACCATTATGAATAAATATGTCCATTGTGGGATATAACCTACATTGCCTAAGATAGATGGATAGCTCTAATAAAGAAGGTATTTACATATAGCTAGCAAAGACAAGATGCAAACTCATTAGTTACATATATCATAACATCCAGTGAACATTTTTGTGTTGAAAAGAAAGCGAAATGCCATCTTGCGTTCAGGTGAAAACCCGGCTAAATTTGGTTGAAAAGTGAAAGTTTCTTAACCGGCTAGGATGTAGCCAGGCTTTACCTTGGACTAAATTGACACCTTTATTTCAAAATGCCTCTCATTCCGAGATTTCCACCCCTCTAGACATCTAGATTCCGGCTTTTGCTCACTGGGGTTACACAAATCTTGAAACACCACCGCATAGAGTAGGCTCACCTAAATCTATGGAGATAATGCATTGCTACATATTGCAAATGAATTAATTACTTGTCCAACCCAACCACAAAAGATTCGACATTCAACATTATTGGGCCTGATTCTGTCTCTGACTCCGCTCTTCACACTCAGATGAAGTAACGTTATGTACACAAAATGCAGATGAAACAAATAAATTTGTCAACCAGTTGAGGGTCGTGTGCTTCCAGATCCGGCTGTGTTGTTATGAAATGTAATCTCCATGTGAGACACTAGAGGGGGTGGAATGCTGTATCTATAGCCTTTAACGTTACCTTATTGATTATACATGGGCCTGCTGTGCCTTCTCTGTTATATTGCCTTTTTGTATCCCTTAGACTAACAACTGATATTACCCACTTCTGTACATTGCTCTGGCATAAGAGCATCTGCAAAGTGATTGTAATAATAATAATGAATTCTCGTTTCCTGAGAGAGCGGCATAAATTGCATGGGCCAATGCCGCCGTGGGCAAATGCCCCACACCACAAATAACCGGGGATTAGTGCATGTATTCCAGTAGAACTGTACTGATGATTTTCTGAATGCACAAATACCCTTGGGGCTTTCAACCAATCTAGCTAATTTTCCCCACTGGTGCAAAAGACAGCCACAACTTCACTGTTCACTCCCATGCCCACTGTAGTTATCCACAAGGCCTTCAGTTTACAGACATTTTTCTCCTCTATTACAGCCATTTGTTAGTCAGGGCCTGAACAAGTTGAATGGCATTCAATTAAACTGATATTAGCAGCCCAGGGTTGACTCTTGTAAGATTTCCTCCTACTCTGCTGTAAAAACATTAGCGGCTTTTCTTATTTTTAATTGGAGACAGTAATGTCCTTTTCCTCCCACTCATCTGCTCCTAAATGAAAGACTTTGGTGGCTAAATTCCCCCTCATTTACTCCTACCCGACTGTAACACCATTAGATGTACTTTAGGGCAGATATTGTTTCCGATCAATTTTATTCAGAGGAAATGTGAGCTCACAAGCATCATTATGAGGAAGATAATGAAATCATACACGATATTTGTGCGTGCCCATGATGTGGACGCAGTAATCTCGGAGTGTTATTAAAAGTGAGCTTGCTTTTAGTCCCTGCAGATCTCCCTCAGAGTGATGTTCTCTGTAAGTGAAAAGATGTCCCCGAATGAAAATGCGACCCTGAATCTATAGGTGAAAACTATATAGTTCAAAACACACACACACAAAGTTGGTGGTTTTGTGGACCTCCAAAAAAGATTTGCCACACTTTACAGACAGAACAATCCCTCAAAAGTGAGGTCCGGACATCCAAGTCATTTTTGTCCGCCGTTTTGATGTACAGATATAATTTAAACTGTAATAATTGACAGCAATGTACATCATTTTCTCACAAAAGGCACACAAGGACAGCGTGGGCCTGGAACCAATATGCGCAGCGGTTCAAAGCGGCTCCGGTGTGATGGGAGTAGATCTTGCGTACTCAACAGCAACTCCACACCAACTGTCAGCCAAAAAGAACCTCTCTGTCATGTTCAGCATTGTGCTCAGGCAATCTGACAGCTGGATAGACAGACCAACAAAAACAATCGTGGGTGACAGAGGAAAATCCCCTCTCTCAGCGCGGCTCCCGCAATGAGTGGTTTGTTGTTTGGCATTCAGTCTAAGTGCTTTTCACAGATGGGATTTTCTTAATATGTCTTGAGCAGAGCGAGATTTCCGACAGGCAGGATCTGTTTTTTCCTGTCTTTGATGTTCAGTACCATTTTTATGGCCTTTAAGAGATTCTTCTTATCGGCATGCATTGTTTTAAAAGAAGTATTAGAAGAATTACCCCTGACTGCCGAACTATAATATAACACTGGTCCATGTCTTGTTCTTCCACAATTCTGCTGCCTCCACCATTGAGTTGCAACTATAATGGCTAAGCCTATTCATACATCTTTATTAAATGGCACTTTAATAATAAACTTTTGGAAATCTATATTATAAACCAGTACTCAGAATGCTATATCCCTTCACTTAGAACTACTGCTGGGTGGAAAGTCCAGGGGTCAGAAAGTAAAAGTCCTGACATTTGTTCCACCCATGAACTCAGTCAGCTAATTTCACTAATTAGTTCTACCTCCTGGCTGAAGATTTGGGCTAATTAGCAAATCCAGGTGATTGGAGCAAAATACTGGGGTGGACTTTACTTTCTGACCTGGATTTTCCGCCTCGGGTTCTTTGTGAGGGACAGTTTTAACACAGACTTGTCCGCTGCCAGCTCAAGCTCGAGTCTGTATCTAATGTTTGAAAAGATGTATTTATTCATGGCAGGTTATGACCTTTAAGTTAAGGAACACTCAGCATACAACCCATATGCCAGTGGTCCCCAACCCTATTCCTGGAGATCTACCGTTTTAATTTCAACCTTAATTTGGCGCACCTAATTCTACTAATTAGCAGTTCAATGAGCTCTAGCCGAGGTATGCTTTGTTAGGGTTGGAGTGAAAACCTAAAGATCTGATGTTATCTGGGTTAACCAAGATCTCCAGGGACAGGGTTGGAGTCCACTGACAATAACTGAAGCAGTCATTAAGATGATATAAAATAAGTCATTGAAGAAACCTAAATGCAGTGGTTTAGAATCTATATTCAGGACATTTGTCAGGAAACGAAAAAAGCTCTCAAAATATTAATTTGTCACAAATAATTTGGAAATGTAAGTTTGGTGATTGACTGAGCGGTAATCTGCTACTTGAAGGTTTCAGGGACATTGTCTAACAACAATTGCACCACAGCTAGGGTTGCCAACCGTCCCTTGAAATAAGGGACGATCCCTTATCAGTTCAATAAGGCTTATTGAACTGATAAGGGATCGTCCCTTATTTCAAGGGACGGTTGGCAACCCTAACCACAGCACTAACATGGGCCCCAGAAGGGAGAAAGAAGAGAGGGAGGCCGAAAATGGCGTACCGACGGACGGATGGAGAGGGAAGGGTCCAGAGCAAGATGGCGGTCATGGGAGGAAATGCGGCCTACAGCGCAGGACAAGGATAGTTGGAGAAACAACGTGGAGGCCTTATGCATCACATGGCACAAGGAAGACAGGTGACAGGTGAGGTGAAGTTTGGAGATCGCTGATCCCCCGCCCCCCCCCCCCCCCCCCCCCCCCAAAAAAATAATGGTGATTAGATATAATGTACATTCAAGACATTAATGGATGAATGGATTTGGTGGTATGTATTTAGGCTCTCTCTCTTAAAACAACTAATTAAATCCTCGTGAAAATTTACATTTAAGTGGTTTATGTATGAAATAAATACCACTTATTACATTTTTTTTGGGATTAATTTCACCAGCTGAGGGCAACAATTGAGAAAATGTGTTTGCGGTGGTGTTTCAATGTGGGTTTCAAAACCTAAAAATAACAATTCCTTTTGATAACATAGGTGTGAAAATTTACTCTTAAAATCCTCTTTGTTTTAAAATATATTTTTTATGAAAATGTTGGCCCTTGAAAGTTGTGTCCCAGATGTTTGTCAACACCATCAGATTTCTATAAAAATGTAATTTATTCAGTCATGAAAAGTGTTTTTAATGTATACTAAGGACCCCTGTCTCACTCTGTGGTTTCACAGAAGGCAGCAAGGCTACTTGTCCTCTGGTAAGTTTTCAATCTTTTGAAATATTTTATAAATAATATTGTTATCAGGATCATCTCAAACATATCAGGTCAACTCCTTCTCCCTTCTAAATCGAAACAAAAAATAAGAATTATGGTTTAAAAATGTGTATTTTCACTTGCATTAAGAGACCTTTTAGCAACTGAGAAAAATAAAATGGCTACTCACTATGGCTATGCCATGAAATGAGACAATATATAATTTATCAGCCCTGTAAATCTATGCTGAAGGAGGTGGCTTCACTCTCAATTCTCTTTAGTAATTGAATCATGTTATTGAAATTAGCAATTTATTTTCAATCGAGTAATTTAAATACTATTAAAACATTAAAAAATATTTTTTTCTAGCCGAGACATCTGCTTTATTTAGCAAAATTAGCTTTTTGTCCTAAAGAAATGAGGGTATTAATTGGTAGAGGTGGTAATCTAATTAACTATTGGAATGATACATCTCTAGATGCACTAGAACACATCATCAGTGATGTACAGTAACCTGGGGTGATCGGGTGTTTTGGGACACCAGACACCATCGACCAGGCGACCTAGCCAGGGGTTGTGTCCTAGTAGCAGTGGCTCTCCCGAGGATCTGCCCTCTTGATCCAGAGCCATCTTGAGGCTTTTTCCGACGCCTCTGTGTTGCTGTGTATGGCTCTCCTTCTGCTCACCCCCGTGACGCCCAGTGCGTGGTCGGCTCTGCAGCGAGACTGCCCCGCAAAATCCCTGCACCCTACTGCCATGGGCAAATACCTTCCAGCCTTGCTTGTGACAATCACTGAGCAGCCCCTCATACTTGGTCTTCTTCCTCTCAAAAGCCTCCTCCAAGCGGTGTTCCCAAGGGGTGGTCAGCTCCAGCATGATGATGCTCTTCGTTGCTTCAGACGCAATGGGGACGTCAGGTCTCAGTCTCGTGTTTGCTATGTGTTGGGGGGACTTGAGCTGCCTGTCCAGGTCTAGCAAGAGCTGCCAGTCCTGAGCGGTAGTAAGAAGCCCAGAAGTGTCGACTTTGGTTGCTCTCGAGCTCTGATGAAGCTAATAGTCTCCTTTGTGGTCCGCGTCCGCTTGCTTGCAAAGATCCCAGGGCAGATGGCCTCTACGATGGTCTTCAGTACCTGGTCGTGCCGCCAGCGGTAACGGCCCTCTCCCAGAGGCTTTGGACACCATCTCAGGATGTGATTGAGTGTTCCCCTCTTGGAACACAGCGGACACTCTGGGGTTTCCGCCAAGCCCCAGCAGTGTAGGTTGGAAGGGCTGGGGAGGACATCGTAAACAGCCTAGACATGGAACTTGATGCGGCGCGGTTCTGCCTGCCAGAGGTCAGTCAATGTGATCTTTCTACCCACCGCCTGCTCCAACCTAGTCCGGGCTTCTTGTTGTCTCATCCCCACACTCCTACATTACATTTCCAGTGGCCTTAACTGGATCGCTATCAGCTTCTGTAGATAGAGAGGTGCTGGATGCTCACCCAGTGGATAATATAGAGTATTTGGACTGAAAGACGGAAAATGACATGATTTAGGAAAAAAAACAATTAACTTCAACAAATCTCAGTGGCACCATTGGAAATCATTTTAGGGATAGGCTCAGTGGTTTTCTCCAATGCACCAGACCACACCGGTAACCGGTTTTTGCTTGTAACAAAAATGTGCTCTCCTCTCTCATTTACAGTGCTTTTTCCCACCCCTTCAACTAACCAATCACAATCTGACTAAGCCCCTCATCATCCTGATCACAGCCAGTAAATCCACATTTAAACCGGCGACAGAATGGATCCTGGGTAGGGTTGCCTCATTCAGTCAAAAATCTAATCAGCAGTGTTAGAGAGTGACTCAGTATTGCTACTGTATGTCAAATCTGGTCCGATCAGAGTCCTCGTCTTTTGGATCACTAGGTCGGTTGAAATGGCTCTCTTACAGTGTGCTTCCAGGATAATCAGTTTTTAGTTTAATTAAGTAAAAACAAAGGGAAACACCTCAGTTATAATTGTAATTTTGAAACAGGGGAGGTTTCCAATAGTATGCATTTAATTACTTAGATTTTTTGTTATTGTTGGGGGAATTAAGTGTGTTTACGTGTACTATTGTCAACTCCATCAGTAGAAGTCACCTCAGTCAGATGGATATTTTCTGTTATTTTCATGAAGATTATGTTCATAATGATAATTTTAAAAAATGTGTTTATATCAATAAGCAAGTCCCTATAGTACACCTAATGTGTGTTAATTGTATATAAATGATATTGCAGACAAGGTACATTATCAACAGAAATTGTAAGTGGGCAACATTATAATTGTATTTATTTCTTGAATAAAACGATATCACACTTTCTGTTTATACAGCTAATAAAATAATCTAGTATTTAATACTCCAAAAAGCATTAAACATTTCCTTCATATTTTATATTATAATACTATGATTTTGTTTTTGTGTGCCTGATGGAGTTGACAAAATTCATACATATATATATATATATATATATATATATATATATTTTATTTATTTTTTTTAAATAAAAAGCTTATGTATTACATGTGTGTAGTGACGCACTCCCAAGGACGGAACACCACATTGCGTGGCGGAAAGGAGAAGGCGGACAGGAGGAGTGCGTGTGTGGAAAACAATCCTCTTGAGCCGGGGGAGAGAATGAAGAGCCCGTGTGGGCAGGGTTTTTTCGGTGCATGTTCACTGGGAGGCTCCTCTCTGTGAGGGGCGGCTGCCTCCTACGGCACTCTGGGTCCTCCGCTGGGTCCGGAGGTCCGGAGGGGAGCACTGCCTAGTGGCGCGAGAGCGAGCTTTCACAAACCCAATCACGGATATATGGTGGAACTGCACTGAGCTGTCAATCGCTGACCATGCTTTGAACCCTTCTAAAGATTCTGCTCTCCCACAGCAAAACACAATGACTGGTTAGTTAAAGTCAGTAAGTTGCATATGATGTGGTAGCTCCAGTTATTTTTTGGCAGTATGAAGCCTCGTTCTACCACTTCTAACGTCCTGCCACAGTACCTTGAGGTCCAGCACCATTTGTCCACACCACAGGAGTCACCGTGGGTATGGCTGGGGGCCTTCCTCTGCATTATCTCTATCACACTGGATCTGTTTCCAGCAACATACGTTTCCAATATTACTAGGAGCCAAATGGCATCTAAGACAGTCCTCTAATAAATTTGCACACATATTACCTAGCATGCATATAAATATGTTCATATTTAGGTAATATTAAATTGAATATGTTTTAAACAAATAAACTTTGACTAGATGTATGTATATATATATATATATATATATATATATATATATATATATATATATATATATATACAATACAGTATACTGTATGTGTGTGCGTTCGTGTCTGCACATTGGAAACACTGAGGGTGGGCTACAGTTATACTGGTGGCCCTATGGAAAATGGACGGTACTAGCCTGTACTGTACCCAGGCATTTGAGGTGCTTGGCCCCACCCCCACACCCCATGGAACTTATGGCCCCCATGTTTTCAGAGGAGGCGTTGAGAGAGCGCATACTCCTCGGGTTTGACATGAAGCAAGCAATCAGTCAGCACTTTGTGATAACGGCATCAAATACGTTAAATCAAATATATCGCCCCATCTAAATGTCCCCATCTAATGACCTCATTTTTTTTCATGGTTAAAGGAAGACATCTTGGCCCAGATTCATGATAAGCTATATGTCAATATAATTTTCATAAATGGTTGGAACATTGCCTTAGAAACACATTTCCTGTTCCAGTTGTATACTTTTCACATATATAAGACCGCCAGAGAAGAGTAGGAGAGTGCTGCAGCTAGGATAGTTTTGTCAGCTTTGCTCAATTATATTTTTTCTCAGCGTGTTCACAAATTCCATATAAATAAACCCATCATTTGATATAACCATCAAGGAGAAATTTCAAAACAACGAGCTGAATTGCCTTCACCACAACACAGCGCAGTGTAGCATGACTTGTGTCCTCTAATCATTTCTCCTCGTGACAGGACACCTCTGTTGGTGAGATTTATAAAGCCCAGGGGTTTCAGATCCTGTTCCTAAAAGGGCTGCAATCCAGGAGGTTTCTCTCCCACCGATGGCCCTTAAGACACTTGATTCTGTGGGGGAGGATGTCAAATGTCACGCACATCCAATGTGCAAATGGAGCAGTAAAATGTGGACAGACACAAAATAGCTACTGTACTCGGTTTCCCTGTGTAGTCTGAGAGATGAAAGTGAGCGTTCACACTCATAATGAGGCCTTTCAGAAAGGAAGATGAAGGTGTGAGCCGGTTTCCATGAGAAAGCGTTCCTCTGAGTTCAGCTCCTTTTCCGTTTCGGTTGAGTCGGCATTGTCACCAAGCCGCTCTGCTATAACAAAATTACAGCAACGAGTTAAACATGCTCTGGCAAGGTTAGGTAAGGTTACAGTATCCAGGCATAATCCTTCAAACGATTTATTTAATGTGAAAATGGTAGGAATGAGTGGTTCCTTTTCAATGTCAGGATTACTGCACTCCATTGTCTGAATAAACATTGTTGATACACATATTGGTAAGAGCAGAATACTGAAAGCCAATGTCCTGTTCTATTTTGATATGAACAAGGTAAAGATTTTATATTTTCAACACATTGGCAGTACACTGTGGATGATTTATTCAGAATGTGTAGGCTAGTTCAACTAACTGTGCCTATAAATAAGACTTTGTAGGTCTACTGCTAAAAAGATTCTGAAACGTTATACTGTAAAGTTAAATAAGACTTTGTAGGTCGACTGCTAAAAAGATTCTGAAACGTTATACTGTAATTGGCACCGTAACCCCTTTGGCAGTGTGAACAGAATGGAGGATTTTCCAGCAGAAGTCAGTCCTCATCTGTAATCCTGACTTCATAGCATGAGGGAAGAGCTCAATCAAATATTGTGGACAGAGTGACGCACGCTTGCAAGATGCACATTAAAACACAAATGAATTTTTTTTTAAATAAAATAAAACGATAACAAATTTCTGAAAGCTAACCATCACAAGTGAGATGAACTGAGGATTCTATATTGGCACCATTATGACACGGTGCATCCATCTGCTCAGTCAACGAGATTTATCTGAGATTATGAGAAGGGCTTTATTATTCTTCATTCTAACATTCTTTGGTTATTATCCTCGTCAGCAGAGTAATGAGAGCAATAACACCTCTAGCTTTATATGACGTGTTTCTATTACAACTGCAATAAAGAACGACCATTTATGAAGTCATTAGCCATATTTGAATGATGTTTAATACATACGGTTTATTTTATCGACTAATAAAAAGGTGGAATCCGGGAATCCAATGAAACAGTCTGACAGGCTTTATGTTCTGCTTTAATGTAGTTTAAAGTTCTGGTTTTATTCTGGAATCCCTCTCTCAAAAAGAACACAATCCTTTTTACTGTCCTTACATTTTACAGGAAGCCTCAGTTATCGCTTACAATTTGGACCAATTACAAAAAGATATACATTAACAAATAGCACATGCTTTTCAACCATCTTGCCTTTGAATCACAGCAGATGGTGCACTGTAGTATGCTAGGAGAACCATTCTTTATAGATGATTTCCATCACACCATCATATTTTAAGCAATTATTTAATTCTACCAAAAATATAGCAGTCGAATGTTGGCTAAGCTGGGAGCTTAAGAAGCGGTTACATGTGAATAGAGCAGAGAGCACTGACATCACCTAAGATACGGAAGCTGTGTTTTTCCCAAGCTAATTTGCATGTTAATAATGTCTGTCAAGCTTCAAGAGAGACCCAGTTCATCAAAATTCAAACTCACGTCTTCTTCCAAAAGCAGCAGGGGTATCACTCAGGAAATTAAACACTGATCATTATTTCGTCGCCCTAGACAAATAATTACTTATATTATGCTATCAATAACAAAATCCATTTGATGTCAGGAAAGGTAGTGCCATGCGATGAACTCATGACCCTCAATTTGGACTGCTGCTAAGACAACAATATTGATAAATATCAAAGGCCTGCCCTGTATAATAAAGAGTTTTAAAATCTGAGTAGATTAGTATAATTTGCATGCATTATGGCACTTGTGATTTTGTTTTCGAATGTTACATTGTGAAGTTTTCAATCAACAGCCTTAGGGACTTCTTGGGAAAGGGTTTAACATTCCCTTAAATTTGTAATTTCATATGTATTTCTAATTATAACTTTTATTATATTATTGTAGTATTAAGCATTTCAGTAAAGAGCAAATAAGCACTTGTAAATGAATCCCAGGGAGAGCTTACAGTTGGCCCCAAATAGCACACACCAAATAAATGGCACTTACATTGCCGATTTATACAATATAGTATATTCAAACAACCATGTCCCATGAGTTTTTGATTTGATTTTTTTATTTTATTTGCTCATAGCGCTGCCATTTTTTACCTTTTAAAAGTGTGCTTTTTAAAGACACTGTTCTGTGTTGTTGAAAGTTCATACGTGCATTGATTAATGAATCAATAAAAAGTAAATAAATGTATAGGCTTGTAACATAGACAGTTCTCAAGTTCACATATATCAATCTATTCGGCCTAATAGTATATCCATTGGTCCAAGTTACCAAGTGCATTACATAGCATGGTAACATGGACATATCATTAGCTGGAGTATTTACAAAGCATTATATAGCCTAATAATATACATTAAGAAAGCTATTCTAAAACATATAACAGCAGTAGTATGCACTAAAATATCGTATTTCAGTTTTGTTAGTGGGTTGCATCAATGAATGTGTTTCCCGTGTTAATTTTCCCCTTGATTTTTGTGGCTTATTAATGTTTATTACTATCATTAATGCTTTATAAATAAATGAATTCAGGATTTGTTCATGTTAATTAATGCATTAGTTCATGCTAACTAATATCATCTTATTTTAGTGTTGCAACAGACTGACGTTGATGCAGCAAGAGTCTTGTCCTTCTGGCATGGCGGCCCCCTTGTTCCCAGTATTCGTCTCTCCCCAACCAAAGGAATGCCCCCCCACCACAAAAAGAGAAGTCTTGACATTGTGCTTTAAGGAGTCCTACATTTTCACACTGTTATGTAAAGTTTTGTTACCTCTGCCCCAGTGGTAAAATAAGGTTCACGCTAGTCATTAATAACTGTCTGCCAGCACGCCAACACGCCAACCTTCACAGGCCCGTCTCCATCTATGTGCACTGGCGCCATTCTGTCAGAAGAGGAGGGAAACCCCAAACCTACAAACACTCACAGCCTTTCAGTTTTGATATTCCCACAATAAGTCTTTTTTCATAGTCAAACTGAAGTATATTACAGGAAAATACATGCATTTAAGCTTGACAACTTTTTTTTCCCTGTGACTAATAATTTAGTCAATGAGGAACAAAATTTTTTATCAGGAACCAAATTTTTGTCAAATGTGTATATTGATAAGCTTCTTAATCTCAGATAAAAGTATTTTGCAATGACTTATTGTGTGCTCCAATTTCCTTAATGAATATTTAGATATTCATTAAGGATCAATACATAAAGTAAAGTTCAGCAAAATAGTTCCTCATTATCAGCACAAAAGCCACAGGCCCCATTGATCACTTTTCATCGTTAGAATACCACTCATTGGGAAATATATCAATGAATTCTACACTTAAAATGTATTTTTGAGTAAACGGCGGGGGTGCGTATCACACTTCCAATGTAATGTAATGCAATGCAATGTAAAAAAACGGAGAAGATGTTTCAAACTGAGATACTGATGAGCGCAGAGCCAGGCTGAGAGGAATGCCTGCGAGTGGGTGGGAGACCTGACAGCAGTGGATGGACAGAGAGCGGCCTGATAGCTCTACATGTGTAGTGTAAAGAAAGAAATATTTGTCAAGCACATTAGCTCACTGTGGGGCGCCCTTTGTGCTGGGAGCGCCGCTTCAAAGACAGGCATTTCCCCTTTCTCCTTTTTTTTTAGGGGAGGCCCTGTGTGGGAGGCTATGTGGGCTTCCCCCATACACACCGCAAGAAAGCACACAGGAACCGTCCTCAGCTACTCTCCAGCTGGAAATGCACAGCCTAAGCGGAATCGGCAAGAAGGGGGCGGGCCGCGACAAAAGAACGGGATGAGGAAGGCCGTCCGGTCCCGGTCGGAGTGTGGGATGCTAAATCCCGGCCTCCTAAGGAGACCAGGCCCGAGAGGAGAGCTGGCTCATCACTGCCTTTCAAGCAGGTAAAAGACTCTTCAGAAGCCGTCCACCTACTCTAAAAATTCCGTCTTAGCACGCTGTCAGCTGGACCATACATTCTGTCGGCGGAGGATAAAGAGACCCCCGGGCATTATGGTAGCCATGAAGACAGCGCCGGGATCTCGGGGGTGTCAGGATTTTGTTGTGTTTTGTTGTCGGAAACACAACAGAAGCCACAAAGACCTTCTGCACATAGGGCAAATTCCGTGAAAGAAAAAAGCGGCCCGTGCAAAATCCCATATCCTGTATGGGACAAGCAAGCGGCCCCCTATGTAAAGGATTTAAGAGTCGGCTTTTGTGACTCGCCGAATTCACTGTAGATTTGCTTTGTGAGTTCACACGTCTCGCTTTCATGTCCAGCGTTTTTGAAGGTGCACTGCAGATGAAAGACGCCTGTAGATTTGAGTTGAAAGGGCGCTGAAACGCTCCTCTCCCTCCGCCGTTAAGCGAGGTCAGAGGGAAGTCCATAGGTTCACATGTGCCGGCGCTGAACTTTCGGGGCGAGGACAATGGCGGCACTGTTCCTCCAAAGCCCCGACTGTACATGAACGGCCAGCATCTTTTTCAATGAGATATGACACAATTCACATTTGTCTGCTCTTTTTCTGAGGACACCCACTGAGTTCCACCGAGATCTGTCCACTCAAGTTCATTGTATGAGGGAAAGAAAAGGCCCTTGGACATTGGAATATTCATGTCTGTGGGTCATCATTCCTGCTAGTCAGGAGGAACAAGTGAGATTCCGCTGCATTCTGTAACATGTGCTTCATTTGTGTCACGCAGCTATACATATACGTATACGTATATAATGTGTATCGCATTCTGGCAGTAAAAAAAAAAAGTATATATTCTGAAGTGTCCATAAATCACCAAAAACAGAATTAAACATTTATTTTATTTTTGTTGGAAAAACTATTTTGTTGGAACTTGAGAAAGTCCTGCTTTAATAGATAGTGCTCCTAAACTTTAGATAAATTACTCCTGATGACATAGTTGGGCTGTAGTATATATTACCACCACCATAAGTATAAGTAACAACATAGGCATTTAATTAAGTGGCATGAACTTTTCAGTTAATATTACATAATTAAGAAAAACAGATAGATAGATAGATAGATAGATAGATAGATAGATAATACACTTAGGCCTACTGTTTAGTGGCTGTGAAACTGCTTTCCATGGACAATAATATATATATATATATATATATATATATATATATATATATATATATATATATATATATATAATGTCTGTCAGTGCGACAGTTTATCTCTCCATCTATTTTACGCAAGCAATATCAGCTCTATTTAACTGTAGGGTGAAACCTGCTACCTTGTGGTGTGAAGAGGGACTGATGAACAATTGAACGTTTTCAGTGAACTCACCTTGTACAACCCGAAATAGACCAGTTCAATAACAGCTCATGTATTGCCATCATTTTCAATATACAAATTCAGCAATGTATTGATAGTATGTTTTAAACGTAGCCTATGTTATTGTAAAGAAAACTAGCCTGAATTGGATAACACTGCTATTGTCTGCTCGCACCTGCGCAAATGTGATAGAAAGTGTTCCTATGACAAGAGCTCCCTCTTGTGGCGCGCAGCATATAAACTGGAATAAATAAAAACCAAGCACATAATCTTACACATCGACTAATTTCAGTGTTTGGAGTACAAGTCTCAAATGTGTTGTGTATTAACTTGTACATGTATTCTTTACTTACCTACACTGTGAAAAATTACTGTATGAGGAACGTGGGTATCTGTCAGAGCCACATGAGTTCTGTGGTCATAGCACTTTATTCACCCAAGAAATTCATGTCCTGTTCTTGTGTAACCCCGCGTTCACACAGCGAGCAACCATCGGATGGCGCCTGTGAGACTTTATATCGCGAGACTTTGACAGAAGGCGTCTCGGTTGCGTCACCTGGTCGTGACGTTTGTACTTCGGGGCTACTCGCTCGGGGAAGTTGTCGTGTTTCTTTTTTTCCCCCCTAATATAGCTAGCCAGTAGCCAGCTAGCTAGCTAATGACCCGAGAAGTCCGGCAGAACCAGAAGACCTGGTCCCGGGATTGAAAAGAGGCGCTGATGACCATCAACGAGGAACAGCTTTGTTTCTCATGTAGTTTATATTCGTGAAGAATATCCAAATGGAGGTGGTGGAAAGTCCTCTTAACCTCGTAAGTTTGCGTTTGTTTATGTGACAGTTGGCATTACGTTAGCTAGCCTAGATAACAGCTTGCTAACGTGACTACACAGTGCCCCCCATTAGCTAGCTATCTTACTAATACTAATTTGACTACCAAAACATCCAGTTGTTATAATATTGTGGTTATTTTAGTCTAACTAGCTGACGTTAATGTTAATGATAATTTGTCGTTGTTTCCGTAAACGATTTGGTTAGCTAGCTAGCAAAAAGTAGCCAGCAAGATTGCCAGCTGGAAACTAACAAGCAAGCTTCGCTACTAGCGCTAAAGCCGCTTCCAGGTTAGCGTGCTAGCTAACAAGCTAACGTTAGATAATATCGACAGAGCCAACATTAGTGCTCGCTTACCAGCCTAAATATACATATTATATTCATGACAGTTACATACATAAAGTGATAATATGGATATTGATATGACACTGTCGTATAACATTAATTTGCTAGGCTAGCAGGCTTGTGTTCTGCCTAGGTTAGCATTAGCGCTATATTTATTTAGAAAGGCATTAGGCTAACGTTATCAGTCTAGCGATAAAACGATAGCTAAGTTGGCTAACGTTAACTAACAAAGCAATTTGTTGGTTTTGGAGAACAGTTAACGTTACCTAGCTAACGTTAGCTAGCCTACGGCTAACTTTGTTTATCACCGACTAGTTTCGTAGATAACGACATTAACACGTTGTTACTTAGTTTTGGAGTCCGTCAGCTGAACTGAATGCACGTTGTATGCATTGGGAAGGTCAACTGGTGTGCTAAACTAGTAAATCTATGCTTGTTCGTGGCTAAGTTAGATAAACCATCTCTGGTGGCTACAGAGCACGTAACTTATATATATAACGAAGTAGCTACGTGGTAGTGTTGTTGTTAGCAGGTCAGGTTGGGTAAATCACCTCCAGGAGGCGGTTTGGAGAGGCAGCCTTTTTCTGACCTGTCACGTCTGTGTATTTTTGGTAAACACTCTACCCTTTATCACACTCAGACCTTTATCAAGTTCAACGGTGTGTGTGTGTGGAGTCCGCAGTGAGCTGGTCGGGTGGGACATTGTGTGTATTGTGTGTTATGAACAGCCCCTCTCCACACAGGCCCATCAGCAGAGCAGGAAGGCAGACCGTTTGCTTGCAGCGGGCAAATACGAAGAAGCCATTTCATGTCATGGGAAAGCTGCAGGTGGGCTGTGTGTGTGTGTGTGTGTGTGTGTGTGTGTGTGTGTGTGTGTGTGTGTGTGTGTGTGTGTGTGTGTGTGTGTGTTTGTGTTTTAGAGGGCTATTTGAATGTTTAATACACCAAGGGCACCTGCATGACAAGAATTGGGGCAGTGGGGATTGTGGTTCACTTTAATATTCTTATGTAAACCGTTGACATAGATACTATTCTAGGAAGTAAGATGGAGACATGGACCAGCGTTGGGGACCCCTGCCCTGCATTATAGATTATTTAAAGGCTGTTTCCCCCAAGGTGTCATGAAGTGTAACATGACGTGTTACTGTGGAAACGGCCCTTTAGGCAGAAACTACAGTATTACAGTCCTTTTGCCTGTAAGGAAAGATTTGGCCAAGCTACTTTCCAATATTAATGAGCACAGTTCTCTCTAAAAAAATTGCTTGTTTTTATACAGTTGTGTAATCAGTCAGTGGTAAAGAACACCAAGTAACCTGTGGATTGGTTTTTGACGGATAGCTGCTACATTATGGGAAGGATGTGCTTTGTCTTGTCTGTTCTGTAGTGACTTTGATGACGTTTCTGTGTGCACTTATTGTATGTCACTTTGGATTAAAGCGTCTGCTAAATGACTAATGTAATGTAATGACTCAATCCTCTGTTCGATATAGCGCCTGTTGGGCAGTGTTATTGCCACGTGGACATTTGGACAATCGTCTGAAGTTCCGGTAAATGTTTGATGAACAAAATGCTGTTGTAATTCAGGTCTTGCCCCTCCCCCACTGTATTGCAGACCTTCTGAAGGAGGCCATGAAGCTAACACACTGTGAACAGGTACGCCCGTCCTGGGTGTTGTGTTTGTACTGTGGAGAGGACAGTGAAAGGTCAGATCGCTCTGACTGAGAGAACACTGCTCTCACTGAGATTGCACTGGTCTGACTGTTACTTGGGTTGAATGGTCAAATACTGGGTGTAGGGCCTTCTTCCAGTTATTTCCTTTTTTTATTTTGTGAAAGAAAGGGTTAGCCTATATGCAATATGATTTAAAAAAGCCACATGTCTGCTTCTGAGTGAACAGCCCAAGAAAAACAGGTGTTATCTGGAAGAGGGCTCTTCACAACCTGAAAATATGCAACATTTTGTGTACCTGAGTAATTACGATGACAGCTCCACTATTGAATAATTTGTCAATGGTAACACTGTCACTGAATTGTCAGAATTGTAATATATGACAATAACATTTTTCTATATTTTATTTTGCAGTGGTGTCTCACTTGTAAAAAATAAAACGACACACAAATGACACTTATTTTCTAAACTTATATGACTGAAAAGAGACCATACATTTTAGTGGCGATATGAAAACACATACCATCACTTGGACATCAAACCTGTACTAATGCTTCTGCAAATTGTAAGAATTTAATCCAGGAACTAAAAATGAATGGCAGTGAGTCATGTTCAAGTTGAAAATAATTCAATACTCCGAACAATTGTTGGTATTGCGGCTGATATCTCCTTCTAAATGGTTGAGGTTTTTGTTTGGTGTGTTGTAGCCGTTGCTGTGATTGTGCTGTTTGTGTTCCCCAGGCTCACCTGTCACTGGAGCTCCAAAGGGACAGCCACGTCAAGCAGCAGCGGCTGATCGAGGAGAGGTGGAAACGGGCCAAACGGGAAGGCAGGCCCCGGGCGGCCCGAAGCAGCGCGGCCGTGGAGCTCAGCCCCCCCGCTTCGCTGCAGGCTGGCGGCGGCAGCGCCGCCCCCGGCCCGACGCGGGGCCGCTGCGCTCCGGCCGACGGCGAGCGCGAGTACGACACCTGGCTGTACCTGCTGAAGAACAAGGGCGCCCCTCCCGAGCCCTGTCCCCGCGGCAAGGCCCTGAAGGACGACAAGACGCGGCTGGAGGAGCAGGAGACGGCCATCGCCGACCTCAGGAAGATGGTGGACGTCCTCCTGGCGCAGAACGAGAAGCTGACCCTGGAGAACCAGCGGCTGAAGGCGGAGAACGTCCGGCTGAAGAGGGAGCCGTACGCGGACGCGGACTTCCTGGAGAAGTCCGAGCTCTGGGTCCTGCCGCAGCCGGCAGAGGACAGGAAGACCAAGGACATTCCGATCCCGCACCTCCCGCCCCTGGAAATGCCAACTCAGGACATCTCACTGGAGGACCTCCCGGCGCTCGAGCTGCCAGAGGACATCCAGCAAGAACTGCAGGAGCTCCTGGACAGAGACAAGCCCTAGCCCCGGGCCACCCCTGGACGCCCGCGCTAACGAAAGGAAGACCACGGTTCCCACCAACGAACAGGCACCCGTGCCGTCGCGGGAACGCGCCGCCATTAAAAAGTGTTCAGCGGCGTCCCTGTGGCACTTCCGCAGGGGCAGCTCAAGTGACAGGACTAGGAAGTCATTTGTTTTTCATTATTTTATTTTCTGTCTCCCTCCAGTGGCTACCGTAGGTACTGCAGCTATTTTGTGAAAAATCTTTTGCCAGATTTGTGCCTTCGAATATTTCTAAAATATGAGGTCCTGAAAAATATTTGAATAAAAAGGGACTGATGAAAGTTCTCCGGCTTTATGAAAGGTTCCCATCTCGAAGCAATGAGTGACTGGCGTTGATAGTTTCATCTCTCAATTCTTAATTTTTGTTATTATATTATTATTACTATTACTGTTATTATTGGCTGGTTTCAACTCAGACTTCTTATAATAGCTATAGAAACCTGGGACGGACTGTGGAGGTGGAACGTTGGAGGACGTGCGCAGCTTCGTAGAGACCTGAGAGAAGGTTCGGCAGTGAAAACCGCCCCTCCAGACAGACAGCTGAGCTGCTCTGCGGGAGGGGTCGAACAAAAAAAAACAACGAACACTGTGATCTACATCCGCAATCTGTCAGAATTTGTACTGTGTTGTGTCTGCTCGACCCGGCGCTCCCTTCCGAGCGTCAACGCTCCGCTGCGCGACAGGGCGGACGCGTGCGCGTGGAGTAGGCGCGCGAGCGCTGAACAGACAGCGTAGAACACCTTCCCCTTTGTGTCCCGTCATTTCCAGAGACAGCCAGCGAAGGAGAGACTGAAGTAGACTTGACCCTTTTTCTCTCTCGAAGTCACAGCCACGTCGGTGTCCATAGCCGGGGGGGGGGGGGGGTTTCCAGAAAGGAACCTCCGCGCCCCTCCTCTGCGTTCTCCGGCGATGTCGTTTCGAAAGCTGTGGTGTTCCTTGAGGGGAACGTGCGGTAAAAGGTGCGGTGTTTTCGACTCGCGGAAACACCGTACTGCCTGAATCGCAGGAGAGGAGGCAGTCTTTTGGGCGGGCTACACCAGAAGCCTCGGCTCGGACGAAGCGCAGCCGGCTTTCTCCCGCCCTGCAGACAGGAAGGCCCCGCGGGGCTGCAGCGCAAACCACTCGTGAGGCGTCTGTAACAAAAGCCCGACTGAAAGAAGCGTTTTATGAAGCTTTTTTATTTTTCCCCCCTACACCACTCTCCTTTTTATTCAAGTTTGGTCCTGTGTGTGTGTGTGTGGTACCTCATTTAATAATTTTTTTATGTGTCTTTTGCGTCAGTTAATTTGTACTGTAATCAGTCAGTTGTTGGACACACAAGTGAATGTTTAAAACACACAAAAAAAAAAAGACTTTCAGGTAACTGTTTGAATATGCAGAATGAAAAACGTACAAATATGATACCATATGTGTGAGTATGTATGTACATGTACGTGTGTGAATATATATATATATATATATATATATATATATATATATATATATATATATATATATATATATATATATATTCAGGGTTTGTAGCTCATTTTCAGCACTAACCTGAAATAATCTATTAGTGCCAGACGCACCAGAAATAAGGAGAGCTCTTTGTGATGCATCATGGGAGCCAATGAGAAGAGTGGGTCATGTTGGTCTCAAAAGAGGGAACCAAATGAGCAATGTTAAGTATGTATAATTTAATTATCGGTTTACAAACTGTAATCAGGGTGCATCAGATTTTTTTGTTTGTTTTGTATTACTGCTTGATGTAAATCTTAAAAACCTACGTGCTACCAACTCACAACAATGAACGTGTAACATTGTTTTGGTGATGCATGAATGACAACGCTAGTTGTAAGTATATCTTTGAAATGTGTATATAAAAAGATGAAACCGTTTATTCTAGGTGAGTGTGGGCCTTGTTTTCATTGAATTTTAACATGATTAGGTGATTTGTACCATATAATACTGGAATATCCCCCCCTCAAGTAATCCCGTATTAGGATATACTGGAAAATGTAACTGAATAAAATGAGTAAAAACCAATAAACCCAAAATAAAACATGAAAACACCAAGAGATGAAGCAAGAAATTAGTCAAAATTAAGAATTCTTCTAAAGCAGAAACGTCACATCAGTGTGAACTCCAGGCTGGTATAAAAGTGCACCACACTGGGCTTCACCACATAACTGCACTATAATTTCACATTAGCAATTTGATCTCAGCCATGCATTGCCGGATGAGTTGATTTTCTGTCTTGCACAGTGACTTGACTTCAAGAGTGCAATTTTAAGTTGGAAAAAAAGCGAGCAGACCATGCAGAAATTCAATTCCAGTCCAAATCTTAAGAGACCCACAAGGATTTGTTCTGATTTCACAGATCCTGCAAGAATCCTTTGATCGGATGAATGTTTGAATCAACAGTTTTTGTGAACCCGCAATATTGTAATTCACTAGGAACAAGCCACCTTTACATGATGTGTAAGACATCAATAGTACTGTTGGAATTAAGTGATGAAAAATGGAATGCTGACAATTTGAGACCATAAACAGAATGGATTAGTTGTCGAGATCTCTTCAGTTTAAATGCTGCCATCTAGTGGCTTTATATGATAAGACATGTCCATTGTTACTTGATATGTTACATTTTTATTTTTTACAAGCATACTGAAAAGATAAATATCCGCCAGCTCTCTCAAAGCTACCCTTGCACACAAATGGTACAGATAGGAAAGCATGGTGAAAAAATATCCTTTTTAGAGGGTTAGTTCTCCCTCTTGTGTTGAAAAAGGGGAATTGCCTTCTCACCTCAGTTGATACCAGTATGATAATGTGAGAAAGTGATGCCACATAGTAATTTTAATTAAAAACCGTGCTGTGAAATGCTAATGTATCCTATTTACTTTTTCATATATATGATTATTGTTTACTGAGTGGTCATATCCCCACGAAGGCACCTGCCTGACTGCTGATGATAAATTCAGTGATACTGGAGCTTGCTGAACGTGCAGGAGCAACAGACAGCCCCTGCTGCTTGGAGTCTGGGTACTAGGTGTGCGATGGCCCAGGCCCCAGGAGAGGCTGCTGGTGAGAAAGGCTCATTAAAGCTCTCGGAGGCGGGCAGGCTTTCCTGCAGACCTTTAGCGCGGCTCCGCGGCGCAGGAAGCTGGATCAGGCCTCGGTCACATGTCTGATTGCGGCGCAGCCCTTTGATGTCGGGGGAATATTAATCAGACTGAGGCTGTCAGGGCCGCGCGGAGGCGCTCGGAAAATCACACGTCTGCGTGCGCAGACTGTTAAACCAGGGCTCTCGGACGGGGAGAAACAGCCATGAAGGCTTCTTCTACCCCCCACCCTCAGCCGTTTACAGCCCGCAATTACCGAACCGACTGGCTGGGGGCAGCATCCCTCAGGATCTGAATCAAATGAGCTCTCGGCGAATTCATAGTTTCTCAGACAAGGACAAAATCGCAGACCCGTAACAGCACATGCATTTAATAATGATCCTGGTGTCTCGAATTCATATACCAAACGCAGTGCTTATTGGTGTTCAGATAAATACATTTGTTATCATTGAGAGTCGCCAGCTGATTACAGAATCAAGTTGAATGTTGAAGGGCTTAAACATTCAGCAGTGGTTTCACAGAACCAATAGGCCTACAGGAGGTTTGTGGTCTAAACTATAAAGCAAGAAAATAGCATAGCCTACACTTAGTAACTGCAAACAGCTTGTATATCTTAGATTATGTATCCAGAGGCTACACGTTATGAACAGATTAATTTAATGTATTCACAATTATAAATATCAGTTGACGGTAGGCAATTTCTTTCCTTGAGCTCAGCCAGTCTTGCATGCGCCATAGGAAAAAGCTCCAACCACAAGTAATATTGTACGTCATTTTTTGAAGAACAATCACGGAGCGTACGCACGTACAACCACTGCAGAGATAACATGGCTCTTTCTTGCTTTAGACCGTGATCCCAAAATGCCCCTATACCTGCCATTGCAAGCTGGTAAGTCAGAATATCCTTCGTTTAAAAACGGTCTGGGCCGATCAAAATCATACACGAAAACTGAGGTATTTTTTGTCATAACCTTAGAAAACGAACTAGCCCTTTAACTACTGCAGGATCGAGAGGTACATACATATGGAATCCATATGGCCAGAGAAAGATTGCTGCCAACTTTCACAAGTGCTCAATTACTACCTTGAACTTGTGTGCGGAGTTTGGTGTCACAAATTGAAGTCTCACTTCTCAGATGTCAACAATGATCTGACTAGTTGCTCAACAGAAAATGACACTGTCAAGCTAATCAAATGCCAGACATGAGATCTGTGTAAAATGGCTTCAGAATGTCTGCAGAGAGAGGACTGTTTTCAAAAAGTATAGCCATCGTAAACATCGATTTCCCCTTACAAGCCGTATTTCAAAGGAATTCATCTGGAAATGTCACAAAAACAGTACGATTGCCATTTGCACGCACGGAGAGCCGTTTAGGGCAGTGTTCCTCCTCAACGGTAAGCAGACTTGCATGCAACAGCATTTTGCTTGCAGTCAGTTGGTGGGATTTCCTTAGAGCCGATACTGAATTAAGGAAGATGGGGTATTTCAGAATCTTCATTTATGCCCCCCCCCCCCCCCCCCCCCCCCCATATGAAAACATTTGGAGAACCTTGTAATAATTTCTAGATGCTGAGATGTATTGCGAAAGAGCACCGAACAAGGTTTTTAAATAACGTTTTTGACAATTAGCATGTCCTACTGTCATGCAGCAGTGTGATGTGCCGATTAAGAAACAAGCCGGTACCTCACACGCACGCAGATTCAACAGTTGGGAACTATCACCGTACTCATGGGGAAGGTTCATGAACTGCTTCAGCAAAATATGCAGTTCTATAAATGGATATAAAGTTCTGTCACTTCAGATAGGGGTGTCTGCTTTAAAAAAAGAAAAAAGAAAAATAAGACACCAGCATTGCACAGCTATATTTGCCACAGAGGAAGTAACCAATTTGACTACAGCCGCATTCAATATTAAGTGACCGGTTACGATCATAGTCAGGCGCAGGGACATTCATCTTGATAATTTTGTAGTTCCTGGTTATAAATTGGAAACCTTGTCCGTTTGTTTCAATGTAACAGTTCCTCATTTTGCACACCACTTTCCAAATAGCAATTTTACAGACACGCTATTGGCAGTAGCTCTGCCATCTCACCTAAGGCCTTCTGAGTGTACACTGAATACAGGGAACACGAGCAGACAGGCCTCGAATGCAGGAATGCTAAGTTTTTCCTTTTGGTCGTGTCTGAATGCCAAACTCAAGAGGCAGGGCGAAAAAATAAAATCTGAGAAAATCAAATGTCACATAATTAAACCGCAAAATGCTTTCTTGGGTTTTTCTGGACTTTATGAAATCACAAACCAACGAGAACCATCTGGTCCTCAAGAGAAATCACATTTTCAGTCTGAGATTAAACTAAAAAAAAATAAAAAATTGGCCAGGTTTTCTTGGTTGGTCAAAGCGGCAGATAAGTTGGAGATGCCCGCGTGCCCCTGGACAATGGCGGCATTCCCGCCGTCTCTGTTCGGCCCCGCCCCCTGCTGAATCCATTACCACGGCGACAGAGACATTATTGTCCCCACACTTCACTGCACAACAAAAGACACCACACAGTCCGACTTTGATAAATCCATTTTAATGGAAAATGTAAAACCCCTTTGAACTTCAATGTACAAAGCATGTAACACTTGCACTTTTAAAATTTGAAATTGAAGCAAGCCATGTTTTAAAAAAATACATCATTGAATGTATATATGTATATATTTACACAGCATAATAAGTTTTTTATTTTTTTTCATTTAACTTCAAAAGTTCACCATAGTAAATCTTAACAAAACGAGACGATTTTCTTGAATAAATTACAACTTTTGTAAATGTCTCCATTTTACAGCGAATACTTTCTTTTTAATAAAATGCTGAAGTGTTTTATGTTATTCATTTAGCCTTTAGTTTCTTTACATAATATAACTTTACACTGTTTACAATAGTTTGGCAGTTCATTTTCAAAAGATATGGCATGAGGACTGCAATTCAGCAAAGATTCCCAAGTACAGGCAATAGCTGGTGTATGTATCCTCTCACAGTAACTGTCTCAATGTAGTGAACGGTTATCAGAATTGATTTAGCAAACTGTACAAGTCACATTTACATTTGATCTATAACACATAATAGCATAGAACTCTTAAAAAATAAATACATCATTTGAATATTTTTCCACTGAAACAATATACAAGAATGAAAAAAAACCAAAAAAAAACAGAACAAACAAGGAAAAAAAAGAAAAAAAAGAAAAGAAACAACCACTAGAGGGAACAGCAGAGCTGTTACTTGCAGATTATCTTTACACTTGCATTGAATCACAGTTATCCTGATGCTCTGGGCTATACTGCTATGGTGTCAGTAACAAATAAATAGAGTTTTTTAGTCTGCTTGGCACTGGAGGTTCATGATGCTAAGGTTAGTGTGCATATTTCGTGTGAGATGATGAAGAACGTCTGAGAATGCGTCATTCTTCAACAGCAACGAGGGGAAAGTGTCACGAGTTCTCTTCTGCTTCGTCCTGCTCTTCAGTACAGCACCTCTTTAATGTTCCCACTGCGTTTTTCACACAGTGATAAAAGATGTTCTTGACCTACGAAACAGGACACAGGCAGTTATAGAGCCATTACGGTCTATTTGGCTCGCCTCCGACTCGCACGGAGAGAGAGAGAGCCAGAATGGATCAAATAATGGGCTAAATGGCGGCCGAAAATGACCAAAAATTGCGGAGTGGCTCATTTGTGCGGGCCGAGCACTCAGGCACCGGTGCGCTTCTCGTAAAATAATTAATCATTTTTACCCGCTCCGGAAAAAAACACGCTTTTACGTGACGCGGGAAATGTAGCCCCGCGCTGTGAAAATGAAGGTACATTTCCAATCGGAGAGGCAATACAGTTTCATTATTTCTCATCTCGCACTGAGCCAGGGGTGGCCCACTTACTCAGCCAGCCAGCGCGCTGGAATCCTGAATATTTTATTCGCGCAGTAATATATGGAATCGCGCACGAGGTGAAAACGCAAAGGAAGCAGCCCGACTCTCAAAGTACACGGAGTACAGCGAGGATGAAAGGCTTCCAAATGCAATGCATCTCGGGTAACTCTCTTCTAACCGGTTTCCGACGCTTTTAAAATGACTAGCTAGTGCCGTGACGCCACCGCGCGACCCAGCTTTCCGCGCGATTCGTTCTCGCCGAGAACTGGACTGCGTGGCCTCTGACAGACTACATTACCGTAAAATGGAACCTTCATAAAACTGTCTGTACAGAGCGACTGATAAGGAATGAAGCCATAACAATACGGCTAAAGCCAGACTTTTATCCCCCTCTTGAAGCCCTGGTGAGTTGAGCGGTGGATTCCGTCTCATTTGTCCGCGTGGCGGTTTGAACGCAGGCGGCGGTAAGACTGAGGGAGACGGGCGGCGGTAAGACTGAGGGAGACGAGCGGCGGGCGGTAATTAATGGGGACCACTTGCGGCGAGAAAGAGCCCCAACACGCGCTTACCTGTAGCTTATCTTCGTAGTTAATTTCTTCTTTGGAGGATCTCAGTTCCTGTGTTAAATGAAATGAGTGCACCACATGTTCCGGTGACACAAAGTCATTAATCACTTGAACACAACTGTGAAGGTTCTGCACCTGAGGAGCACATGAGAGAGAGAGAGAGGAGCGTTATCTCTGTGCTGCAGTGCACCTCCGCCAAGCAGCACAACAACCGTTACACCACACACACTATACCTCATCTCACATACGGGAGGATAGGATACACGAGCACATCTCAAAGATGAATCTATCCCAGAGTGATGCATGATATAAAGAGGGGACGAGAGTAATAGCTACCAAGGAAACGGACAGATGTAGGGACATAAGCATAAAGGAAAAGTACAGCACAGCCAGAATTACATCAAGTAGACAGAAAAAAAAGAGGAAGTGAGGAGAAAACACAGAAAAGGACAAAACAAAGAAAGACAGTTAGAGAGGAGGGGAAGACAAAGAAAGGCTCTACCATACAGAAAGGCAGAGAGAAGGTGAACGAGGGGGACAGGCAGAGAAGGTAGCAGAGGGAGGGATGGAGGGAGAGAGGGAGAGAGAGAGAGAGAGGAGAGATGGGGACAGAGGGCAGGCGTGCGGACCTGGTGCAGGGCTCCAGCCGGGATGAGGACCGAGTCTCCCAGGAACTGCACCACGGTCCAGCCTTGCACGCCGTGCTCCTCCAGCAGCCTCTGCCGAAGCTTCCTGCTCAGGTAACAGCCGGGCTCGCGGATGGGGTCGTGCTCCGCCGGGACCTCCACGCCCTGCTCCTTAGCGACCTGCGGCGGCAAAACGCGCGGCTTTCAGCGCGAGGGGAAACAACCTGCCGCCAAACGCCCTTCCTCCTTTGAATATTCAGTACCTGCCAAGTAGCCATCTACACTTGCGTTCCGTGTTAATATACTTCAGCCCACCGTAAACCCTTCTGTTTATAAGTGCTGACTTTTAATTTCCCTATGAAAGACAAGCTCCCACTCAGGACACTGACGGCACTGCCTGCCAATCCTGCCTCGTGAAGATCAGAGCATTCTGCGGGCGGCCTTGTAAAGCGGACTAAAGTTCAAGTGGGGGAAAGTAATTAAGTGTCCCAGATTAATTCTTTGTCTGGAGGGAGGCTATGTCCTGAGGACATTCAAATAGACAGAAGAGACACAGAATGTCCGGTTTCACTGAATCACTAAGCCATTGCGAGACTAGGGGGGGGGGGGGGGGGGGGGGCGAGGGGGAATGAAACTAAAAATAACCTTGTGCAGGAACTCTTTAATTTTCTCCACGTCTTTGCTCACGTAGATGTGCCACAAGGCTCCCGGAGTCTCGCTGGAGTCTTTTAATCTTTTCTTCACATTGTCATCCAAATCCTCTTCCTCCAGTCTCTTCAACACACCTGCAATGACGCACGCACACACACACACGCAGACAAACACACAGTCAGACATCACGCAGTCGGCTCAAATTCCAGTAACGCCGGCACGCTGAAAAGAGGCATCTGCCTCTTCCTTTGAAGAGGGCACATTTAGAAATGTATAACAATGAAGACAGGGAGGCAGTGTCTGTGCTGTTTTAATGCTTGTTCCTCATTCTGGTGGTCTGAAAGCCTCAGTGCTATAAATAGTTGGCGGGGGTAGGGGGTGGGGGGGTAGGGGGGTAGGGGTGGGATCAGGTTCCACAGAGGTTTCCTCTGACAGGAGATAGGACTGACTGAGGCCCTGCACCAAGTCAAAACAGCAGTGCCATCTCCCTACCCAACACACATACACAAACACAGCTCCTGAGAGATGGCGGGATCGAAAATCTCACCATTCGACAGTGAGCTCACTCGCTAATCCTTTTAGCATTTCTGTGAATTTTTTTTTCTTTCCTTTTTACTTATTTCTTCTTGAGCTCCAGGGGATTTAAGTTGGGTTTGTGCGCCATTTTAAGTGGCTGCTGTGTGTTTTCGCCTGTCTGTTTTTCGGTGAAATTCAGGACAAGTTTTGAAGTTTTATTTAGCTTTACTTCTGCACGAATAGAGCCGTTTTTTTTTTTTGCCTTGTTTCCTCAGCGATTACGCTGGGTTCGGCTGCTCCTGGAACTCGTTCCAGATGGTTCTCTTCAGCCCATCGTCCACATTCCATTGTTTGAGGAATTCTTTAACGTCTGCGGCATGTTTTCCCTTTTTGTGCACTGTGGCACGAGGGGGGGAAAAAAAACGCAGAACTCTTGACCGCTACTTTCCCACAAAAAAAAACAAAAAATTAAAAGATTATTTTTCCTCTGCTCTTGAAAAACGACCTGACCTACTTTTGAAAACAGCGAACGCTGGGTTCTGGAGACGTCCGGCGGCGGTCGTACCTGTTTTAGAGAGGACTCCGTTTCCCTTGGCTACCCCGACGTACACGAGGACGCTCACAATGTCGGACACCTCCATGTGAAGGTTGGCCGTCCCAAAATCCTGCTCCTGTGAGGCGGCCACGCCTGCAGAGAGACACAGAGACGAGGTCAGACCATAACACACAAACGCACATTCCTTCAAATGAACATTAAAGCATCAAATGCTAACTGGAATTGTTTTTATTTTTAATGTGCCGAGTAGCCATCGACGGGCTCCGCTTTCGGCCGACCTGGTATGCACTTGAGTTTTCACACACAGTAGCTTCATTTTCACAATAATGCCTTTTTCTGTAGATCTCCGGTTATATTACGATATATACAGTACAGAATAAAGGGCGATGGGTGGCTGCGGGCTCAACTCTCGTACCGTATGCGCAGCACAGCCTCGGACCCAGGTCTGGCCGGACAAAGAAAGTGGGCAGGTGGGAGGCCAGGTTGAGGTTCCCCTCGGGGTCAGAGTATTCGGGGAGGGGGAGGTTTCTCATTAGATCGTCGTACCTGTGAAGCACAAGAGGATGACCATCACGGTAGGGAACACGCAAACAGAGGCACAGAGCTTGGAGACGGGTTCCGAGGCTGCCTACCTAGAGGGCATGAGCGCCATGAACTCTTCCCCCGATGGCCAGTCCTTCAGCCGATACACCATGGTGTCCCCATCTTTAGATTTGGGTCGCTCTGGGGGAAGGCCAGGGCAAGAACGTGGGTTAGGGAACAGTTCTGAGAGTTCTTGGGGTCAGGGACCCCAGCTCGGAGAGACTGGGAATTCGGGGAACTCACTTGTCAGGTCCTCAAAGCCGTCCCAGAATTCCTTAATTCCGGAGTTGGAGACCACACCGTCCTTGCAGTTTAAAAGGTCTCCTTGGTGGTCAGCAAATTCCTGGTTAAACGACTCAGCCTTCCACAAACTGGCGTTCAGTCTCTTATGCACCCCCGAAACGAGAACCGGCTGAAATTTAAAGCAGAAATGTACACTCACCAACTGCAGCAGAGGCACTTAATGGCACAGTCACTATCTTTTCAGACACAAAATAAACATTTGAACAAAATTAATGCACAATTAAAAATCGGAAATGTGTATCCCTGCGGGTAATATATTCTGGTAATTCATGAAGGTGATTCAGCCATTTTAGCTTCTTTAGTGAATAATACTACAAGAGAAAAACGTAGCCTACTGTTAAAGGTGAAACTACTGCAAAAGGTGAAGCTTTCCTGTCAACATTGTGTCTACAAATCACCCAACTGTTTAAACAAAAGGTTTATAGGGACACCATTAAAATTAAACTGCAGTTGAATAAAACATCTAGTACATTACACACTTTACATCTGGGCACGAGAAACAATTTAGCCGTTTGTTGAAGGGTAACACACAAGAACTGTGTTCACGGTAATTGTTATTACCAGGTTACTAATTTATGATAGCAACAGTGAAATCCTTAACAAATTCCCGAGTTGTGTGCCAAGAACTAGATTTATAGAAACAAAGTTTTTTCCATTTCCCCACACAGACGCTTACTGGCATTGCAGACTGCTGAATGACCGGACGCCATTATAAACTATGCAGACACTCAGAGTGTTCCTCAGAGTTTAATGACAAAGCGCTTCTTCTTTGTGTACATTTTCTGTGAGGCTATAAACACACCATCCATTCTATAAAAAAAATAAAAAAAATGTCCCTCTTGATTTGTGAAGTAGGGAAAGGAAGGGAAGGTAAAAGATGAGGAGGTAAGCTGAATAACGCTGACAATACAGTATATGAAGTGCAGGCGAGTACGCCTCGGCTCAGACTCAAGTAAACAGCGAGGGGCGGCCCAGTGAATAAATAACTGCTGTTTATCTGCGTCTTTTGGCGTTTGGCTCTCCTGTGAGGACTGCAATGCATCTGCAGTGAGGCCTAACCCAGATGAAATATCTGTGCAAATACGGTGCGTGTCCGAGAGTGCTCGGCCTATCCCCCGGGCGAGCCCGCCGGTGATGTCACGGGAGCGCTGACCTGGCCCTGCCTCCAGCACTCCCTGAAGAGCTTCCAGTTTCCGGGGTTGCGGTGGTCTTTGAGCCAGAGCAGGCGCTGCTCGTACAGCCAGGAGTGGGGGATGTCCACGTGGAGCTTCGGGGGCTCCTCGACGCTGGGCTTCTTGCGCTCCGCCTTGGGCTCCTCGCTCACTTCCTGCTTCAGGCTCAGCTTGGCGTTCCTGCTGGCCGGGATCTTGTTTTCCACAACGGAGGCGATGATGTCATCCAGGATGTTGGGCATGCTCCTGCCGCTTTTGCCGGTCTGGGCAGCGGGAGAGGAGAGGGAGAACAAAAGGCAAATGTTTTACAGAGAACCTTTGTGGAGAGGAGCGTTTGCCTGGCTGTGTAACAGGCTCGGCAGTGTTCGGGGCTAACGCGGGTTAGAATAATGGGGGAGGTGGGCGGGGCGAGGCCGAGGACGGGCGCTCACCTGCGAGGCGGCGGAGTAGACGGGGGCGAAGGCGATGCCGGCGTCGGTAGAGCCCAGCCGTAGCTTGCCAGCGGTGGTGGTTAGCAGGTCGCGCAGCGTGGAGCCCTGCTCCGAGCTGTTGGACACCAGCGGGCTGGACTTGCAGTGCAGGGTTTCCAGGCTGTCCGGGTGATCCTTCTCCTCCTTCACCACTTTACCCAGAGGGGACTCCTTGTTTTCTAATAGAAAAAAGAAGAAAATTAATAAAAGTAGGAGAATGGAAACGCATCAGCACCTCGCCAGCCGCCCTTCCCAGAAAAACAGGACGATGGCACAAAAGGCAATTCCGCAAAGCGTCATTGACACTGGATTAAAAAACATGGCCGTCTCGTGCCATGATAAATTCATCAGGATTGCAGCGCCACCCCCCCCCCCACCCCTCCCCCCGGAGGGATGGCTCTGCTAGCCCGCGCTGAGCCCACACGTCGGCCCGCCGGTAACGTATAGCACTAAACGCCAGGTTTAAGGAATGTTGGCCGGCTGACAGCTGCGCGCACAGGAACAATCTGGGCAGTTGGCAGCCCCCCCTGGTTTCCACTGCCGCAGCAGCGGCTGCCATTAGCCAAATCCCCTGCCAGACAGCTTCCTGTTATTGTGTTGTTTAAGCGCTCCAAGTCTCCAGCTCACCCCCGCGCCCCACCCCCCCACCCCACCCCAGCCCACAACCCCCCCCCCCCCCGCCCACCTTTCTTCTCCTCCCTGGATTTCTGCTCGGCGAGATCAGCCAGGAAGTGTAGGGGGGACTGCGATTCGGGCGGGGTCAGCCTGCTGTCTGTGCTGGTGTCGCTGGCGGGGCTGCTGCCCCCGTTGGCCTCCACCTTCGGGGCGGGGTTCTGCTGCGGGGCGTCTGGCTTGCACAGGGACAGCTTGTTGCTGTGGTTCAGCACGTTCTGTAAAACCTGTAAGGGCAGCGCCGCGCAATTCTTTACCGCCACAGCCGTCAATTACAGCTGTCATTTCACAAACAAAGCTTTTAATGTCCCTCGCACACAATGACAATAGTAAACAATCTACGAATCACGTTTTATTTTTATTTCTTTTTAATGTTTAATGTTATATTTTAGGGCTTTTCAGCTTTATTGAACAGGAACAATAAAAGCGAGAGAGAGGGAAAGACTCGCGACAAAGGTCGCGCAGCCACTATCAAACTGCCGACGTCACGGCTCGCAATGAACGTGTGGACAGTGCTCTTACAGGCTAGGCCACCGAGAGACCGCCCAACTCTCACGTTTTTTGAGGATACAGTAACACAACAGAGAAGGCGAGGGAGAGGACTTTTTTTTTAATACCTGGGAGACTCCGTTGGTGGACGGGATCTTGTTGAGCAGTGCTGTGTGCTTCCCGGCACAGGAACAGTGCGACTTAATGCCGTACTTCTCTCTGAGCATGTGCATGGCATTGACCAGATCTGTCAAAACTGGGAGAAAATAAGACCTAGTGATGATTTTCCTCTGAATAAATCATACATTATTAAGTAAACACTGGAATAAGTATATATTCACACACAAAGGAAATTAAGGTCACGATATAAAGTATTAGTATGACTATGCCAGAAAGAAACAAATATCATGGGTGTAACGAGAACCTCAGAAACCCGCCCTTACTGCCTGAGAAACATCAAAAAGTAGTACATCAAAACCGGCGCGTGAACTTGGCAGCCCTTCGAGCGTGCCAAAGTCACACACAGAACAAATTACAATGTTTTTGGGAGAGGTTATGCTTTCTGTTTGGGCTAGGCTAGGCTTGGTTTTACACCCGGCACCTCCTCCGCCCTCGTCATTCCATGCAAGGGGGCGGGTTCATTCCGAGGCTCTCCTCTGCGAAAGGGAGTTGATTTTGCCCGGCGGTTATAATGAAATGAAAGACACCGGAGCCTTTGGCGGAGCGCCAGGGTGAAAGCATCGCTCCGTACCAGTTCCTGGAATAATCTGCGTTGGCATCAGGTGCTTGTGGTCATGCGGCTGTCCCTTGACGCACTTCAGCCAGGCATACAGCTCTTTGTCTGAAGCGTAATGAGGGGAAAAAAAGAAAGAAAGAAAGGGGGACGTTACTCAGCGGGCAAACGCAGCCTGCCTTCACACACAAACACAGCCTCATTTAAATGCGACGACATGGGAGACACAAGTCCTCGTCGCCTCGCGGCAGCGATAATCAATTTAGCCCCGCTGCACCGCGAGCTGAAGTATTCACGGCAAAGAGAAAACGCTCGCTTTGTGCGTACGACGTATATAAAGAAGGTACCGGCAACTGCCACAATTCAGCTTTAATGATACACTTCTGTCAAGCCTGGAGGAACCGGGAGGCCGTGGCTCAGATGGCGTGTTTTATAGCCTGCAGTGCGTTCGGTTGGTTTCGATGCAGTTTGTCCACCGCAGCACTCGTCAGTGTACTTGGCCGTGACCCCCCACCGTAGAGTTTCAGTAGACAGGGAGTTCCAGCAGGGGAGGCTAAAGACCAAGGCGCCCGGGTCGTGAGAGAATACCTTCTCGAGACGTTGCAGGTACGACAGGCTCATTTGCATACACCTCCCCTGAGCTCACCACCTGCTCCTCCAGCAGAGCAGCGGTGATTTATACCTGCCCGGCGCTTTAAGCCATTAAAAAACTGCAGAGGCTTTTAATGTAGGAACTGGGGACTGACGTGATGAACTGCTAAGGACGGAATGGAAGGAGGGGAACCGGGGGTTTGGAAGGGGGGGGGGGGGGCGGGGGCGAGGGGGGATGAAGGGCTAGAGCAGGGATGCATTTGGAGTCTACGTTCTATGGCTTTCAGGAAGAAATCAAATCATGGCTGACCTTTGGAGCTCTTCCTTTCCTTCGCCTTGTAACAGTCCAAACAGACTACAAATCCGCATTTTTGGCAGACCCAGTGAATGTTAAACAATGTGGCTTCGCATGCGTCGCACATCTCCCGCACTCCCCTCACGGCTCTCTTCCAGGCGATCTTGGCTGAAAGGCAAAGCAAACATTCTGGATGAAATGAACATTCACTCACAGAATATTCCCAGCTGCGGCCGAGTTCGGCGTGACAGATGGTATGGGTAAGGAAAGGAAAAAGTTAGGGGTTATTCACCTTAATCTACCAAAAATCTGTCTGCCCCCCCTCCCCCTGGGTATACATTATTCACATAAAGGCTGGAAGAATCCTGTCATTGTTACATTTCAATTCTCTAAAACACATAATTTTCACTTTGGATACATCATCACTAAGCAAAAGAAGAAAAGAAACAGTTGTAAATATATGGCTTTGGAACAGATGGATATAAAAAATTCTCATCCAAATAGTTTTTCTCTGTGGACAGGCTACAGTAACATTGAAAACTGTAACACGATAACGGCCACCAGTGTACGAGAGCGAGGCCTACCGTCTTTTTTGATCCACGTTGCCGCCGTGTTCTCGGTCATGACGAGCTGACAGAACTTGTCCCCGATGTAGCTGAGGATGTACTTGGAGGTCTCCAGGTCCAGCTCGTTGTCCTCGTAAACGTCCGGCGCCCACAGGCTGACGGCCTCCTCGTCGTACTGATCCGGGGACGAGAAGCCGTCTATTCGGATCACGCCGTTCTTGCTGTACGAGAGGCTGTTGGGAGACAATGCACAGAGCAGGTCAGAGCAAGGACACCGTCTCCCATAACAACGCTTTTCAAAATATAGTCAAAACAAATCTATAATAGCAATAAAAACAATAACAAAAAGCCACCGTCAACCGGCTCGCGGAGAGAAGAGAATCCCCCCGGTGACAGTGCGGAACGTCTCACGCTGAGCGGATATCAAAAATTCTCTTTCATTCCGTTTCCCCGCTGAGATAAATCTGTATACGCCGACTGTCTGAAGCCCGGTCGCGGCCGTGAAAGGGAAAGGGGCCGTAAACAATCGCGAAACGCGGCTGATCTGGAACGATGTGGGGACAGCTGGCCAGGGAGCCGTCGAGGGCCTGGCGCTGAGGGGAGGGTTTGATGAGTGAAAGAGACTCTGACCGATATGCTCAACACAGCCTCCACCGGCAGACCTTCATGCTGCCGAGGTACTGCAGCTTAAACACAAAATGGAGGACGTCTGCGAGGCTGAGTGGGAAACAGACTAAAGCAATCAAACGGGAGGTGGGAGGGAGGGAGAGGGAGGGAGAGAGGGAGAGAGAGAGATGGATAAATGGGCAAACTGACGTACCGGCGGAAGTAGTAAAACCTGCAGAAGACGGGCGAGTGGGTTGGCTCCTCCCCCTTCTTGCTGCGGACCATCCGGCACTCCCGGCACTTCTGCAGGTTGGGCCCGATCTCGGAGCACGAGTCATCCTGCAGGAAGGACTCCCCTGTCTGCTTCAGCTTCTTCACCTTGCGCCAGTCCTTCAGCACGGAGCGAGGGATGCCGTCTGAAACGAGAGTCCGCGTCAGCGAGACGCCAACCTGTGCCACGGCCTTCCTCACAAATCACAAAGGCTACAAAAAAAACAAAACCTTTTATTCCGCCAAGCCAGATCCCACAATGCATAACTAACTCAATGCAAGACAAAGAGCACGTTATATATAATGCGTTTCAGGGCAGACTGCGGCAGCAGTAATGACACTCATCTCCAAAGAACAAAACTAGACAGAAATAAATAAAAAACGCAAGTCCTCGCCCCATTCTCACTCTGAATATTTAATGTTTGTAATCAAACACCAATTAAAATAACCAACAAAAAGGAGGGCGGACGTTCATCCTTTTATGGAGCATGTCATGCAACTGCTCACAAACATAGGCCAATAGCTACTTTTAGTTAAATATTAAAGCAACGTGGATAATTCACAAGTGACTCAGTAAAATGTGACTTGGTAACAAAGGAACTATTTTCTATTGAAAATAATAATCCACAAAAGCTTAGGGAGTTTTCCAGTTAAGAGAAAGCAAACACTTAACATGTCCAGGCAAGATGTACTTCACATAAACGTGAACATTCCTAGTCAGGATTTTTTTTTTAACATGCACAGCTGCAGACCAGATGTGGAGTACTCAACATTCCCTGCCATGTGATGCCTTTCCTTTCAGAGATAATAATGAGAACATTAAGGATCTAATATCCAGAGCGTTGAAGGAATATAAACATTTTTTAAACTACAATACAAATATAAAGCAAAATCTTCAACACGGCAGAGCAATGAAGGGCCGATTTGATGCATGCTATTTTCTACACTATGAGATAAAAAGTATATTCACGGAGAAAACTTACTGCTGCTGGCCAGCTTGAGCTTGGTTTTCTCTCTGGCACTTCTGAAAATGCCGTTGGGCTTCACCTCCTCCTCGTCCTTCTCGTCGCCCTTCCTCTTCTGCATGTCGTTCTGTTTCTTCTTGTAAGTGGGCTTGGGCTGCCGCTTGGCCCTCTGCTCCGACTTGCTCTCGCTCTCGTCCGAGTCGTCGCCGCTCTCCGAGCCCGAATCGTACGCCCGCTTGGAGCCCCGCCGCGTCCTCCTGTCCTCCGGCGGCAGTTTGTCCGTCTGCCCCTTGCTCTCCTTGCTCATTTCCACGTCGCTGGAGGTGGACGCGATGAGGCTGACGGTGCACGGCTTGATGATCTCCGACACGGCGCCGGCCAGCTTCTCCGCCTTGTTGGTGTTTCGGTCCTCCTCGGAGTGCCTGGTGAGCCAGGCCTTCTTCAGCTTGTGGTAGTTGGGCTGGATGAGCTGGGCGGGCTGCCCGTTGGTTAGAGAGCTGGGCGTTTTGTTGAGGGCATTGTTGAGGGCATTGCCAGGGGCGGGGGTGTCCTGCGTGACGGGCAGCGGGCAGGGCGGAGCTTTGGGCCCGGGGGGCTCGCTTTCGGCGGGGCCCGCGCTTCTGGACTGAGCGGCCGCCAGAGCGGCCTTGTGCTTTTTCAGATGGACGAAGCTGGTTGAGTACGGCTGCCCAGCGTTTATCACCACGGCGCCTCCAGTGACGGGCAGGGGTGGGAAAGCGCCGGGGGAGGTGGTGCGGGACCTCTCCTCCTGCAGCTCCACGCCAAGATGGGCCGCTGCCCGTCCGCCACCAGCCGCCACCGAGTAAAACGGGTCCGACCCGCCCCGGCTCAGGACACTGACGGTGGAGACTGGGGAAGTGGTTACGTCAGGCCTGGTATTGCACACGGAGTTGGCGGAAGACGTGGCGGGGTTGGGAGAGTTTCCCTGCGATATTCTTAGAAAGTTCTTCTTGTACTGCACGCAGGCATCCTCCAGGTTGGTGTTTGGCAGGATGACTCTCCCCGGCTCCCTGCCTTCGGCCGGTTTCAGGCAGTCCGTCTGGCTCTTGCAGTTGAATGGCCTCTCCATGGCGGGCTCTTTGGCTGCGGTCCTCTGGCCCGGCGAGCCGTCGTATTTAATGCACGTGGACGGGCGCACGATGACGGACGCCGTAGCTGCCTGTGGCTTCCCGCTGCCTTTCTCCGAATGCCACCCGGACTTCTCGTGGCCCTGAGAGTCGCTGGCCTTCCACGCCTCCGGGGAGCTCATCTCGGCCCCGCCCTTTCCGGCTCCGCCCACGTCCCTCAGCTCCGGGAGCAGCGTCGGGGGCTTCTGCTGCTCCGACACCTTCCCCGCCGAGCTGACGGGCTGGATGGGTGTGAGCGTGGGCGGGGACAGCCGGCCGTACCCCGCCTCCTTGCGGTCCAGGGTCTGCTGGGTCGGCGGGTGAAAGACGGGGGCCCTGTGCAGCGCCGGCATGCACCGGAGGGGGTTGGAGGGCGACATGGTGGGGGCTCGCCTCTCGCTCGGCCCCGAGGTGGCAATGGGGTGCATGGCCACCTGCTGGGAGAGCTGCTCTGTGATTTTACCCACCAGACCCTCCCCCTCCGGCTGGTGCTTGATGAGCGGAGGGGGCTTGGAGAAGGGCTTCCCGCTGTAGCCCGCCAGGGACAGGGGGCTGGACGAGGGCGGCTGGCCGCTCCCACCGCCGCCTCCGGCCCCGCCCACCTTCTCATAGTAAGAGTTCAGCTCCTTGGAGGGGTAGAGTCGCGGCGGCTCGTTCACCACGCTGTTGGACAGGGTGGTGAAGTAGTTGCTCTGGGGCAGCGCCTGCGACACGGCGTGCTTGAACTTGTAGAGCTCGGCGGCGGGGGACAAGCGCTCCAGGTCTTTGTCCGGGTGGACGGCGTGGCTCTTGGGGGGTATGCGGGGGTAGGGCTCCCTCTCGGGCTCGCTGGGCCGGATCTTGGCCGTGAAGGGAGCCACCTCGATACTCTCCTGGAGGATGCGCCGGTTCTCCTCTTTGTACTTGTTGGCCCGGTCGCCGGCGTCCTGCGCCATCCGCTGCTGCGCCGGCTTGCCGTGGCAGGACGAGAGGGGGTCCAGGAAGAGGCGGGACGCGTGCCCGTCCTTGCCCGTCGGGGTCCTGCTGCGGCTCTGGTCCTGTTTCAGGTGGGCCGTCGCGATCGTTCGTATTGGATCGAGAAACACTTTCTTCTCCAGCTCCCTGGAAACGCCGCAAAAAAAGGGCACATTTTAAAGGTGAACATTTGCATTACATTACAGGTATTTAGCATACGCCCTTACGCAGAGCAACTTAAACAACTTTGTTATTTACATTTTTTTACATACTATCCAGTTACACAGCTGGATATTTTACTGAAGCAATTCAGGTAAAGCACCTCGCTCAAGGGTACAACGGTAGTGTCCTAACTGGGAATCAAACCTGAAACCTTTAGGTTACAAGCCCCTGGTTCCCTAACCATTATACTACACTGCCTCCCTACAGAACAACAGTGCGTGTGTGAACACAGACACGCCATCACACCACCACATCTCTTTCACCTAGTTAAAGCCAAGGGTGCAGTGACATAACAATGTTGCCATTGTACACAACGCGGCTCTGGAGAACAACGCCTGCGTGACTCAGCTCATTATTACCCGATAATGTTACACAACTGGACCAGTGCCAGTGCAAATCATACAACACAAATCACATGACAGCAAAAACAATTGCCGTAATGAAACGCCTCCGATTAATGAGATAAGATGGAATATAAGAGGAGGTCACAGTGCGTACCTTTTCCTCCAGACATAAGGAAATTGTACTGAGGGTCTGTGCGCGCATAGCTTCCCTGTCCGGGGACATTAAGGCGTGTAATAGAATGGTTTCATTAGGAGAACTGCGCTGAATGAGCGTACAGTGCGCCCATCACATGCTGTTTGTTCCACCTCGGGTCACATGTTATTTAAGCGCGCGCGGTTTTGAGCACTCACTCCCGGTGGAGGTCCCCCGTGGCCTTGGACAAGGGGGGGCTGGCGTGAGCGTTGATCTTGATTGGCCGGTGGGGGTCGGCGCTGGCAGGTCTGACCGGGACGTGGCTCAGTAACCCCAGGCTGTCTGCAGAGGTCACCGGGGGGTGCTGGTGGAGCCAGGGGCTGGGGGTATTCTGTCACGGAAATACACACAGGGTCAGAGTCTGCCCAGGGCATACAAACACAAACACACACACACAAACACACACGCGCACACACGCACACACACACACGCACACACACCATCCCTCTATTGCGTGTGCCATAAAGAGTCTTCCAGAAAACCATACAGTATCCACAACCTCCTGCCATAAGTAGACTCATAGTGAAGAATGCATTGCTGACGTGCCATTCACAACCCCCTGGCTAAGCTCACTCAGGCCTGACGTGATGGAGGAGGGGGGGGGCATGAGAATGGGTGCATTATGCCTGTGGGTGTGTGCGTGTGTGCGTGTGTGTGTGTGCGCGTGTGCGCACAGGGGAGTAGAGAGAGAGGCGCTGTGTTCCTCCTCCTCCAGAGCGGAGGGAGCTTAATGTGGTTTGTTTGTCAGGATGAGCTCGCTGCACACGAGCCCTACAGCAGAGAGACGTCCCTCCATGACCCGCTCGCGCTCCGGGGCCTCAGTCACGAGTGCTGTCACTGCCTCGGCTTAATACTTCCCATCATGCTCCGCTCGCTACAAAAGGACGCTCTCTGAATGTCACTTTTTTTTTTTTTTTCTGGGGCATACGATTTAATGAAGAAACAAGCTACAGTGTTTGCGACATAACGGCCGCTAATCAGCAGTTATGGTCATCAGACGCTGATGTTTCCCAATGAATGAAACACTTTTAGCGGCGGTTTAATTGAGGTCATGTTCACCCCATCGCTTCACGCGAAATGAACGCAGAGGAACGCTACCCATTATGACGCACAATACGCACGCTGTGTAATTTACTTCAGCGCTCAGGTCTGAATGCAGCCGCTGTAGCGTAGCGTGCAACAAATATAAAACATCCCACATCGCGTGCAGAAGGTTATCTGCACAGATACTGCCGGCAAAGACACCTACCCTCCTTAAGCTGGCCTCGGAGTTCACCGCGTTTTCAGGGTGCACCCACTTTGAGGAAGGCAGGCCCAGGCCCGGGTAGGAGTGGGTGCCGTTGGGGTACTGCCAGATGATGGGGTAGAGACCGAGCTGGCTGTAGGCGGCGCCGGTGTGCGTCTGCGCCAGCATTTGGGGAGGAGCCTGCTGCTGGAGGAACTGCTGCTGTTGGTGGGGGTGGTGGTGGGCCAGGGCCAGGTGACCCAGCCCGCCGGCGTGGCCCGAGTCCAGGCGGGGGTGCCCACCCAGCAGGGAGCCCGGGGGCATTCCGGGGAGCACCCCGGACAGCAGGTGGGAGTGGTGGACCGAGTGGTGGGCGCCGCCGCCGAGCGCGTGGGCGTTCATTGGCGAGCCGGACATCAGGTGGGACGGGTGGTGGGTGTTGGGGGTCAGGCAGGTGGGGTGGGAGGAGGCGTGGAGGGGGTGGAGGTGCTGGTGCAAATAGGCAATGTGGTTGGCCTCCGGCTCGTGCCGGACTAGGGCGGGGTCCCTGTAAACTGTGAAATGCTCGTTCTTGTCGATTATGAGGGGGCTCTTGGTGGACTGCACCGCCCCCACCTCCCGGGCGGGAACGGGCTTGAAGCTGGACCGCGGGGCGTCCAGCTCGGCTTTGGACGTGGGCCGGCTGGCGGCCACGCCCGGGTTGTCGGGGTACCTGATTTTGTGTTTGGACACCTCAGGGGACGTATTTGGTTTGGGCTTGGTGGTCTCCAGGACGCTGTGGGTTTTGGACTTGATGATGTCGGGAGAGGGATTGCACTTGGGTTTGAGGATGTCCGGGGAGGGGCTGGACTTGCGCGACTTCCTCACGTCCTCGGCGACGGAGGCGCTCTTGATGCACGGCACGATGGAGGAGTACTGCTGGACCTTGTCCCTCTCCGCCACGGCGGCAGACTCGCTGACAGATGTAACCGGTCTTATGACTTCTGAATGGGCGAATTCCATTTTGCTGCCAAGGCTGCGGACCATCTGCTGCTCACCCTCCAGCTTCCTGCAGTCCAAGGCTGGCGGCTTTAGCACTAAGTGCCGAGGCTCAGGGACGTACAGTTCCGATTTCTGCGAGGCCAGGAGGGCCGAGACGGCCTCCGAGCTTTCCCGGGACCCCGGGCGCCCGTTTCCGTCCTCCGTGATGTCGATAACGCACTTGGCCGCCTGAGTCCTGGCGACGGCGGCGGGGCCGTAATGGTCCTTGGGGTGCGTTTTCACAGTGCTTTTCATTTCCACAATGCACCCCTGGACCTCGGAGCCGGCGACGGCCTGCGCGCAGGCTGTGACCGGCTTGCCCGGCAGCGGCAGAGCCTCCACCTGCCGCTCGCCGTCGGCCAAATGCGCCAACTCGCCCTGCCTGCTTATCTCGTCCCCCTCCCTCTCCTCCCGCGGACAGAGCCTGTCTATCCTCGCCGGCTCCTCGGCTCCCCCCTTGGAACCCTGGGACTTGTGGTCCTCCTCGTCCTCCTCCTCCTCGCTGGCCTTCGAAGTGCTCTTTCCTTTCAGCTCGTTCTCAGAGTTGTGCTCCGAGGACGAGTCGGCTGCTCTCTTGTTAGAGTTCTCAGAGTCACTGCTCTCAGACAAGTCCGAGGCATTGTCCGGCTTCAGCCGTTTCAAACCAACCTTCTTGTCGTCGTCCTCCGGTTTTCTCCTTTTGTTCACCATTTGTTTGCTTTTATTTTTTGATAAGTCTGGAAGTTAAACAGAGGAATTGCATCAGCAGGATAACATGATAACAAATGCAGGGTCTTTTAAGTGCAAAACTAAATAAAAAATAAAAAACGTTTTAACGCAGATGACTACTTCAGTTCCAACAGCCATTAAACAACACATTTGTGTGGCTCAAACTGCCTGGTGGTTCCTAAGTATATCTGACCGGAGCATGATGTCATCTCTTCCTTACATTTAAAATGCTGATTGCATCCTAAGTGCTGCATTAGATGTGTGATAAATGAGACCCTGGGTTTAATTTATGCTCACTTAAAATGCCCATTTCTCTGCAGATTCCACACTCAACTCATCACTTTGGCAGCCAGTTCTGACATGTATTAAGAGCGGTGGCCCTTTCCTATCACTGCTGCACACCAACAAAACAAAAAAAACACCAACCCACCCCCATTACGTGGTGAAACAGCTCCTTTTGCTAGTCTTTCACGATACGGAACTGCCGAACCTCCTTTAAGCATACCATCATTCCCGTAGTCATGAATATTCAAAAAGCTTTAGCAATGATGCGGAAGAGACTCCTGCCTCTGTGGACCCGCATGGCCTTTGCCTCCATCTGGAAAGCCTGCGCTGCATGGCGGGGCTTTCTCCTCTGTTAAGCACAGCACTTTAAACACCTCGTTCATCTAATCAGGGCTTTTCACTCAGCTCGCACAAAAGGCCTTCTCAGTCTTAAGTGTTTGTGAATTTATAGTGAGTTGAAAGCCTACAAGTTATGAAGATATCAAATGGCACAATACACCACCCAAGCACTTTTGGCTTGTGGCTTCTTTTTTTTTTTTTTTGCTCGCAACTACATAATGCATCTCTAAGCACAGGCCGAATGAGGTCAGTTGAGCTGATAACAAATCGATTGCACTTATCAGGACGCGAGCGCAATTAGGCGGCCCACCTCCTCTCCCGCCGCAGTCCACTTTCTCCTCCTTGATCTTGTCATCGTCCGGGACGCTGCTGTCGGAGCCCTTCCTGCGGCCGGAGCGGGAGCCGCGCTGCTGTCCCGGGGACTGCTGGCCCTGCTGCTGCTGCTGCTGCTGGCCCTGCTGCTGTTGCTGCGGACCCAGCTGCTGCTGCTGCTGCTGCTGCTGTTGCCCCCGCCTGCTTCGGGGCGGAGCCTGAGGAGTTCATCACGGGTCTGGGGCTGTTGGCTTGAGCGCGTGTGTAATGACCCTGCGGGGACCCGAGCACAGCGACAACAGCGGTCAATCCAAAGGCAAAGTCGAAGGACGCCATCAGCACAGCCTAGAGCGGCGGTTCTGCTGCTCGTTTCCCCGCTAGATAATGTCACAGCACCAGCGTTACGCCGTCAGTTTATTCAACAAAGGAATCGTCCTGCGTCCTGGTTTTTTTTTTTTGCCTTTTTTTGACGCTTCATGAGGATAACTCCAATGGTTTGTGAAAACTGAGGCATGAGGCATATTTCAGCTTAAAAGGAGAGTTCCTATGGCTCTTTGACAGATTCGTCCTTTTAACCGAAATGAACATTATCACAAGTCCTCTTATCTGCGCTATTGACGACTAAAGAGTGGGATATGCAATGGTTTGAGAGGTAAACACTACTGTTTCTACAGAGGTCGTGGCCCGGTACCTGAGTGCTTCCTGTGGTGCTGGTAGGTCTCCCTCCTGAGGTCTGCTTGCATATCCCCAATTAATGTTTTAAAGGAAAACAGAACAAAACAGAACACAGAGGAACAAGGTGGAACAGAGAAATCTTGTTAATGATAAAGGGACCAGTGATATGTTAGATCTACAAAGTTCTAGAGATCTGTAATTTCTTTCTTTAAAAAACCATTTTTTCTAAGCACATAGGAACTTTACTTTAAAGCTAGCTAGAGACAGACACAGCTTCTAACGATCAGCGTACATAACACATGTACAAAACACAGAAGATATGCAAATGAACAAAGGCAATGGGTTGCAAAAGAAGAGTAACTTCACAGTTTAACAGTGCGCCACAAATGAATGGACTTTTTTTTAGTAAACGCTAATCGCGCTAAACCCACAGAAAGAGGAAAGCACAGCAAACGACAGCGACCATTTTTAGTCCAATCTGTGTGCGTCAGGGCTGCTCGCGTGTACTCACATGGGCAGTGTTGCTGTTCTGGCTTGAGCGAGACCTGCGTCTGGACGTAATGCCGATGTTTTCACCTTTCAGCAAAGAATGGACCACATCATCTAGAAAAGTCATTTGTACCATAGAAGGGTCTACATTCTGAGGCTCTAGTACCTGGGGAAAGAACGAGAAAGACGAGAGACGTTGGGTAACCCCCGTGGTACTAGGAGAAGCGCCTATCTCACCAGTCTGACACCATCTGGAAATCATATCAATGTAACAACTAATGCACTTTGTACGTAACTTAGTAAAAACAAAATGGATTCGTTGAAACGGCACCGGGACCGCTGAAATGACATGGATCAGTGTGCGTTTACCTGGTCGTTCATCACAATCATAGTGCGACTGAAGAGATCGTGATGGGTTATTATGCCCGTAAACCACTGCGTGGCGGAGTCCTGCCTGTAAACTCGCACTCGATAGCCATTCAGTGAATAGGGACCTGCAGTGGAGGACAGGGGACAGCCTGCCATCAAACCAGGAAGGACATCAGTATGGGGACTCAGGACACGGAGACCAAAAAAATGACAATATATTGGCAGCATTCCACTCACTACTGGCTATTTATGAAGATTTGATAATCGTGATAACTTTTATAAAATCTTCATACTTAACATAATAACATTTCACTTCTAGCAGTCTATGCAGATTTGATCATGATAACTTAAGATTACATTATAAAATTTCACTTCTATTAAAGATTTATCTGGTCCATTAAAATGCATTACTTTCTCTTTCTTGCATTGAATTGACACAATGTTTGAGGCTTCACCACAGGCACCAATGAGAACATGCACATGTTCAGGATGACGCACTCTACTACCAACAATACGTGCTTCGAAAACCAAGAAAACTGGCAAGGCGTGTTTTTCCTAACACCTTGCCGCACGGAAACAGGCATGTCCGCGTGTTCGTGAGGCGCAGCTTTCAAGACCACGACACGTCAGTGCGATTAATTAACTTTGAGATGTCGTGATGTGGCAGTGGCGCATTAACCCCTCACGTGCTGAGCGGAGCGCTAGCTATGCGCCAGTCACATGCAGCGCAGTCTCATGTGCAGTGTGTGATGAGACCGTATCCACTGCCTGAAACCACACAATGGTTTCCTCTTCATCCCCCGCCCCTTTATACTTTTGGCATCAGATTTTTTTCCACTCGGCCGTTTTTGCTAGCTGCCAAGTACAACAATTATCTCTAATTGTGGGGCTGGAATTTTGTCGTGGACCTTGTAAACAAGCCACTTGCCAAGACCACCAGAGCTCCCTCTTGAACCCGCAGGTACCCGGTGAAAAACACCGGAGGCCTTTGCGAAACAAGAGTATCGTGGTGCTGAGAGGCGCAAAATAAATAAATAAAAACTTCAAGAGAAAAATAAAATTAATAAATGTTAGCTATAGTTCAGCTAGAACATACTCATATTTCAGTAGCATAACAGATTGAAAAGGCCCTATAGTGTCTGGTTGTGCTCTAGAAGAGGGCCCAGTTTCCCAAAAGGATCTTAGATAATCATCTTTTCATAATCATTTTGTTTTTATATTACTTTCATTGTTTGTTTGTTTTTTGTCAATCTCCCTCTATCTTTTTTATGTAATGTCGGTAAATTTTAATTATTTTACTCATAAAATGAATGAAGCACGAATGCAAAACACTCGACGATGATCTTAACTTAACTTTTGGGAAACGGGACCCGGGACATTAAGAAATACGGACACACACCTTGCATAAAAATTTCCTGAACCTTCTGATCTTTCACCCAGGCTTTCACCTCCTCATGGAGCTGTGGATTATCCCTGAGAACAGGATTCAAGCTGTCCACTTCATCCTTTCAGGGACAAAAAAGAGCACGGGAGGCACTTAGACAAGATGGACACACTTTTTTTAATCATTTTAGCAAGGCACAGCACTTTTAACCACAAGGAGAGCTGATTACACTTGGATTAATGAGCGGGGAGGAAAGATAGGCACGACTGATCTTCAGCAGTGTTGCGTGGACGTCTGAAAATCGATAACCTGCCCCCCCTCCTCTCTCCCAGAGGACAGTTCGTTGAGGTAAACAAACATTTTTGAGAAATTGCGGCTCTTGTTGCGATCCCCAACATTAATCAAGCAGGGCTGAACCGAAAACTGTGTGTCTCACACACACACACACACACACACACACACACACACACACACACACACAGAACAGAGGACACAGACGAAGCCCTTTCTGTCCCTCTCATCTTGGGCCACGGGAGTCTTTGACGCCGAGGAGCCTTGTTAAGGGAGTGTGTAGGAATTATCTTCTCCTCAGCCTCCCGAGGCCCTCCCCTGCAGCAGGCAGCCTCTTGTTCGATACGCAGAAGAGGAAAATACAAGCCATTTACTGGATTCCCACACAACCATAAGCAATCAATATTAAACCCTCGCAGCCGATGTGGGAGTACAGCTGGGAAGCTGGAAGATTTGCAACCATTTCCTTCCTTCTCAGTTCGACTTTGATTGAGTAACCCTGAAATCTCCAGGAAAGACAACAGAGATCTCTTTCTCTCACACACGTGCGCGCGCTCACACGCACACACATGCAGACAGGCCACAAAGGCAGAGCCACCCTCTCATGAAACAATTTGCCTTACAACCATGTCATGGTTCTGAACTTATTTTCTACTGTCCATCAAACAGATAAAATGTAGCCTAAATGCATACAGACAAAAATATACTTAATTACATGAACACATCTGCACGTTTTACATTTCAACAAACTGAAGGGTAATTGTATATTACAGTGCCTAAATTTAGATTGCCTGTGTCAGCACAAGAGAATTGGGACCGTCTATTTTCCATGCCAGTGCAGCTTAATAAGAAACTACTGCAGAGGTGGGATCAAAGGCATGCTTTAAAAAAAAAAAAAAGATTAAAAAAAAGATCAACAAGCTTAGATACACCTTCAGTCACCGGAAACATTATTCACACAGCACCCCGACCCAAAACAAAAGGCAACAACAGAACACAAGTGAAGCATTTATTTATTTATTTATTTATTCATTTATCTACTGAGCGGTTGAAGAAGAAAAAAAAAATCAAAGGCTGCGTTGTGGCTGTGGTTTTGGTCACATGGTTCTCGTCGCTGGGCTTGACTGGAGTTCACGCGGGGTGAGGGGGAAATCCGCCCACCACTTCCGTTAATTGTGCTGCCGATGAGGAGTGGAAAAGGCGGCGATGGCAGGGCAGGGGTACGGCGCAGCGGCGGCGGCTATTTACACAGGCGCTCAGCGGGAACAGCCAGATAAACAGATGAGCCGGGGCTGTGGAAATATCCCGCCGCTTTTCCCTTCTCCGACACGCACGGCTTTGTCGCTGGGGCACGTCCTCTCGCCGCCATTTTCGCTGGCTGGCAGACTGAAAAAGCCGCCTCTCGCAGCTGAGGGTCGGCACGGCCGCTAAACCTGCTCCTCCGCGAGAGAAAACACGCCTGCGCCAAACCGTGTCGCCGGGAGTTACAGATATATAACAGATATATTCGTTTGACACGACGTCGTAGGAGGAGTAATTAATAACGCAAAAGGTGACCAGCTCAGTCCTTGCGGAGAGACGGTTAGCGGAGACCGAAACGCTAAAGCGTGTTCCCCGTGAGACGAGATTCGTTTAACACACATTGTAAAGCGGGGGAAAAAAAGGCGTGTGTTTGCCACGCAGGGAAAGGGAAGGCTTTCGCCCAGGAATCCGTAGAGTAAACAGATTCCCATCTCTCTTCCTGTCTGCCTTTGTGCATTAAACTGCACTTTGAACAAAATGCATCCGCGGTTCTATTTTAAGGGAGGGAGGAAGGTATGATTTATTTATTGACCTCGCAGGTTGAGTTCTGCACTTTCTCTCGGCTAATCCTCGGCGCTGCTCTGAAGCAGCTGTCACAGAGCGGCATCCTGCGTGACAGCCGTGCTTCCCGAAAGCCCTTGGCACGCGGCAACTGATGCGCTACTTTCATCCCTCACCTGAACGTCAAATCCCATCCCGTTCAACTCCTTTAGAATTTTTAAAACTCGACCTGTGTCAGTTCTGGACACCTGGTGCTTAAAACACAGGAGCCAGACTGGAGGCACTGCAGGTATGAAAAAATAAAAAATAAAGAAAACACAGGCATTTAAATTAAATATTTAAAAATAGCACTATGCGTCAGATTGAGCCTGCAAAGGAGCTTAGCTCCAGCCATGTCTGACTTGTTTTACTGCTGTATAGGCTCTCCTTTCAGCAGTAAGGAGAGCCTTTCTTCCCCTACCGCACCCAAATACACACACACGCAAGCGCGCACACATGCATACGTACGCAGGCACACACACACACTCATGCGCATGCACGCACGCACACACACGTCCTAGTGAAGGACAGAGCAGATGCACTTTTTCTCCCCGTGCGACGGGCTGTCATCCATCACTTTAACAGCGGTACGGTTGCAGGATTTTCTCCACGGCGGTACAGTGTAAAACACTCAGATATGGGCGGTGCAGCTTTTTGGAATTTAAAACACTTCCAGACCCAACTCTGACCTAGATAAACAAGGGGCCTCCTCGGTTTCCTCCGGCGTGAGACGGACAGGGAGACACGGAGCGGTTCGGAGACGGGGTGAGGGGGTGAGGCGTCCGTGTTTCAGGCGGGCCCCCGGACGCCCCCCGAACGCAGCCTTAACTCCGCGCCATCTGTGTTCTCATTAGGCAGAGGCCCTGATCTGCTGAGCGCGTCTCGAGAGTGCCGCAAATTCGCCCGCTCCGCCTGCAGAAGCCGTACGGCGGCGGCGGCGGGGGGGGGAGGCAAAAAGCCCTCCCGCAATATGCTCCTTCCACAGAAACCCTATTTAAGGAGTCCCCCCTGATATCCTCCTCATTTCCCCTGACGCCAATACGCCGTGACTGTACTGCAGGCAATAAGCGCAGGCCCGGTGAAAAACAAGCCACTCGGAATGATTACACAAATGAACCTCCGTGACCTTGGATCATCGCCGCGCTCAATCTTCACGGCTCTCCCATTCTTCATAATTTACCGTCGTCTACGAGGGGCGGCGAGGAGATTCATACGCAGACGTATTCGTGGGACGTCCCCTAAAAGCTCGAAACCCTCCGTCTGGCAATAATAAAGATCGCAAAGCGGCCCTTTGGGCGCGACTGAAACCGTGAATGGAATAACAAAAAAAATCTAATCGAATCAAAAAAAGCGACGATATTTTTCTCGCGCGTTATTGTGCGGCGTCGAAGGGCGATCGATACGTCCGGCCGTTCTGGAATATCCATAATAGGACGGCGCCGCACAGCACGAGCAGTTACAGTACGTCAGTGAAATTAACAATGTGTTCATTAAGAATGAATGGGGGTACGCCAGGGCCGATTCCCATTACAGAGCGGCTACACATGACTGACTGCTCTTATTAGCATTCCGCAGGCCCCCCTGCACAAAAGGCTGGGATGATGAACGCAGTAGCAGAGAGGCTCTCTGCCTTCCAGAGGGCACAGCCCAGGGAGAGCTCACACACACCCCCACACACCCACACAGAGAGGACATCTCACTGCACCGCATTAATGCACCCCCCCCACACCACCACCCACCCCCGCACACACACATCACTGTGATTCACAGCCCAGGTCCCCGGCACACGCGTCAAGGTGAGGAGACTCGTCTCATCTCAGGCAGAGAGAGAGAGAGAAAAAGAGAGAGAGAGAGAGAGACCGAGGGAGAAAGAGAGACCAAGAGACAAAAATAGAGAGCGAGAGAAAAATAGGGACAGAGAGAGAGAGAGAGACAGACAAACGGACAGGGACAGAGCGAGAGTGGCCAGGCTAGGCCCAGCCTTTTATTCCACCTCTGCAATCCGGCTCCTGGGCTGCTTTTTTCTTTCATCCTCTACCTTCCTTTCTTTCCGATTGATGTTGCTGCGGTACTCCGAGTTCTTTTCGGTGGCGGCGAATGTAAAAAATGTAAAATAATAATAAAATAAAATTCAGTCTGCTCTGGGAACATCACAAAATTCAACTGCTGGGGTTTATCCTGCTGTGTTCTGTAGCTTTTGTCAATGCTGTTGTGTGAATAATGAACAACAACATTTCAAGCAGATTAAAAAAAAACGAAGAAAAAAAAACATACAATACGGTATTCTTTCAGAAACAGACATGAAATCAAATCAAATCAAATGCTACGCATTTGAAATGCAAAATTTCCCACAATCTTTGATAGAGGTCTGCGGGTAGTAGCGGCACTTCTACCGTCGAATGCAACTTGCCAAATTCATATGTACTAAATGCATTTAATACGCAGCTTTATAGTGTTGTTTACAAGCTCACGCCTCTCACAAGCAGCACGGCTCCCGTCAGTCAGTTTTCTTGCGAGAGGAAATTCAAATTTATCCAAAAAGGTCAGCAAAACACTCGTCGTCGCAAATCCATAAATTAACAGCGCGGCTCAGCTGAAGTGCTGGCAAGCCGTTACCATGGCAGTATCCGCTGGGGAGATCCAATTCAACTGTGCCATCAGGGAGCCCGGTAAACAGCGACTGAAGGAGGAATCGGGGGTACTACCGTAGGTCATTCATTTAAGCACGTCTGACTTCAACGGTCATCTCCGAGGCTTTAGATCACAAAGCACACAGCAAATACGACGGTCTGCGCACGCGACTGTCGAAGATAATTTCTTAAATTGTGTCGATGAACGCAATTCTGGTGCCGTTGAGCATTTTACAGAAATACTGAGTCTGAACTGAGAGTGTAGCGTTCAGATGGTGAGAGCATTCACCAAGAATAACGGTTGCGGGATTGATAGCGTAGCACTTCCGTTGGTGAGAGCACTGGTGCCTAAACATTGCTTGAAGGCTGGGTAATGTAGTATTCGGGTGATGTGTAAGTTATACAGGGCCCTGCTTGTTGCCGGGGTAATGGCATAGAGAGACAATGGGAGCATTGTAAAGGAACACGGCTTGCCGCTGAGGCTGTGTAATATGCGGGAAGCGTGTGCTTTTAATGAAAATGCAGCATTATGTACAACATGCAAACATAATACACGCTGCATGTTAGTTTGTAATGTAGTACAGAGGTAGTGAATGTGCGTTGAAGGAACCGAAGCTCCTGGTGTAATGTATCTGGTGTGTTTAAGAGCACTGTTTGTAACGTTATATATACGGTATGGTCACTGTGTGTTGTACAGGCATATACTGTACAGGCACTAAGTGTGCTGTTGAGGAATATGGTTTGTCGTCACTGTAATGCGATACAGGCACAGTGTGTGTGTGTGTGTGTGTGTGTGTGTGTGTGTGTGTGTGTCTGTTATGCGGGAATACGGCTTGTTGCTGGGGTAATGCGATGCAGGCACGGAGTGTGTGTCATGCAGGAACATGGCCTGTTGCCAAGGTAATGTAATACAGGCGCCGAGTGTGTTGTTGCCGGGGTAATGTAACATAGGCCTTGAGTGTGTGGTTGGTCAGTGCCTGGTCAGAGGAGGGGGTGGGGGGAGTGGGGGAGTGAGGGAGGGAGGGAGAGAGAGAGCTAGCTTTGTTTGTGCGGCCTGCAGTAAGCAGAGTGGTAAAGTGCTCTGGATCACTAACGGGTTTACGCAGGGCAGGACAGGACAGGACAGGACAGGACAGGGCAGGGCAGGACAGGGCAGGGCAGGGCAGGGCAGGGCAGGGCAGGGCAGGCCTGTGGTTTCACAGACAGCAGCTGCGCCCCCCCTCCCCCCCACCCCTATGCTGCCACACACACTGGAGTCCTCCCCAACATAAATACAGATTATCTGCAGTAAATTGGTAAGGCAGGCAGAAACCAAACAAGCGCACTCACCCATGCGTCCATTAAGAGGGACTTGGCAAATGAGCGCCATTAAGGGACACAAGTTCAGTAAAAACTCATCCTTCTCAATGCAAACAGAGGGGGGCCCTTTTCACAACAAGCCCCTGGAGAGGAAGCTACAACAGCGCTAAACCGTTAACCAGGTTAAAGAGGAGAAATCGGGGGCTATTGACGATAAAAAAAAAACGGCAAAGGTGACTGTCAAAGACGCATTGCAGATACTAGTTAAATACTCGAGCACGGCTAACATCCTCTTCCAAGCATCAGGTTACCGCTACGGCCCATCGTAAAAACCCGTGTAATCGAGCGCTCGAGGTTCCGTTTGAGGAGCGGGTCGGTCGGCTGACACGCGGTTCACCTTCCGCTCTGAAGAGGCAACGGTAACCGCGTTTTTCAACCGCCTTTGTGCAGCACAGGTCTGAGTCACTCAAGGGCACCCGTCCTCACCACAGCCTCTGAGCTAGCGTTCAGTCCCCCCCCCCCCCCAAACCACACCCCACCACCATCAGCTCCTGCCGGCTGGCTTACTCAACAATCACTTCATTGTACCATTTATGGCAAACAGATTGCGATAGTTCTGTGACTCCTCCCCTCCAGATCCCTACACACGCTATAAAAACACGCCAATTAAAATCACGACCTTTTCCTCACCCAAATACGGCGATGAATGCAATCGTGGAAATAAACCTTAACTTTGTTGAATGAACAAAGATAACATGTTTATGTTAATCCTGTGCTGGCCAATAACAGTCTAAACAAACAAGGAAACAAAAAACAAAAAAACTTTCAAGACTAGCTGCCGAGTCGAGAGTAGTCAGTGTGAAACGTGATAAACATTTCACGTTCGGCACGCCTATGTTCTCTGCGTTGGAAAATCCGACACACGCGGGAAAACCTTGAAAGTCCCACGGAAACGCACCCATCGTCAGGGAGCAGCGAAACGCTCCTTCGTCATTATGAGCCGCATACCGGCGCGGCGCCGTTCGCAGCGAGGCGCCGGAATGGTGCGAATATGGAATGCGTCCATCGGCGGACACCTGCATACTTTCTCACGGACACGTGAGGGGACGACCGCGCAGAGCGCCGGCCGTTCTGAGGCGAGAGGGGCATCTTGGGACGTCGCCCTGCAGAGGGAAAAATTTTGACCCCCCTCCCCCTCCCATCTTTGTTGAGGGGAGGGTTAAGCGAAGTTTTATGTGCTCTGCAGCAGGAGGGAGTTTTCCTGTCGGGATCATCCCTTCTGACCGACTCGACATTTTTCGTGGCGTTCCCTAACCCCGACAGCCCGGCTGGAACACAGTGTTCCGCCTCACACCCCCGGGAAGAGAGAAGAATTAAGGCTACGAGCAAGAGAGGGGGAAAAAAAAACGGTTTGGGAAACGCGGAGCGGAGGACTGCGTGCTCTGACTCTATTGATTATTTCTGCGATCCAATTTTTTTTGTCCTCTTCCCACAAATCGTCTTTGCGCCTCTCTCGTCTACGGCCTTTCACGATAGAGAGCAGGAAACTGATCTCCAGCACATTAAAGATAGATTAGTCAATATTAAATGTGATCATCCATGAAAGTAATTACTCGAGTGCATATCGGCCAAACAAAAACAGAGAGACGGAGAAAAGATGCCGCAGTAACAATTACGCTGTGTCAAAAGGAGCGGGATGAACTCTTTTGTCCTTCAATTCTGTAACGTACCGGTGGCCACACAATGCCCGCGTCCAGACTCTCAATCTTACGGACAGCGGGGCATTATTTCAGCGGTGCAAAAATAAGGAGGAGATGATTTTAATTTAGCAGCAGATGGCTTTTCATTATGTGCTAAGCAATATGGAAACAGGCACAAGATGCCGGGGTCAAACGCTTAATGGAAATAAATCTACTGTGAGCAAAGTAAAGCCACACAGAGATCCCCAGTGCTAGCTACGAAAACCCCTGTCACTTGTGTGGTTTTCCTTCCTGACGACACCCGCGTCCTCGTGCAGCTAATGAGGAGGCCTAGCATGTGAAATTCTGGGTGCTGGTGAGCCACATTTTCTTTGCATCTTACGGCCCTGGAGGAGCTGCGGTACGTCTGAACCGCCACGCTAACACACCGGCGTGTTTTATCTTTTAAACGCTGAGAGCTGAAAACCTTTTTTTAAAGCTGCAGCAATATCCCTTCTCGCCTTTCACACACCGGTGCACAACCCCGGCTGCTTTTGCCAGAGCAGGCCCGGTCACTGAGCCAGCAGGGTAGAGGAGGATCACCGAATTAATCACCTGGTGAGACCATAGACTGGAAGAAAGTGAGGACAAAGTGACTGTGACGTCACCAATTGACTTTCCATGGCCGTGAGAAAACCGGAAGTACAGTTTTTGCACCGCCGAGTTGGAGCCAGAGAAGAGACAGTGGGCAAAAGGGGTCAAAACTGTCCCTGATTGGCCCACAAAATATTCAAATATTGTCAAAATGACACAATAACTTAACAAATCGGCACATGGGTAGACAAACACATTTTGCAAAGTATTGACTTCGTATTTTGACCACATACACATACATTGAAAAAGGGGGCTAAAAGACATATAGGCCTACTGGAGCAAACCGCACTGGCGCTAGTGAGCAACGTCTCTCGACAACACCAGAAAAAAAACAACGCGCCGTCTTGGCCCCTTGGGTGAGATGCATTTATCGAGTCTGACAACCTGAGAAAGTTCCATGAAAAGGACTGACTTTTTAAAAGGTGGGCAATACAAACATTTAAATTCACATAGCGGCCATTTTGTGTCACAGGAAAACGCTAATGACCCTTTCTCTCTCCCAAAACCACCCCCCCCCCCCACCGGCAACAGCCCGAATTACCGAAACTCTACCTATGTTTACTTGTCGTTGCGGAGGAAACGGCAATTTCGAGCCACGTCGTCATCAAACTTTAAAATAAACCGAGGTTTTGCGGCCTGGTTCTCAGATTGCATCACCCTTCCGCCCCCCCCCCCACCCCCACCCTCACCCTACTCCAGCGGGAGCCAATTTCACACACCTGATAGGGCTGATAGGCGCCGTCATCGGTCAGGAAATCCAGCTGCCTGTCGGAGAAGAACTCCACCGCGGCGATGGAGCCCAGCACCGTCTTCCCCACCAGAGGCTTGAACGTCTGCAGAAATTAAAAAAGCGGTTACGTTAGGAATAATAAGGAAATCATTAAAGGGGAAAATGGCTGACAGTTCAAAGGCAGCCCGTTCGGCTTTGAAGTGCCTTTCTTCCTCTTTCTCCCCCCGCAGATGCGCAATCTCTGATGTCACCATCTATCACTTCGCCTCGCAGCGCCGAGCCCCGGCCGCCGCGAGAAGCGGCGTGAAGCCGGGGACGGCGCCCTGGCACGAGAACACACGCTCACGTGGGACCGGGAGAGACGGGGACTTTTTCGGGGTGCCCGTTTTATTTACTTTGCCCTTCTCCCTCCCAGATCGTCATCCTTTGAACCGCCGGCTCTCCAGGAACGGCAATTAAACCGGCGCTTTGAAACGAGAAAAGGGGCGAGAGCTCGCTACGAAGCCGTCTGAGTTAGCTTCGCTGGAAGTGTTGCCGCGCTCAAAAAAAAAACGTCAAGGCGCTTTCGCGGGGAGGGCGAGCCGTGCGGTTGAGTGGCACCGGGAACAGACAGTCCCCCGGTCACGCGGACAGGTCGCATGCGCTCCTGGCGCATCATCCTTGAACGTCTGATTAAGTAAGGGAGGGGGAGGGGGAGGGGGGATGAGATTGGATCTCTCAATGTTACAAACATGACGCACGGAAAAGAACAGGGTTTGTGTTGACATTTACTGATGTTCTTGGTCACAATGTTATGCGTAGTGTGCGAGTGTTTATGATCTCTAGAGATAGGAGCTAACTCCACCCCTTTTCCTTTGGGATTAATTCTAATTCCATTGCTGAGAGAGAGAGAGTGGTAGAGAAAGAGAGGGAAAAGAGAGAAAGAGAGGGAAAAGAGAGAAAGAGGCATCCGCACAGATATTAGCCTGGTTCCTCAGCACCATTTTCTATTTATATAAATACTAGGCCAGCAAGAATTGTCCATGTCTGGCTTGCCCAAGGCAAGTTATGTAATGTGGCAGGAACATCTAAAAAGGAATTTGAAAAGTGAAACTCGACTGCAGAGGATATCAGGAAGTACATTTCGGTCAGCAAACATCGTGTACGATACTCAGGAACCGTGGCCTGTGAGTTGAAGGGACAAACACGAGTGTGAAAGATTCAAATCTCGACTGTGTACACATGATATCCAAAAGCCGAGACAGTTGTTATGCTGCGGTCACAAACATAATACTTCCACAGGCTATCAAATAAATACGAAGAGATCAGCCGCACATGCCGTTTCCAAATGATATCATCAGGACAAGCGAGACTTTGGTCTACGATGATGATGCTGCTGACCCACTTAGAAATCCTTTCATAATATCACAGTTCTTACTGAATTAATGAACACCAGTATTCACAGTCCAATCCCTCATAGTGATGACACAGTGAAATTTTTAATTTATGGACAAAACTCAGTCAAGGACATTAGCTGCTTCCTTACATACATTACCGTGGCTGGTTGGGAAGAGTGGAAACAACATATTCAGGGCAAAAAAAAAATCATGTACGGTGGAAACTACGGCAACCGAACGGGGTCAAATTACGCGCCATTCCTTCGTCAATCAAAATAGCGCTTCTGCATATAGATATCTGGGTTTGTATTACCCACAATGCACGTATAATTAGACCCGCAAATTCTTTTTTTCTCCGCCCCTCGGAGCGCCCCGTCGACAGAAACCCGTCCGCTGCAGCTGCTTTCAGATGCGGCTGTAACATTACTCTTTTCTAGGCCAGATAAATATAGCAGCAAGAGATCGGATCTGCCCCTCTTAAAAGAAAGCAGGTGTTTCCCAGTGGTAATGAAAACATTTACACACGGCATAAACAAGTAAAAATATGGGTTCTGGGTGGGGGTGGGGGGGTGGGTGGGCGCGACAAAGGCACTGCTAACAAACGGGAAATGAAACACGCCCGTTTCATCGATTTACATAATGCCGCCCTCTGACCGGTAAAGGAGCTTTAGCGCTACAGTTTGGTGCAATATAAACTTTTACGGCGGCTCTAACTGACGAGGGCTGATCCGTAGCCGCTAATAAAATCAGTGCGCTGCCTACTGCGGAAGAGCTCTCCTGTCTCTCGCCTCACCTTGCACTGCCGTTTTATTAAAGCCCCTTTATTTGTTTTAATATTGCACAATAGGCAATGAGAGGAAAGGAAGTGCCCAGCGACACCCTCCCCAGCCCCAGCGACACCCTCCCCAGCCCCCCCGCCCCCCCTCTACGCACACACCTTTCTGCATTGCCACAATTGGGTCACATCTGCCACTCGCCAAGGGAGGAAATCGAGTCGGTACCAAGCGGTTGGCAGGCAGACAATGCAATAATTGTTGTGTACCTTCGGAACACACAAGCCGTCTGTGAAGCAGGCGTCCTACCAGTAGCACACAAATCATCCCTTTTCGTTTGTCTGCGATGTGTGAAAAAAAAAAAGGGGGCTTTTCTGGGAAAACACGTCCAGTCCTCGGTAGACAAAGGAGCTCCAAAATGTTGTCCTTCCCTGGCATTGCAGAGCCGGGCCATAATTCAGCAGTAAATATTTTATAAGGCTGAGTGCAGTGGAATGCGCAGTAGAAGCGCTGGTAGAACTCATGCATAGCTAAGTAATCTGGAGGCCGGGGAGCTCTATCATTCTCTCAAATGTTTCAACAGCCTGAGGGGAAATAGGAGGCAGCTATCTGATGAAGGTCACAGTGGAACACGGCTCTGGTTACTCACACACACACAGACACAGACACACACAGACACACACACACACACACACACACACACACACACACACACACACACACACACACACACACACACACACACACACACACACTCTCACCCACGCATATACTGACACACACACATACGATGCTCACACACACACACACATCCACATACGCACACACAATGCTCCCACTCACCCACACAGGTGTGCCGCCGTTATACGCGCACCCTCCCACTAGCACCCGCCACGCACACTCGCGCGCCGCACACAAATGCCTACGCGCACTCTCCACTCCTCCAAACGCACGCACGTACAAGCAGACGCACGCGCCCGCTCTCTCCAAGAACACACAGTACAGGAGTGGAGTTCATTAGCAGAGTGACAAGAACGAACAGCACTTCTCCGAGGGCCACTAAATCCGACTGCTCGGCGGTTTGCCTGGAGGTTGTTAATATCTGGGTACAATTCTTAATGTAACCAAAATGCTCTCGGTCTGTACCGCGCTTTGCATTCCCGCCCGTAACAAGCAGCCCCGTTCTTTTAAATCTCCTCTCCATTACATTAAATGACAGTTAGGGCTAAAGCACTCCACGGCATAATTGCTTCTGTATTCAGCATTTTACCGGCTTATTCGCCCCCATTACTCAAGCTGCCGCATAGCGGCCCACGAGCAGAATGCTGGGGAGCCGGAAAGATGCAGAAAATTAAGCCCCTTTTTATTCCGCAGCCGAAATCCAGTGTGAATTATTAGCATTGGCTGAGTGCAGTTTTGGGCCTTTATTAGACACTAGAGACTGACCTTTAACACACAATCTCATTTCCTTCCTTCTTGCCCCCCCGCTGGCATTGATTCCTTTCACAGCACAAAATGTCCTACTGTGCTCTACTTTGCAGCCACTGTTCCATCAGGGTTTAGATAACAAGAGAATGGGGGGGGGGGGAATGAAACGTGTTGCTGCCGTTCGATAAAAACGTGTATACGGACGGATTTTTGTAGTCTGTGGAAGCTCCAAAGTTCCACGCGGGAAGCGCTCAGGCCCCCAAGCGTCGCGGCAAGACGGCGAAACCCGCCCTTTCCCCCGTGTGACCCTGACGTGGCGGTGAGGCGCTGACCCGGCGGGTTCGAGGCAGAAACCCGGGGAGCGCGCACCCGCGGCAGCCCTGCGGGGCCCGGCTCCGAGCCCAAGGGACTCTCCGCTTCCTAACGCGCGGCACAAAGCCGCCAGTGTGTAAACGACTGCGGGGTGGGCGGGGGCGCGTCTGCAGCGTTACTGTGACCCGGTTAGCGCTCCACGTCGCGGCGCATTCCTGCTCCCTGAGAGAAAGCAGAGCCCCCAAGAGACCTCCCCGCCAGCCGGGGGCCCGCAGTCTTCCTGTGATTACCAGCTGCATTGGTCAAACTGCAATACTCGCCATCAAAAAGCAACCGCCCCTCACTCCCCCCCGCCCCAATATGAACTAATGTGACCGTACTGTGTGTGTACATATATAAAAAAGAAGGAGGGAAGGTTCTGGCTTTGAGCTATTTATGACAGGGGTAAGAACAACGGCGTGTACAAAGTGCACTTTTTGTGCCGGGGTAATTAGAAACAGCCTTGCTTCTGTGTACTGCTGCACTGAAGCACTGTTAACTAAATGGGTCATAGTGCAGCCCTGCCTGCCTCCATTTTAGACTGCCGAGAGGACGGAAGGACAGAAGGACACACACACACACACACACACACAGACACACACACACACAGACGCACACAGCAGTGCATGTCTCCATGGCTCATCAAGATTACAGACAGCCCTCAACGCCAGAGTCCAGACTCCTTCTCTAAAGAGGATGAGAGAGAAGCGCTTCTACGCTCTAATCAGCTTAACTGGCCGTAATATATGAAGGGCCCTGTCAAAACACAGGGCTTCAAGCTGGAGGCCACCTCACAATGCACGGCGACAAGATACTAACCTCGCCTGAGCCAGGAAGTATGTGACCGACAACCCACGGCCACAGTTACATCAACCTGGGGATTTTCCCATAGACGCGCTTTCACAAACTACTGCGTGTCTCATCAATAACACAAGAACCATTTCACAAGATGAAATGTTTTTATTTCCATTATTGCTTTAATTTCTTTTCTTTTTTTTATGACTGCGTGAAGCCGGTTTGGACAGAGATTTCATGTCCCCTGACCAGAGCGTTACGCAATCAAAAGAGGAAGCGGAAGGCCACAGATAAGGAGAGCTATTGCTGAATTTGCAGTGATATCTGAAAACGTACGACCTGCGACTTAGCAACTAATCCACTGCACCCGAGGCTCGACACAAACAAGCAGGTCACCGAAGATATAATAAAAACCAATGACAAAATAAGCGCAGACCAATCGAAAGAAGCCTCCCCACAGCTTACTTCTAACACATCAAACTGTTCCCAAACAAAGCACAGCTTGTTTAAATGACACACCCCTCTATTATAAATTATTCACTGCGTACTTGTACGCTTTTTTGGCCTTTCAGGCGCGTTTCCAGTCTGACCGAACCCTGACATTATGGATTAAAGTATGAAGAAGAAAAAAGGAAAAGAACTAAATGGAAAACATTTTAGGAAACAAAAAAAAAAAACTCTAGAAGAACAGTCTTGTTTACCTCAGCAGTGTTCAATTTGTGTCTATCGTTGAGTACGAGAGCAGCTCAGGGGAACCCGTTCACCAGCCTAGCAGGTGACTTCACCGGCGGCAGAGGCACAGAGATTCCATTTGTTCTCAGGCGTCTTCCTGGCGACGGTCAGAGCGAGAGGCAGGCTCGGAAAGGCAGACATCCCCTCTCTGCCGCTGGCCGCGTGTCGGACATTTTGAGCGCCCGACAGAAAGGAGAGCTGACGCAGGGGGAAACGGAGAGGGGAGAGGCTGCTGCTCCTCTCTCTCTCTCTCTCTCTCGCTCGCTCGCTCTTGCTCTCTCTCGATCTCTCTCTCACTTTCTCTCTCTCTCTGTCTCTCGTTTTCTCTCTCTCTCTTGGTCTCAGAGTCCTAGCCCCAGTGCACAGGCACGTTATTATTCGTTCTTTGTCATCGACGGCGTGGCGCTAACGACTGAGCGGTCCTGCGACTGCGAGCGCTCCGGCCTGCCTGGATCTGGGTCACGGTCCTTCCTCCAGAGACCGGTTACACAAGCGATCGGTTATTCCAAACAGCGCTCCGCTGCAGCCGCCGGGCAGCTCGTCAAAAAAAAAAAACCCAAAGAGAGCCCCCTTTCTCTTTTCCTTTTTCCCCCCACTCTCTCCACCGAAACAGATTTTTTTTTTTCACCAACCCCCCCTCCCTGCTGTTGCCGTTGCTCTCCCTCACCCTCACTCTTTCTCTCTCTCTCCCCTTTTTTTCCCCCAAGCTTTTTTTTTTTTTTTTTTTAAAGGCTCGCGGTAAAAAAGGCTTGCGGTTGTGTCAGCCCCTGCAGACGCCCGGACGAGAGTGCTGAGCTCTGAGCTGGAGGCGGGCTCAGCCCAGGGAAAGGGCGGTGCTGTTTAAGTGTAACTAATCCCCCCCCCCCCCTCCATCACAGGTGGCAGCGCAGTCACTTCCAGCATGAGTCACGCTGCTGATTAGTCATTTGGCAGAGCCCGAAAAACAGGGGTGGGTTATAAATCCCGGAGGGAGACAAAGAACAGGCCGGTGGCAGGGAGCTGTCGCCTCGACTCCCCCAGAACCCCCTAACTTTCTCGAGCGGCTGCACTTTTAAAGGGGCGTCCGTTCGCGTTAAGTCGCGGTGAAGCCCCAAGCTCCGGAGCAACTGATAAAGGTGAACTTAACGCCGGGGCGCTTTGAGGAAAGGAACGAGCTCCCCCACATCCGTCTAATCAAACACAAAGGCCGGGGTGGGGAGGGAGGAAGGAGGAGAATCTGGTTTCTGTCAGGGCAGGTCCCGGGCTGCTACGCTGCTGGTTGGTTGGTCGGTTGCCTGTGCGCTTTGCCTTGTTGTGCAGTGTGACGGGGACGGCTGACTGCTGACATTGTGGGAACAGTGATGTGAACATAGGCCTGGGATTCCCCACACCCACTCTGTCATTGCCCGGTTAAGCCTCAAAGAGGCCGGCCTGCGTGTAGTATTTCTCCAGGCCCTGAGCAGCGGTGTGAAATTACAGTCTGCTTCTGCCCAAACACCGACCAACACCCCCATTACCCACGCCGCCCCTACCACACACACATGAATACACACACACACACACACACACACACACACACACACACACACACACACACACATAGACACAGACATAAATACACACACACCGCCCCCACACACAGAAATACACAAACACACACACACACACACACACACACACAAAACCCCACACATAAATACAACCACACACCCAACACAAACGAATAAGAGATTGAGGACTACTGCAGATTATCCAATGCCAGCAGGCGCACACTGAGCTGGAACAGGTAGCGGCAGGAAGTGGCTGTGGCAGGAAGAGCGCTATCCCCCGTCACACAGACACTGTAATAAAAGGCTGCAGGAGCCCGGCCGGGCAGACTCTGCGGCACTCCATTCCCGGCACCCCGGACGTCACGCACAGGAGCGGAGACCGCTACGCCATGATCAAAGCGCTTTTTCACACGCACAAATACAGGAAGATATCATCCCTCCCCCTCCCAGCACATCACAAACACATTTCATCTCTATTTTATTTATTTTTTTAAATGTCTTTTTTTTTGCTGGGTCTCATTTCATTATGGAAATTGAACATCTTTGTCTTTTGCTCAGAGATCAAAGCCTGCGAGAAAATGGCTCAACTTTATACAGGAAATGGAGGGTTTTTGCTTTTGTTTTGGTTCGGCGGTGTTTCTGCAGAACGGATAATTCTGTGTGCCGTACACCGATGGCTGGGGTCAGGGCTGAAGGCCCTCAGGCTTGAATGCTAAATCTTCTACCCGTCACTTAAGCAAATCTCAACATTCCAGTTCCCTTGCCTCTAAGCCCTCTACGCAAGGTTATTACAGGGGCAGAGACCAAAACGAGAGAGAGAGAGAGAGAGAGAGAGAGAGAGATAGAGCAACATCACAGGTGCAACAAGACAAGCTTGTTCGACTAAGCGAGTTTCACCAAAGCATTTTAAGAATGGAATTTTCATTTCCTTTCCTTTGAGTTGTCAACAAGGTGACACCATTTTTTGTCACTTTTACTGACTGAAGTTTGGCGCTGTACATTTCCGTGTACAGGGAACATTCCACTTATCAGGGAAAGGAGGTACAATCATCAAAAAAGGTTTCGCCTTTTTTTCCTGTCTCTCTGGCTCTCTGTGTGAGCTGACATAAAGCAGCAGAATGCCGGAGAGCCAAAGCAGGCCATAAAATTAACTTTTTCACCCACAAGCCAGAGTGGCTTCTGGATTTAAAAAAATAACCAACCATATTCTACAATATAACACAACCTGGTTGGTCACCTGCCAGAGTGGCTGCAAGAGTAAATCGTACAGGCCACAATCAAAATTTTACTAGCATTTGGCTGGTGGCTGGTAATTTCACATCCTGGCCAAAGGAAGGGGAGGAGGCTAAAATACAGTCACAGTAAAAGATTGATTCGAGTGTTGCGCAGCTGTCATGGGACAGAACTTAACTGAACTCAATTTAAGATTATTTATAATCAATAATGCAATGTAATCTTTAACCCTGTGGATTATGCTTAACTGACAGGGGTGGATGGCCCTGGAAGATCTCCCCTTTTACCGCAGGCCTGCGAATCCCTTTAATCTGTCTGACAGCCGCTTACTAGACTGCACGGCAAAACCTGTCCTGAGATGTCACCGTGGAACCCGTTCCGTCCCTAGTCGCTGTGGAATGGGCTGAAGCGCCATCGCGTTTACCTTTGCCCGTCTGTTCAGAACGGCGCTCCGTTTCCTTTTAAAGAAATGACCCGAAGACAAGACCAGGAAATGAAAAGGGAATGAAAGAAGATAGCATTTTTTGAAAACGATGGTGGTAAAAAAACACAATTTATACATGGCGCGGTTTAGAACCAGTAGCCGTTGCATTAGAGGGGAAACGTGGCGTTCCGCGCTAGCCTAGCGACCCCAGCGCTAGTCAGACCCTGCCTGTGGTTTATATCCTCAGCTGCCCATCAAGGAATTCCCTCTAAGAGTCCCGCTGTAATTCCCCCGGCCTCCATCTGCCACTCTCTCTCAGATTAAAGGTCTGGCCATTGTGCGCCTCAGAAGCACAGCAAACGGTGTGACTGGAGCGCCTGATAAGGCCGCAGCCTGACAGAGGCTGCTGACAGAATCACGGCAGACGCACAGAACACGAAATGGCGGACAGAGACGGGGCGAAGCGCCTGCTGGTACACACGTACATATACACACACGCACGCACGCGCACACACACACACGCACAGACGCACACACACACACGCAGCGGGGGTAGAACCCGATATGAAAAGCACAGGCTGTGGTTTGCCAGTGAACAATGGCGCTTTATCCCCTCTGTGGCATCAGTGCACGCATGTAAAGGCTCATCCTCAGCCCGCAGAGCTGGCAAGCAGGTATCCTACCATACGGCCGCGAGATACCGGGGATAAATCCCGCTCATCTCCATCTGCGCGACGGAGGAGCTGCACGGGGATGTCTACTGGCCTCGTTTCCACCGCTGTTTTCAGAGCTCCGCGGCCCTGTGTACCACGCCCTGTGTAACCCGCGTACCTGTGAAACGGGCCCGGATACGGCGTACGTGTTCGACAGTGCCGCGTCGTCACACGCCCTGAGCGGTTGAGCTTTGACAGTACTAAACGACAGTCTCCGTTTCGGTCCCCCGTGGGGTTAAACACCACGTCGGCCAACCGTTCACGACGTAGCCACCCCCACTCTGACAAGCTGCGGCAGGCTGGATGTTACACACCGCCAACGCCCACAAACAAACAAGCAGCCTGTGATTCATACACTGACTGGCACACAACCAGAGACATATGACGAATGAAAACTAAAGAGTAGGCCTAGGTGTTTTTAAAGCCGCAATTAGAAAGCAAATTCAGCCGAGCACACCAACAAAAATCCCAGTTCTGGCGTTGTAGCAGAAAATGGCTGCTCAAGGCGTGCTGTTGTTGTCGTAGTGCGGGTTATATAACCGCAATTGCTCGAATTGTTTGAGGACTTGCTTTTGTCTCTTTGTGAGGGCTTCACAGCTCGGTTGCTATTTTAAGAGTGACAGATGCTCCGGTCCTCTTAACGCAGACACTGAGCTGTTGTGTGAGCAAAATCTGACCTAAACCGACTCACGTGACCTCAGGAAGTTGCAGAGAAGATGTGTGTGTAAATAACTACCAATCATGACACTAATTATGCACACTTACGCCACGCTTTCTAAAAACAGACGCAGTATCTTTTGTAGCCGTCTGAAAAAGAAATGAGATGTGCTACTACTGAACAGAAAACAGTACTTAGTTTCCATTTATTTTTTACACAAGGAGGAACAAATGTGTCTCAGTGCTAACGTCCATTGGTTAGTCCTATCAAATAAGAAGAGAAAAGCTTTAGGATTTCTATGCATTTCATCTTTGCCACACACTCCTGGGGTACACACACAAGCACACGCTTTCGCTCGCACACACGCATGTGGACACACACACACACACACACGCCTGTGCGCGCATGCACACAAGCACAAGCACACGCACACACACGCACACCATGTAGGCCTACCTTCCCCAGCAGCAGCCATATAGATGGCACAAGGCCTCTATGACAGCAGAAAGACTGAATAGGTCGGCCTAATCAGAGGCGTTGGTGTGGCACTCTACGTCCCCAAGCATCCTTGAGAACACACAGGAAGTCACTTGAGTCCCAGACAGGGCCTCCTTTGTTTCCACTAACAGGCCTGCCTCTGGCTACTACAGGGACTGGACAAAGAAGGTTGTGGTTGCCTGCCTCATGATGTCAATTCATGTGTGTGTGTGTGTGTTTACTCCATTACAAATAATTTTTGAGAGGGGACCGTTTTCACACAGAAGAGCATACCCAACCGGGTTACAGCTGCTTTCCTACATGGTGAAAAATATCGGGAGACAATCTCCAGGGCCCGGGGCCTACATGCCGTTCTGGCTGAAGGCCCCTGAGATCTGTGCTGAAGGAAAGGCTTGATCACCCAGCCTGTGGATCCCAGACCTTGTGACAGGTTTTATCCCCTGCTGGTGTGGAAGCTCCTCAACCATTGCCCCATCGACTCTGCGGCGAGCCAGAACACGCTACCCGCCAGTCCGCCGCTCGCCTCGCCGGAGGACTTCTGAAATCACGCGACTTTGGCTGAGGAAAAGAAAAATAAATGCGACGATGCGGAGAGACGCCATTGGATGACGATGTGCCCTTCCCAACAGGAAATCTTCGGGAAGACTATCATTAAGCGGGATGTCTCCTGAAACGTAGCAATTGACGCCTTCCAAACAAAATACGGGGAGCATTTATCAACGGCCCTGTCAAGTCTGCCCCACTGAGGGCGGAGGAGATGGCTGTGCTCTCAAATATTCACTCTGTCATCAACTCCATTCATCACCGGCAGGCCTCACTTTACCATTGCAAAAAAAAAACACACACAACAACCAGGAGTAAATCAATCAATCCATCCAATTAAAAAGATGCTCGCGATTAAAGGAGAGGACACAGCGTGTATTCCGAGTGCACTGTAATTTAAGAGCAGTAATGCGAAGATGACATTTTCAAATGTCCGTTTCGTACCGAGAGAGTTCAGAGAGTTCATCCCGAACGTTCGCTGGCAGGAAAATAAAAATTATCTTTAAAAAATAAATAAATAAAATTGTGATGACTTTTCCTTGTGCGCTTTTACTTTCCGCTGCATTTTCATATTTCTAAAATAACTTCCTGTGAGAGATATTCCCCACAGCACACTTCCCCTGGAAAACACGCAACTTAACTACTCCAAGCGGAGGAGCATTTATTATGCATTATTAACAGTCGAAAATGGCCCGTTTCTGAGCTTGGTAGATAAATCTGCAAATTGTTAACGGCGAAATGGCTGATGTCAGGGGTGAGCCGGGTCTCAGAGTGTTTGCCTTACGACTGGGAGGGTGTGGGGGTGACGGCTATTTGACCGGCCTGCTGTTCTTTCCTCAAACGACAGGAGCGTGACGACTCGCCGCTCCCTTTAATCCCATTTTTCATGGCTGACACGGAGGGTACACGTTATTCCCGCCAGTGTTGTGTTCCCCGAGTTGGCAGCCGCGGCTCCGTGTCGTGCCGGGGCGACGCCGCCCGCTGGAAAAGCCCGAACGCGAAAACGCCGCGCAGCCCGAAAACGAAGCCGGCGGAAAAGAACGGGATGAAAAGAGCTGCTATAAATAACCCGCGGGCTGCAATGCCGAATTCGTCCTGCGTGTTCGCCGCATACACAAAACCAAACGGTAAAAATACTGGCCAAAGAGAACGTGCCAGCGAGACATCATTACTTTCATTTCTAGTCAAAAAGAGTTTATTACAGCCTGCGCGCCCCCCACCCGCCCCCCACCGCCCCCTCCTCTCTCTCCCCCCACCTCACCCCAAAAAGTGCTGCCGTCATTCTGTGTTACTAAGGGAAAAAACATCTCCTAGGCACCTAGGTTATTGGCAGGAACCGCTCGGCAAATATTTATACTGCTGAATACTCCCACTTTGCTACGAGGCACCGGGAACAAAAAAAAAAGAAAATGTGTCCACCTTGAGAGAAGCGGTTTAATGTTTTCCCCCCTGCTCTCTCCGTACAGGACACTCTGTTCACACTGCGGCGGTTGCAGATGAAGGTCAAGGCCCGCGGTAATAATGTGGCAAACTGCACGCCTGCTCATTGACCCTTCTCCATTATCACAAGGCGCAGCTGAATCTCAGACATGAAAGAATGCGAGATAAAAAAAGCCCGGCCGCAGAGCCGCCTCCTCGCAGGAGAAATGCGCACAATATCGCCATATTTTCTGGAAAAAAAAACGGCTTCATAATTCATGAAACTATCAATGTTAAGGCAGTTTTTCTTCTAATGCACAAAAGACACTTTGCACGAGGCTTCTTGGGAAATGGACTTCAGAATGTATATAGCTTTGCTAACTGGAGCAGGATCTCCAGTTTACCTTATAGACCTTATAGTCCTGTACATAGTTACTTCTTTATTTTTCCTACACTACTAATGCCCCTAAAAACCTATGAGCTTTTTTTTTTTTTGGAACGGGAAAGCACTTCCAACATTATTAAAGCTTTAAAATTAGCACAGAGGAGTGTGCCAAATGACGTCTTTGTGAACCATCAGGCTAACGGCCAGAAAGGAATATGTAGTGAGAGGAAGGGCGGCCGGCCATTAGCTTTAATGCAAGCCCTGCAGTCCGCCGCAGACTGGCCCAGAGCCACGTGACCAGCAGGATTAATATATCTGGGCTTTTAAAGAAGCCGAGAGAGGCTGGATCACCCGGAGCAGACCAAACAGCCCGGTCAAACGAACTCGGACTTTGACCTTGACGAGGTCACGTACGGATCTAACGCACGCGGGACGGCCTTGTGCCACTCCTGCCTCGTAAAGACAAAAGGCAACGCCGTGTTCCCCTCTCTGCCTGCACAGCCAGGCTGGCTGGAACGATAAAGGGCCGCAGGGCCCTAATCGGCGTACGTCTCCCCGCCTTTCTACAACACCGACGGCTCGACGCTGCGCAGAAATAGGTCAGCGCGCTATCGACTGCAGCCGAAGCACATCCCGCATTACAGCTCACCGGCCTTGCGCAAGTCGCTCGAGTGCTGCAGGGGACTTCCGGAAGATTCTGATCCAGGGACCTCGAGGAGAGTGCGTTCCGGCGTAGGCGGTCGGGAGCTCTGCTTTGTGCCGCAGCCCTGCCGTTTTCTCCGCCGCGGCTCGGTACACGTGCGGAACAGCCAAGCGTCCACACGCACCCGCGGCGGCGACGAGGAGGAAGCGGTGATGTAACTCGATCAATTACGCCTCTGCCGAGCGGTTGCGTAACACGAACCCTGCGACGCGTCCACCCCAGGTGCTTTTGCCCGTAACAATACAACGGCACAGATAGACAGCCGGTGATGCGCCCGCTCCCCCGGCAACGTGCTCACCTCAAATTACCCTGTTAAAATATTGAACCCAATCACACAGGATATGTTCTTCTCGTATTTCTCTCAACCCAAAAGGGAAAGAATAATATGAGGCGAATCTTTAAAACTTTACAAAATTAGGCCAGAGACAATGGGCAATATGGGCAAAGCGAGAGCGATTTACAATCGGAAACGCCAATCTCCGGACCGGACTAGATTTTCGGAGAGTCACAAGCGAAAGCGCGGGACTCCGTCGATAACCGTCCTCAAGTTGAATGGACCGGGGCCAGACGGTAACGAGAGCCGGTGCTTTGTTCTGTGTGATCGTTGGGAGGTGAAGGCCGGACTGCGGAATAACAGGCCGGGCCCGCATTTTAAATGCGCTGTGTGGCACCGGGCCGTTCAGGCGGGCCTGCAGTGATCCTGGCTGTATCGGAGGGCTCTGAAAACCGTCTCTTTAATAAGAAGTCAGCTGCAGACAAAGGGGCCCGGCGGAGATGTGCTAGCGCGACGCGGCGCGGGATCACCAGCTGGGGGCGGGGGGGGGGGGGGGGGAGTCAGTGAAGTGACTCCAACCTCCCCACCCCCCCCCCACGTAACCTTCACAGGCTGCCTCCACAAAGCGGCCGCACCTCGGAACAATGAAATAGCTGCTGACTGAGGCAGAAGCCGCAGATGTGCGCCTACCGCCCCGCCCTCTACAGTTCCCCGTCGTCGTCCTCCTTCCCGTGCGCCCCTGGTTTACAAGCCCCGCTCCGGCCCAAAGTTGTAATAAAAGAGGGGGTAGGGGTGGACAGAAATGAGAAAGGCACGTAAACGCAGTTCCGGGGCGACGGCGTAACTGTGGAGCGGCCTCAAGGACGAGAGGAGGGGAGACGGACGGAAAGAAAGGAAAGGGGGGAGGAAAAAAACGAGGCTGAAGGCCGATCCCTGTGATGTCACCTGTCGGGGAAGGCGCGGCGGTCGGGCGGGCGGCGGTTTGCGAGCGGAGGGGCGCGCAGACGGGCTTCATGACTCACTCTGCCTCTCTGCAGTGCGGGGGCGGGCGGGCGGGAGAGCGCCGGGGCTTTGGCAGCAGCTCAGGGACAGGGAGACGGACGGCTCGGCGCGGCTCTGAGGCCCAGTGCGGGGGCCCCGGGGCGCTGGGAGAAGCTGGACGCGCGATGGTGTGCGAGTTACGGCCGGGCCTGGACCCCCGCGAGGCCTCGCGGCTCCACGCTGCACCCACGCTGGCTGCTTTGTGCCCGCAAACGCCTCCCTGGCTCCAGCCCCCTTTTCCCTACTGCAAATTACACAGGGAAACGAGGGAAGAGAATACAGCCTCTGCCCATGCAGATCTGTGGGAAAAAGTAAACTATCATTACACCTATACAGCGTAACCAAATACTCTACTGCAGCACTACACACGTATCCCCACAGGGTCTGTATACCTGAGCAGTTATGTTTGCCGAGTACCTTCAGCACTCTGGGTGTACCTTTGTTGCCTCCTTGGAAAAAAAATAAAAGCGTTTCCTGGTTTTAATGAGAGGTTGGCCGCCCTTAAGTGCGAGCTGAATGTGGAAACACCCTCTGCTTTCTGGAAAGCCGCACTGCTGTGGATGTTTTTCTGTCCCGGACGCCGCTGCTCTCTCTGTACAGCGCCGTCCTTTCTGCGCCTCTCATGCAGGGGGAAAACAGTGCGCATGGCTGCTTTTCAAAATCTTACTGTGTGCACAAGAGAAAGCTGCTACAAAAGAACAAAGTCCGTACCAAAACGGTGTCTGGCTGCACGTCTAGACTTGCAGCATTTAACACTTTCTTGCAACAGAGTAAACCCTAGCCTTTGAACACTGTAAATAAACACTGCTGCAATAACTCCCTTGAGCAATATTAAATATTTATAGTGGCATATGGCGAGGGTCATGCTTAAATTCCACCATTTGTAATAATCTTACAATAATTCACCCTCTCACCTTAGAGCATCAATTGTGTAGCATTTGGAGTAGAAATATTACTCGGTTGTATGTTTTGAAAATGGGCAACGCGCTCAATCTTTGTACGTGAGGACCCATGCAGCGCTGATAGCATGCGTCAGGCGATCGAGAGCCGGCTAAATTAATAAGCCTCTGAACGACTAAACACGTTTCCTGAATCTAGGCCGCAATGAAAAAATATTTTCAGAACCTAGCCTAATCTGGCCTTGACAAAATATGCTGAGGATCTGTAATGCACCTTTTATTTTCAGAACCTTGCCTAATCTAGCCTTGAAAAATATATTTCAAAGCCATAATATTGTTCTTCATGATGTGAGAAATTAAGAAGAGGAGGAACAGAGGTCTCCAAACATACGATGTTTAAAAATGGTGTGTGTGTGTGTGTGTGTGTGTGTGTGTGTGTGTGTGTGTGTGTGTGTGTGTGTGCGTATGGGCATGTGCGCCAGTGCGTGTGTGTGTGCGTGCGTATGGGCATGTGCGCCAGTGTGCGTGCGTATGTATGTACGTACGTGTACGTGCTTGTGTGTGCCTGAGTGTGCACGCGTACGTGGGTGTGTGCACGTTCGTACGTACGTGTGGCGCGCGCGTGTGCATGAACGTGTACGTGTACGCGCTTGTGTGTGTGGTGTGTGCGCGCGTACGTGGGTGTGTGCACGTTCGTACATACGTGTGGCGCGCGCGTGTGCGTGAACGTGTACGCGCTTATGTGTGTGGTGTGTGCGCGCGTACGTGGGTGGGTGCGTGCGAGAGTGTGTGCGTGAACACAAGGGCCGTATCAGCAGTCACCTCCGAGGAGAGGCGGCTGATGTTCCCTCCTCCCGGTGGCCCCCGCGGCCAGGGCCACCCAGGTGGAGACGCGAACGCAATCAATTACAGCAGCGAGCCGCCGCCTCCCCACACTTACACAACCTGCCAAGCCAGTCAGCCCGCGAGAATGGATGCCGGACGAGAAAGCAATCAGAGGGAGGGGAGAGAGGAAGAAATCCGCTCAGGGGCCCGGGAGGGGTGGGGGGGTGGGAGCCGCAGAGATAACGTACAGGAAACCCGCACGAGCTTCACTTCCTCCCCCCAGCACCCGCTCAAAAGGAGAAACGAAACGGGCGTGTGCTTCCACTGGCGGAAGAAAGGATGAGAAATATAAAAGACAAAGAAGCGGGGGCCTGCTCTGTCTGTGCGGGGGGGCTCAAGTGTCCCTCGCACGCACACTGAAGGGGCAGGGGATCCTGGACTCGGCGTGGAGGCAGGTGTGACTTTGAGATGAAAGGCAAAGCCAAGGTGCCCTCAACAGCATCCGCTCCAGTCCTCAGCTTGTATGCAGCCCCATAGCAAAGTGTATCATAGAAACATCAAATACAACCGCTCCAGTCCACTGCAGCGCAACGCTGTAATGTATCTCATATATACATCAAATACAACCTCTCCAGTCCTCTGCTTGTATGCAGCCCAACACTGAAATGTATGATAATATACATCAAATACATAGAGAAAATGGCTGCCCTCCACTATGTTACGTTAATATCCAAATTTACTCACAGTACACTGAAATAATTCTGATTGCTTTAATATTATCATTAATACTAATACAAGTAGAGACCACCGTATTAGGACAGGTACCTTATTTTTCAGCAGGTAACTTGCCAAAGGTGGCGTTACATTCCCAACGTCCGGGCTGGAAGCCTGTGTGATAACCGCAGGTTTCCTTTACGTGCACATTCGGATTTGCACTCAATACAAACTAACTGCCGGCTGTGTTCGCGAATACCGCCGAGGCATGATGGCGGGGAGCAGCCGGGACCTCGAATTCTGCCACGAACGAGAGAGCGTGTTCTCAGCCAAGCGCATTCTATAAACCGAAGGTGAGATCAAATAAACGAAGCGACTGCGCCACAGTTCTGCAGTGACACTGAAAGAAGCTGTGGCTGCTCCGTTCTGTGCTCCCGCAATTATCCGGCTTTATTACTAACCCTCTATGGTGTGAGATCACAAATATGTGATTGGAATGTTCTCAGTTAAACATTCTAATGCTCACTACTGGTAATTGTGAAAGCAATGGAGTTCTAGAACACTGACTGAGAACATTCCAAAAAAAATAAAACCTACACTTCAAAGGGTTAAAAAAGCTAAGCTGAAACAGAGGGCCTCCGCTGAGTTAAATCAAGTTTTCCTGTATCCAGACTGAGAAAAATAGGCTGGGTTACTAGGGCCCGGGCAAGGAGGGGAGGAGGAAAAACAGCTACGCCAGGCGGCCGCCGCTCCATGGAAAAGCTACGCCACAAACGTCTCGGAGGTCTGCGTTCTACCCGCCTGGAATGACAGCAGAAGGTTGGAATTCTGGGGAGGAAGGAGAAAATATTAATGGCCGCCATCAGGGATGAGTAACGGCGGAGAGATCCTGCGACTGGCTGCTTCCCTGCTGCGCTTTACTCGTGTGGGAAAACCATTTCACAACACGGAAAAAGCGCTCCATCATTGGGCATAAACACGCTTTTTTTTCTTTCCCCCGCCTCTTTTCCTTTTCCTCCCCTCCCTCCATCCCTCCCTCCCTCCCTCCCTTTAACGCACACAACGCAGGGCTTCAGCGGCAGACTCCAGACTCCTTTTACAAACAACAGTCTGCTTGTTAAAGGAAAGATTAAAAGCCTCGTAATTTAAAGCCACTTAACATTTCCTAATCCAAATAATAGAAGTGCTGAACTTGCCTTAAAACGGCTGCGTCCGCGAGGTCAAAAACAAAACAAAACAAACAAAAAAACACCGCAAAACACAAATAAAACGAGACAAGACGCGACTGGACACGGCGGGTTTGTTCTGTAGCGTTCGCAGTGGACGTACACACGGCGCTGGCCTTTTATGGTATGGAGTGGAGCGCGCTGGAAGAGTGACTGATGGGTTAACGCAGGATTCGGCGGCAGACAAATTAAAACCAAATGCTGCCGGGGCGGAGCGGCTCCCTCCGCTCTGCGCCGCGGAGTAATGTCATTTTACCGCGACGTGTTTTCGCAGCACGGGGGCTTCTGTCCCACCCTTCTGCATGCCTCAATAACCGAGTGAGATAGCCCGCCAGCCCACCCCCCTACCCCCCTCTCCTTCAAAGGAAGGCAGGCTAGAGTAGCCCCGGGCGCTCTCTGTAAATGCCGCCTGCCTATGATTGCTACCATTAAGCAGCCAGCTGTGCAGTTGGCAGTGAAGGATCATCAGTATATTCCTGGACTCTGAGAATACACCCCCCTCAAAAAAAAATGTTCAATCTACTCCCAATGTGTACACACAAACATACACACAAACGCACACGCATATAACCAACACACACACGCATATAACCAACACACACACACTCGCGTACATACCACATGCCCTCCAGGCAAAGGCACGCGGTACATAGACACGGTCAGAGAGACAAACAGGGGCTTATAGTATTGTAGACGGACGGACTGGACTGACGGATCCCGGGCGGGCCGCGTGGCCGTGTTTGCGCTCCGGATTACGGGGACCTCGGGGGTCCGCAGGCCAGAGGGGGGCCCGGACGAGAGCGACACAAAACAAACGTGCGCCGGTGTGGGACGCGAGGACACACACACACGCACACGCGCACACACACACACACACACACACACAGGCACACACGCACACATGCACACACACACACACACACACAGGCACACACGCACACATGCACACATGCACACACGCACCACAAAAAATAAAAACACAACACTAAAAGCCTGATGAATACAACTCCCACAGACAGGCGGGAACTGGCTGTGCTTTCACTGCAGACACGTATAAACAGCAGAGATCCGGAGAGAGAACGCTGCGGCTTCAGTGGTGATACTTAACGAGGACAACAACAAAAAAAAACACGGAGAGATGCACATTTCAGCTGGGTTTTTCCTCCAGACAAACACAATCAATGCACAACTGAATGACCTCTACTGACCACAGCTCAAAATGCAGAAAAGACACCGTACTATCTTCCTCAACAAAGCATGCGTATGACATATAACCATATTATACCATTAATGTTATTTATTCATGTATTTAACCTTTATTTATATAAGGTCGATGTTCTTCTACAGCAATGCCTAGCTTAACCTGCATGTCCTTGGGCATATCAAACCTCTATCCACATTTTTTGTAATTTGTTTTTCAGTTTTGATTTGTTTTTTTAGAACCTAAAGCTACAATCTAATTTGTTTACGAGAGGGGAATCTTTTCCGAATGCACAGCGGTAATGTTTTGTTTAGGCAGTTAACGTGCCGTAAGCCCACCCCCCTCCTCAGGCCCCGCCCCCAAAAGCTGCAGAGGGTAAAGCAAACGGGCCGGCTGTGTGCGGAGCAGTAAATGTTCCTCCTGTATTTGTCTAGATGACAGCCGACACCGCTGCTAGGAGGGGAGGGTGCTGGTCCCAGCACGTTAATCATTTCCCAGAAGCCCCGAGGGACTGGATCTGTTCGGGGTGCTCTGGGGTCACTTGTGCAGCGCTGGTGAATCAGGGCTCGGCCCTCCACTTTCAACAAAACACACATTCCGGGGGAAAATGGCCGCACTAAATTAATCACCGAGCGAAAAGCACAAATCCCATGATTCCCACAAATTCAACAATAAAAAAAAAAAGTAAATAAATTGAGGGCGATGAGTTTAATGCAGGAATAAAGCATTTCTAAACTCTTGTGCAACCCTCTGTAAATCTGTACTCTCTCCTGGCCAATCAAAGGGTTTCCTGTCAGGTGGACGACTGCGGCGTTTATTTCCTTGTAACTGCGAGTGAACCTGCCGTCACGTGGACCTAACGAAGTCAGGCTAAACATTAGCGCTGGACCTTCTCCTTCTCGTGGGCTGATAAGACGCCTTCATGCCGCGGCTGAGGAGATTACAATCGACCTGCTGTTCATCCGGGAGGCGATTTTGCGTGAAAACACCGCAGAGCATTCCAAAACGTTCTAGGGGCCACGTTGTTTAATTTATAAAAAAGCGGCGACGGCATGGGCATAAAGGTCTGAAATGTCGATCAGCTCAAAAGTCACAAATGGCCAATCCCGAACGGGCTGCGCTGACAGAGCAATCAGGAACGGAGCGCGTATGTGACCCAGTAAGAGGATTTCTCTAGGAGCAGCTCTGCCCTCAGCCCACATAAAGAACTCACTGACCTCACGCACTGTGCTAAACAGGAAACGAGAGAGACAGCCAATTCCACAGTCAGGACGGGCTCAGACCGTGAAAGAAAATCTCCTTATCCCTTTTGTACAACAGTAAAACAATAAAACAATGATAATAATCCTATGTTATATAATCCACAGCAATAAATTGTTATCCACAAGAGTCATTTATTCAGTTTAACTAGTAATTTACTTAACAGCTGGATTTGAGAACATTCGTTACCGTTTCCTATTCTCCATACATGAACATGCTCTTACTATATTTCTACTATTTGTACAACTACTACTACTACTACTACTACTACTACAACATTATTATAATTATTATTAGTTTTTGTTATTATTCATAATCATCATAATAATAACAATCAAAACATCATTATTAATATTAAATAACGACAATGATAGTAGTAGTAGTAGGAGTATTATATAAAAATAATAAGACTCCGACTCATTTATGAGGCATTGAATCCCAGCTCACAGGCTCATGCTGGGGCAGTTTGGTTAACAGCAGAGCAGGGTGCTGCAGAGTGACGCATCAGTGATTCACCCGGCTCCCTGGATGCCCACCAAGAACATTATCTGAGAGAGAGAGAGAGAGAGAGCGACACCGTCGCAGGACAATAAATAAGGAGCTGAGGAATAAGAGCTGGCACAAAGGAGCCTTGGAGACGTAAATAAGCCGCCAGGCGGCCGTCCAAAACGGGCTCTTAAACAGGCCGGCGTCCGGTGACCGACGCGGCTGTCGATGGCCTTCGATTCCCGGGCCGCGTTCCGTCAATAGATCCCGCGAGCTCGGTTTAGAGGGACGAAAACAATCGCGGCGCACGGTTTGGGGCCGCGCATATCAAAGGGCGCCAGACAAAAGGCCCCCCGGCCCGGCCCGGCCCGGCGCGGTGCCGAGCTGCGCTGCTGACTCAGGGCAATGCGGCAGCAGTAAACCGCCGCGCGTCTCCCTCAAATAGCGGCCGTAAATAACGGAGGTGTGAATGCAAATGTGCACAGGAGGAAAAAAAAAAAGAACGGGGGGTGGGGTGGGGGGCGAGTCTTTTCAAAACAGACAACGGCAGTTACTGCGCTGAACGTTCGGCGCAATTACTTGGTCGTCGGGAGTTCTAGGAGGTAATTAGGGCTTCATTGTCTATTGATTTAATAAGATTTTGAAATGAGACCTGTCTAGGCGGCGCAATCGTTCTGAAAAATGAAACCGAAATAATCACCGTTGTTAAAAATGGAGGCAATCAAGGGATACCCTCACAAAGTAAGTTCTGCTCCCATAAAGCGATGCTGGAGGCGCTGAAGGAAACCCGGCTTCCTTGTCTTAGCGCTTATTGTTTAAAATGAGACGCAACAACAGAGGAAATCCAAATTCAAATATTCTAAATGAATCCATTTATACTAAGCCCTTTCGGGAGTATTGGCGCCTCTTGTTGAATGCCTTCCACTGCAGCTAACTTTAAGCTAAGACAACGGACCAACGGATAATGTCTCATTGTGAAAACTTTCAATCTCATGTTTAACGGTATTTGCACATAAAATACAATAACTGGGGCAAAAGTTTAACAGTTCAAATATGAATTTCTTGGCATTTGTTGATATTGTTTAATCAACGTGTCGAACCATTACCGAGCAAGGATACAGAAACATTTTTGACATAGGTCGTTGTTGAAGAAAATCCTTAAAATGTTTTTTGAAATGCTTAAAATAAGCATGTCGCACTATATGAAATGGGAGCAGGAGGTATATAATTGACTCCTGCGCTCCCGAGAAGACAAACGGCACAGCACGTCGCCTTTCCTGACAGCGAGACGTTCACCACTCTCGTCAAACGGCTCCATGCGTCTCACCAGGACTGTCTTTGAACTCTTATCTCTAATGCCTGTGCCAGATGGCACTATGCTGCATGTTACATAATCAAAACACAGACCGCATTTTCTACAGCTAGAAACAACGCTCGCTAATCTGCAAATGGCCTATAACATCGCACTGTGAAACATTTATGGCAGCGAACAAAGATATAAAAAGAAGAAGAAAAAAAATGCAGAGACCAGTCAGGTATTTTTTTCAGCTAGCTACACCCTCCAGGCTGGCACCTACGAGACTGTCCTCACCCCCTAACCCGATGAGCCAATGATGAGGTTGTTGTTGACGTGAGGGGAAACAAACCCAAAATGTCCCGATGGCGTGCACGCCCCCAGAATGGAGTGTTAAGGCTTGTGTTTGTGCTTTTCGTAAAACCTCAAAGGGCCTGCACCCCGCTGCCGTGTGTGTGTGTGTGTGTGTGTGTGTGTGTTTCCACATGAGCGGCGAGGGCGATGGAAACGCTCTCCAAGCAGCACAAAAGAGCAGCAAGATCACTCACCAAGGCAGGCCACTGAATCTGCTTGGCCTTTGTTCCCAGAACCTGGGCGCTCTCTTTCCTCTTGGCCCAGACAAGCTGGTGCTCCAGGAGGAAGATCTGGAAATCTTCGTACACCTTGACCCACTCGCGCTTCTCCCACTCCAGGTCGTCAAACTCCACGTACACCTGTGGGGAGGAAGGGACAAAAAAAAAGGGGGTTTTCGTGAGAGCTTGTTCGTCCGAACCAACCCGTGTCTTTGTTTTGTGTGGCCTTAGTCGAGGATCTCCAGCTGCACTGAACAAACACCGGCACAAGTTTTTCCACATTTCTTTCAGCTGACATTTCCTCCAGGATAAATGACAGTTTTCTTCCTTTCTCAAACAAGGTATATTTTTAGTGCTGAACAAAAAAATGCAAGTATTTATTCAGGCCACATGTGTGCCAAGATTACAAGGCAGACCTGGTGTTCTAGTTCCACTGACTCCTCTAAGGCACGCCTGGGGTTCTAGTTCCATTCACTCCTCTAAGGCAGGCATGTGGTTCTACAGTTCCACCTACTCCTCTAAGGCAGGCCTGGGGTTCTGCAGTTCCACCTACTCCTCTAAGGCAGGCATGTGGTTCTACAGTTCCACCTACTCCTCTAAGGCAGGCCTGGGGTTCTGCAGTTCCACCTACTCCTCTAAGGCAGGCATGTGGTTCTACAGTTCCACCTACTCCTCTAAGGCAGGCATGTGGTTCTACAGTTCCACCCACTCCTCTAAATGCAGGCCTGGGGTTCTGCAGTTCTACCCATTCTTCCACGCTCAGAGACATATGAATATAACATTCTCTGCTGGGAATGCCTGAACCCCCGGCATGCATGGGGTCCCCAGTGAGAGAAAGGCTGAGTGTTTCTATAGCAGTGAATACCCCCAGAGTACTGAATACCATGCAGACTGCATTTCTGTCAAATGACTTCATTCAATACTATGCAGAACTTCAGAATGTCGTTCAAAAATATAAAACACATTGCATTATCAGTTCCATACTGCAGTAAAACCAAAATAAAAACCAAACACGGCGCAGAGAAGGAGAGGAGAGCTATTAATGATTAAATCAGACGGTCAGCACTGAGGAGCAAAAGTTCATTTCACTCACAGATTTCAGACAAAAGATAAAAAAGGTAAAGCACTAGTAATGGCCTATAATAACCTCCAAAAGACAGATCTGGCTTTATGGACTTATGCCTGTTACTTAAAATATTTCCTCTGAACTTTGACAAGCCGGACAGCTTAGACAAATAAAAAGTGTGAGGCCCAAGGACAAAAACACGTAAAACGAAAATATTTTGTCTGTTCAGCAAGGGCACAGACGACACAACCCAGGCAGTGAATCTGAAACCGCTCGACACAATGAGAAAAATGTTGTGTGGGGGTAATTCAGCCTTTGGCCTTTACCCTTAAATAAAAGATGGAGATGCCTTATGCATGAGGCCCAGGTAAATGTGGATGGCGGCGTGCCATCGCCACTCCGGGCCCGTCATCAATCGCTGGCGACCGCTTGGCGAAAGGCACACCGTTTCTCACTTTCATGATACAATTAAAGGGACTAGCGGAGCCATTTGTTCTGTCCAAAAACAGACTGGACACAGAAGCTCCAAGCTTAGCAGGTACACGTGTAGAGCACCTGTGTGCGAGAGAGATTTTCGTAATTGTATTGACCTCCGCTCGTGGCGAGGTTCCCCCAGAGAGCGGCGTTGTGTGAGGCTGTGGTGGAGGTGAGAACCCGCGGAGGGAACGCTCCAATGAGAGTGCGGGGGGGGGGGGGGGGGGGGGGGTGCGTCTGAAACCGTCTCCTCACACGCACGCGCGTGTGCGTTACTTTTTCCAGCGACACTTTTTGACAAGTGAACCAACACATGCTCTGAGAAAGACAGAAGAGGCCAGGAACAGTACCAGCTGCCACATTCGTCGCACAACTAAATGACCAATTACACATGACAAATGTGCAAATAAGCGCCGGTTGCGTAATGCGCCAGCGTTTAAACCAGAAACGATTGCGAACGCCTGCTGCGTTTTTATCACCTCGGCTGCAGTGTCTTGTATCTATTTTGTGTTTGGTTGTTTTTCTGGGTAGTCCGGTGTGTGTGTGTGTGTGTGTGTGGTTGTGCTGTTGGTGAAGGACTCGTGGCAGGGCGTGAGAGGAGATGGAGCAGGTGACGGGGTGAGGGGGCGTCCCTTGTCCCCCCCCCCCCCCCGGGGCTAGTCTCTTTCTCCCTCCAATGGGCAGGCTGCCAGCCCCCCCCCCCCCCCCCCCCCACAGCCGGCCAGGCACGTCAGCAGGCCCAATTCCTGCAGGAGCACACATGACCCCCCCCCCCCCCCCGACTGCATGGGGGGAGAAAAAAAGAGAGAGTGAGAGAGAAAGAGAAACTGAGACAAAGAGAGAGAGGGGGGGGACAGAGAAACAGAGAGAGAGAGAGAAACAGAGAAACAGAGACAGAGAAAGAGAGAGGGGGGGGAAACAGAGAAACAGAGAGAGAGAAAGAGAGAGGGGGGGGAAACAGAGACAGAGAAAGAGAGAGGGGGGGAAACAGAGAAACAGAGAGAGAGTGAGAGAGAGAAACAGAGAAATAGAGAGGGGGGAACAGAGAAACAGGGAGAGAGAGAGAGAGAAACAGAGAGACACAGAGAGAGAGAGGAGAGAGAGAGAGAGAGAGAGAGATAGAGAGAAACAGAGACAGAGAAACAGAGAGAGAAAGAGAGAGGGGGGGGAAACAGAGAAACAGAGACAGAGAAAGAGAAAGAGAGAGGGGGGGGAAACAGAGAAACAGAGAGAGAGTGAGAGAGAGAGAAACAGAGAAATAGAGAGGGGGGAAACAGAGAGAGAGAGCGAGAGAGAGAGGGGGGGGGGGGGGGTTCAACGGGGCCGGCTCTCCTCCCTCACCCCACTCCAGTGGTGTCACTTCCCACTGCTCATAATTAAACATTTACAATGAGGTATACCTTTTCGGGGGGGGGGGGGGGGGGGGTGTGCTCGGAAGGAGACGGCCGCCGCTCTCTCACGAGGCACTAACGCCGCGTACAAAATTCAGCCTCATTAAAAATTGACATGCGGGGACGCGGAGGCGGCGAGAGGAATGTTTGCGCTCCGTATCCAGGCGCTGACCCTTCAGGCCACGGCGCTGGTGCCAGTGGAGGGGGATTACCGGGCGCAGGGGAGGCCAGGCTGGCATGCACTGCTGGCATGTCGGTCCCACACGAAAGGAGCATGCGCAAACCCGGCTCTTAATGACAGGGCGCGCAAGCCCGAGGGGGAGGGGGCAGCGCAAGGCCCCGTCCGGGGGTGTTGACGGGGAGGTTTGGTCTGAACCCCAGAGATGTCACATGGGTTCCCGGACACGCTGCGTCGAGATTCTTCCCCGTCCTGGTTTTTCATTTTTCATTTATTTATTTTTTTTCTACCAGGCTACGATTATTTCTGACAACTCGGCAAAAACAGCATGTACTGTGAAATGAAATATTTAAGGTTCTTAGGACACACTGGAGCATGCACGATAATGCCTGCGAAAGCTGGCGAACAACTCTGAAAATTATACCGCACATTCCTTTAGCAACTGGCACAAGGAAAGTAGGTCACTTAGAGCTACAACTGAGCCTCTGTTGATATAGGAGGGAAAAGCACTGAAGTCTTGGTAGTAAATCTACACAGTTAAACACACACAACTACAAGGAAAAAATAATTTACCGCCACACCTCTATGTGAGAACTTATAACAAAACCAAAAAAAAAAATAGTTCACAGGTCCAAAATCACACACTGCACAAGACATTCTAACTCCATGTTTATCTTGGTCTATTTAAACATTTCTTGTCAACTCATTTCAACCGAGAGACCTTGAACATTCATAGCTCTCGTTACTTTCCCCACACCTCATGGTTCAGCCAATAGGAGGAGCCCGTGCCTGAGGCCTATTTGTTTAATAGGCACTTTTCTAACACTCATTTACACACTGCAGGAACTGCACATTACAGCCAAAATCCATTCATATGAGGAAGGCAACAGTTAGAGGTGTGTATTCCAGCAGTCAAATCCCTCAGACAACGTCTCGCAGCACTTTCATAACATGCCGGTTTCTCGGCTTACGCCTATTAGACACCCGAAGGCATGAATGTGTTGCGTAACTGCAAAAGGCAAAAAAAAACAAAAAACATTCAGACAAAATTGTTCAATATGTTCTCATAAGTATCGATGACAAAAATGCATCTGCAAATCCTGCTGCTTTCAGGTCCTGCTGCTTTCAGGTCCCAACCTGTGCCATCAGGCTGAGCGCTGTGCAGGGTTTCCCCTTAGATACATTAGGTGGGGCCGTCTACAGGGTTTGCCGGCCCATCTAAAAATATAAAATGGCAATGTCATTGTTTGCAAACTAAATTTACTATGATTTAAAAATCTATAGAAAATTGGTTCGAGTAAGCGCTCAATTTTGTGATCCGCCTTCGGAAATTACAATACATTTGTTGAGTGAGCAGACTCCCCTCAGTTAGTAACCAACCCCAAGTATGAAATTGCAGTGTTTTGACTGGCGGTTATCTCACTACGATTGGCTACTTGGCCACGCGTAGACGAGCGGATTTGCTTACATAGTCGGGATTTACCTCAGGAAAGCGAATAACTAGCCTAGCTAAATGATGTAATCTTCAGCGAATAAGAGCAGCTTGCCAACAAAAAAGGGTCAGGTAAGGATCTCATCTTTCTTCCATGTAAAATGTAAACGAGATCGGGGAGAACCGTGTCAGTGGGAGCCGTTCTGTCGTCAGCGAGACCACCGATAACACAGACGCCAACGCGAACGATACAGGTGCGGCCGAGCTGTCAAAACGGCAGGAGTCTGGCGCGAGGAACGTGGCTACAAACCATTGCTTTATGAAACAAGCATAGGAAAGTAACTGACTCATAAAGTTCACAAACTTCATTCGATTATGAAACTCCTAAATATCTCAATCGAAGAGCAGCGCTTTGACAACGCTATTTTAGCCCGATTGTTCAACACAACGTTAAACATTAACTTGAATATTTTGTCCTCTCTTCTTGTGTCCTCTCATTTTTTTCTGGTCTCATATTTTGAAGCACTCGTATAGAAGAAGCCAAATTACATTTACAATTTACATAATGTAATTCTGACCACTGCTGCTGGGAGGCTCTCCCACTTGTTTAGGCAACACAAGCAGGCAGTGAAGAGAGGCAGGGCAGAAAGGAGTTTTTTTTGAGGTGCCAACTCTGCGGAAATGGGAGTGATGTTGCGTCAGGGCTGGCTCTCGGCTCAATCAGTCTGAGGGGGGGGGCACCAAACCAATGGAAGAAAATGCAAACAGAAACCCCAAACCAACCCCACCCCTGGTCAGCGACCGCAGCAGCACCCAGTGTTTTCCTGGGGGAAACACTGCCGTGATATTCCCACCCCGGCGTGGCATTCCAAGAGGAGCGCTCGCACGTTTCACTACCACTATGGCGCAACAAATGCTTTGTGACATCATGTTTACCCGCAATATCAGTTACAGCTGGAGCATTATAGACAGGGCGACGCGGTCTATGGGCTGTGGGTCGAAAGTACATTCAAAGAAGCACTACGCAGCACAAAGCAGGGGTCTGCAAAATGGCCACACAGAACTGTTTGTTTTACACACACAGCACTGCTGAACACATACCACGTGCCAGTATTTAATATGTTCCAGGAATCTTTCTGATGTAACTGGATTCTTTTGAGCTCGTTTTGCATATGGATTGCTCAACAGCGCTTAAAGGGTGGACAAAGCTTCCCATGTTAGACAAATCACTGCAAAACGCCTTCTGTGATAGGGAGCCAGGAGGAGGGGGAAAGAAAAATTATTTCAAGCCGAAAAAGTGAGGGTGGGTTGGCTGTGGTTGGCAGCAATTATCGTCAGAGGAGGCCTAGACCGAGCTGGCACAAATATACCGCACCTGAATCTAAGCCTCTTCTAGCCTTTAGGCTACAGCCTCATCTGTTAACACACACAAACACACACACACCACAGAGAAATGTGACCTGGGCTTCACCCCTGAGTTCTGAAACAATAAGTGTGAGTCAACGGGAAACGCCTCACTGGTTTGCGGGCTCCTATCTGCGTCAACCGTCCTTTCAGACACACGCCATGCGAAACGGCGAGAGTTTAAAGCGAACGAGACCGAGAGCGAGTGAGTAACGCGGGCTAATCAGACGGCGGAAACGCAGGAGCAGGGGACTTGGCAAATAGAGAGAGAGAGAGAGAGAGAGAGTGGGGGATGACACTGAGGTCTGGAGAGAGTGTAATAACCAGCAATAACAGTCCCCCGGTGATGACATCAAACTCTCCGTCTCAGGCCAGCCGTTAGGTCAAAACCATTATGTGAAAAAAATTACGGTGCCATTTTGGGCTCACTTCGCCGCATGGAGGAAACGGCGCCCGAAAAACTGGCATTCAAACCGCGCAGCGCGAGAGCTTTTACATTCCGAGAGTGCGGCGTGCCTCGCAACATTTTTATATGTTTTTTTGCCACTGCCAATAAAAGCATAAAATCAAAGAGAAGTAGGAAGAGGGAAGGGGAGGGGGGTTTCAGCACTGCCCAAACGCAGCTTCAGGATTAGCCTTCGTCTGCTCGTGAAAGCGCGGTGTTTGCACATGTGAGGATCATGGGCTGCCGAGGCATTATATAACTCCATTCGGAAGAGACCCTCGTAGCCGCCTGTTTACCGAACTAAGCACATTTTGATTTGGAGCCATCGTGATCGGGGTTCTGCCAAGTCGCCATCGATTTTATTAAACATAAAACAGAAGAGCAACAGAAAGCAGGTTGATGAGACGACATGCTAATCTGAAGGAGAAAAAAAGAAACGTTTGCAACGCATGTTACTCAGACTTGCATCAGCCTGGAAATGTAAATCTGTGGAAGGTATTTCTGCGAATTGTGGCATTAATTGTGCAGTAAAATTAAATTACTTATGAAATAATATAACGTCTCTTCACAAACTACAATAGAGTTAAAAAAAGAAATAAATACGATTTGCATAATATCAGCCAGCACATCGTAGTACACAGTTAATGGGTAGCCTCGTTGTTATACTTAGCAAAAGGCAATTGAGTCTTTTCTAAAACAAGGCCATCACATCAATATGAAAGAACAATAAATTTTCTTTACTTCAGACGAAAATTCTGGATGCACCAAGGATAAAATGGAATATAATTATGAGGGAGATGATATTTAGGACAGCCAGCTCTCTCATGAATGCACCACAAATGGAAAGACACTACAAATTTTAAGACCTGGTTGCTACGCAACCGGCAGCCTTTTTCTCTTTTGAAAAGGAAATCTTCGCAACAGATGCCTGCAGAAAAGCGGCGTGTTGGTTTTGGACACGCGCTGGCAACGGCGAGCTTTGGGAGGGGAAGCTGTCACTGCTTCAGCGGCCCCCACAGCAAAGGTGGGCTGCTGTGAACGACGGCGAAACGCGCTCTTCAGCTGCTGTTGTCATTTACCGTCAACTAACCGGCTCCCAAGGGCTGGAGAGAAAAAAACTACCCTCCCCCCATGCCCAAAACTGAGTCTTGCCACAATCCGGACCCGTTTCACACAGGAAACTGCGTCACTGACCTTGGTACAAATGGACTACTGTAAAAACATTGACTGTCATCTTCCAAACCATGAGAGAGACACAAAGTCCATACAAAATAAGCATTGGAATTATCATTTGAAATATCGCTTTCAATGCATGCAAATATATTGTATGTAATCATATTATTCTTGAGTATTTCGTTTTTTAAAATGCAAATACTGATTTTGATACTGTAATCGACCCCGTTTTATTCATCCCAAATGTTATCCAAATGTTAAAACGAAACAATCCGTCTCAAGACAACGCAAGAGATGCGACAGCCGGCCTAGTAGCCGAGTCGCTGTGTGCATGTGAATGAGAAATATATCAAGGCTGAAAAATGACTATGATGCTTTGCTGCCGTACGTTTAAAAAAAGAAAGTCTCCTTCCACAATATAAGAGACACATTTTACTAACTGCACAGATGAGTGTGCAGAAGGAATAGGTAAGCCTGCTCCTTCTGCGCCGATAAGGGAAAGCATTCGCCCATCGGTTGTATCTTCTCTTAAAGGTCTGTCGTTGTGTAAAATCTGCCCATCACTAAAAGCAGCAGGGCCTTCCTGACTGGCTGGCCCTGGGCTGCTGCGGTCCAATCACCGAAGTCCCAGACAGCCCGAGCTTCCCCTGTACAGGAGGAAAAAAAGATCTGCCTTTCAAATCACTGAAGCAGCAAGAGATAGCGATATTTGCTTTTTTTTGATCAGATTAGCAGGGAGGAAAGATTATTTTACTGCCCTGTGTGTAAGAGGAGCTTCCAAACTGCACACCACCCTACACAAACACACACACACACACACGCACACAGTCTAAGGTATCTCGCCACTGCGTCTCGCCTATCTGGAACAACACGTAGCCTAATGCTGCAGAAACAAGACGTTAATGTCACCGAGCCATTCGAGCTGACTTGGGGGAGCTTTCTCCTGCCTTCTGTCCAAAATAAACGTGCGCAGTGAATTGCCATGTCCTCGTTTCCCCTCCCTGTCACAGTTAGCCCTGAGCACATCGGTCGCATTCTTCTTCTGAGGGCAGGCAGCAGCGCTTTTCATTAAACTTCCTGCTTTTTAGAATTAAAAGCCAAATTCATGCAAATGAGCTTTCGCTCTGCACTTGCCTTCCTCTATTTTCAGTTCTGTTATCCCCCCCCACCCCCCCCCTCCCCCTAGAACATTTTCTTTATGATTCATTAAAATAAAAAATGTATTAAAATAAATAGGTGGAAAAGAAAAATGTCTTCAGTTCACATTCAGAGTATTTCTGGGATAACATGCTACGAACTGAACACATTATAGCCCACGACTCAGTAAGGTCACCGACACCATTTGGGACAAGTTAATAACACTGGACACAGTCCAAGGGCACTACCGATAAATTATATTCACCAGAATATTCACTTTTTTTTTTTTTTTTTTTTTTTTTTTAAAAGATGGAGCCAAATGCAAAAAACCTAAAGTTGTAATTTACAACTTAGCAGAATGAATTCATGTCCGCTATAATGTAGGAGGAGAGAGAAACATACCAACAATAATTTATAATTGCATGCAATGGGTAATATTCCCATCACAATCCCACTGCACGAGAAGCGGTTTATTTATAGCGGCAGGGCGTAAAAATTGCACGGCGCAATGCATCGTGGGATAATGCACGCAGAGCAGTGACACCCATGACAATATCCCGTAAGAGCTATTTTCCTGAAAAATGTGGCGTGTACTGCCTGCTTGAGGCCATGTGTATGAAACCATGAAGCTATCATTTTATGGCCAAAGTTACGGTGAACGATTCTTCGCCCTTTCTCCAAACCTGTACTCTGTTCAGGTGTACATCCTTACTTGGCGGTCTGGCGATGCGATTGGGCCGTGACTAGCGAAATGAAACCCAGCGCAATCACTGCTCTCGTGTGGAAAGAAAGCCCGCGGCCGGCGGGTAATTAGTTCAGTCGGAAAGTGGAGCCGAGCGCTGCCGAAACCCGCAGATTCGCTCAGGCTCTTCAACGCCGACATCCCCTCTTCCTGAACGCCGCCGTGTTCTCGCCGTGCGCATCGAGCTTCCCTCCGTCTTCCTGTCATTTTCATTTCCCCCCGCAGGTTGGGCGAGTAGCCCGTGAGAAGCGAGCGAACCGCTGGGATCGTTCCAGTCGGACGGCGAATTGCCTCGCGTCGTCCTGAAACACCCACTTCAATTTGAACACGGAAATTCCATTCTCCAGGCCCGACGCCATTATTATGTCCGTGATTTCGGCGCCGAGGAGTACGAGAGGGGCCACTTGCCCCCCCCCCCCCCCCGCCCCGCCGCCCCCCCAAACCCCCACACCCATGTTCTGTTGTAATGAGGTTCTCACAGCCTATGTCGCATAACAGGAAAAACACAGATCATTCTATCACCGCGAGCCCAGTGGAGGCGATGAATGCTAAAATGGAAAAGCAGCGCGGCTCAGCCGCTGCAGAACAGCAGGGCTCGACGTGTCACTCCACCGTCAAGAAACAATTCGGCAAGAAACGTCTTCCACGTGAACCCTTTTTCCTACATTCTCGTCATTAAATATTACACAGTTGGTTCAAACGTCGTTCATGCGCTAGACAGAAATGTCTCTCTTCGGGGTATCAATAATACTTGTGACACAGGTGAGCATAATGATCCAAATGCTCAACCTTGTGGTGAATATACATAAAAGGGAACAAGGCAAAAACAATGCCATTAAGAAGAATAAAAGATGTTGGTGCACAGGAATGGCTGGCTGCCATGACCTGAGGCAACATCTGTTTCTACACTCAATTCTTTCTCCTGACACCAGATTAAAACAATGTCTTTGTTTACCAGGCGTCTACTGGTGGCCCCGCCTCCCAACGCAGTGCAATCGGTCACCGCTGCCACACTGCTGATCGCAGCTGATGGCAGGGCAGCGAGGGCCAGGCCCCGTCAGCAAACAGGCGCGCGCAGGTAGAAACACATACCCTCTGAGCAGTCAAACACACAGCCACACAGGAAGAAACACATACCCTCTGTGCACAGTCAAAAACACAGCCACACAGCGAGAAACACATACCCTCTGAGCACAGTCAAAACACAGCCACACAGGGAGAAACACATACCCTCTGTACACAGTCAAAAACACAGCCACACAGCGAGAAACACATACCCTCTGAGCACAGTCAAAACACAGCCACACAGGAAGAAACACATACCCTCTGTGCACAGTCAAAAACACAGCCACACAGCGAGAAACACATACCCTCTGAGCACAGTCAAAACACAGCCACACAGGGAGAAACACATACCCTCTGTACACAGTCAAAAACACAGCCACACAGAGAAACACATACCCTCTGGGCACAGTCAAAAACACAGCCAAACAGAAACAGATACCCTTGTGCAGTCAACAACACAGCCACACAGAAAGACATACCCTCAGTGCAGTCAAAAACACAGCCACACAGAAACACATACCCTCTGTGCAGTCAAAACACAACCACACAGGGAGAAACACATACTCTCTGAGCACAGTCAACAACACAGCCACACAGAAACACATAGCCCCTGTGTAGTCAAAAACACAGCCACACAGGGAGAAACACATACCCTCTGTACAGTCAAAAACACAGCCACACAGAAACACATACCCTCAGTGCACAGTCAAAAACACAGCCACACAGGGAGAAACACATACCCTCTGTACACAGTCAAAAACACAGCCACACAGAAACACATACCCTCAGTGCAGTCAAAAACACAGCCACACAGGGAGAAATGCATACCCTCTGCACAGTCAAAACACAGCCCTGAACACAGAGCCACACAAGGAGGCACACGGCAAGGCATAGCTAACCTCTACAGGCGCACACACGCAGACAAACACACACACAAAGACAAGCACGCAAGCATGCGCACAAGAAACATAAATACAGAGAGCGTGATAGCAGACGTTGCCACAGAGACGTACAGTAAACCCACAGGGGTCCATCGGGCCCATCAGCACAAAGACAGATGGATGCTGGGAAGAGGCCTGCCTCTTTGTCTGCTCATAACGCACAAACGCAGTCCTCCGAACCTCAGGACCGGCTCACCCAGGCTGAGAAATAAGCACCGCCGTCCTTCCCGCAGTAACGTTGGCGGGTACGACCAACGAGCCCCGAGCAGCACGGCGACGTGCGCCCTCCCGAGTCCATCCGTCCGTCTGTCCGTCCGTCCAAGCGAGGAGGAAGGCCCGGCCTTCGCGATTCGGGACGCGTGCGTCACCAACGCCGCTCCGCTATTATCGATAACGTCCCGGGTTCCGGCGGGTTGCGGCGGAGGGATTCTGAGGTGAGGATCAATGAGAGACATGTAGGTGTGGAGCCTCCGAGCAGATTCTTCTTCTGTGGTAGCCAGTCTCATTAAGTCTGGCCCCTTCAGGGCACGCAGCGTAAGAGCCGCACGCCGTTTCCCCAGAGAAATACTGCCGGGGAAGACGACTGTGCATAAAGAGACTGTACAGAAGGCACTCTCTTCCAGAGCAGCAGGCAGTCAAACTACATTTTTTCGTACCAAGTGAAATGAATAGAAATAATGGCCCTTTCAAGGATGAATTGCTGACACGTGAAAGTTGCACGAGAAGGTCAGGAACGTAGCGGGTAGCTCGCTCGGGCGAGCCGCACGTGAACTGGAAGAAAAACAAAAAAAAAATTTTTAAAAGAAAGAAAATGTTAACCTGACCTAAATTCATCTGAGAACTTGCAGCAAATTCACCAGAGTCACTTGAGGAGGAGGAGGAGGAGGAGGAGGAGGAGGAGGAGCGCCTCCTTTTGAATTGTAGCTCTGGGCCTCCGCATCCACTGGTATTTATGGTCCCGATTGCAATCAGAAACCAGGTGCGAGGGCTCAAACTGTGCAAGCCCTGTTTCCTACAAGGCATTTCCTGTGAGGGGCTCTTATACAAGCTTCTGGCCTCTAATGCGACTCACATGTCTGCTCGCCAGAGGGCCGACCCCATGAGCGAGATTCATGAGATCCACCGAGGGCTCGGGCAGGGAATTTCCAAGTTGAAAGGAGCGTAATAAAGATATCAATACTCTGCAGGAAGAGATGACCTCAGAACTGATTAAAGCTGACACTTCAGTATATACGTATGTCAGATGCTTTTTGCACCCCCACACACACACACACACACCCTTCTCCCAGACTATGCTGCATTCTGTGCACATGAATAATAACAAGCTCTCCCGCTCGCTATAAGCCTACCCTTCACCTCAGAATTTAATCTGATTTATTGGGCTTGACTGAACTGCGAACAACATCTAGGCTAGACCACTAAAAGGGTTTCTTTATCTACGGAGCACTTTGAGGAAGTATGTAGTGACAAAAAAGGCGAGGGTATTCTTTTTCAAAACAACCCTCGTTTATAACAAAAAGAAAAGCAGAGACAGCAGAGGAAGCGTGGGCTTTCGCATTGCAGCAAGCAGCGGACCTCACGGCTTCCAGGGGGCAAGGACACCGGGGTAACCGGTAATGGTGGTTCTGCGCGCGCCGTTGTTACGATCGTCGCTGTCGATACGAAGACTGAAATTATCCTCGTTAACGGCATTAAAACGAAGCGCAACCGTCGATGCAGAAACACCTTTGTTATAAAAACAGCCCTTGCCGGCCTCCAGAAAGCGCGGCTTCCTTCCCGTCTGGGCGGAAGCGGAGGCATGTAGGGAACCAGTCAACAGTTGCTGGGGGAGGTGTGCGGGGGGGGGGGGGGGGGTACAGATGCCCTCATAAATATGCTCTACTCCTTCATGCCCCAGGGTAAAGAGCATCACCTCTGCCGACCACGGACACGCTGAGCAACCGACGTAAACAGACTGGACAAAAAGAAACTCTTAATAAGATCAACTGAAATCGGGGGGGGGGGGGGGGGGGGGGCACCAATGGCTTTCAAATCCTGTTGGAATTAAAGAAAGAGAAAAAAATAAATGCTGCTCCAATTTATTCCCTGACACTCCAAACCTAATGGATTTCTCAGCATTATAGATTCTGTTCCACACATTACGGTTCCTAATTGCTTGCGATATGGCCTACAGATTGATTGCACGCGTTCTTACAATTTCACTGCGAGGAAGAGGGCAAATAAATAAATGACATGACAGAAAAAAGGTCTGCCGGAATGATTAGAAATCTGGCGGCAGATAGGAAATTAACGTCGCCAGTGGTGAACGTGTTAAGAGAAATATTTCAGTGGTAACAGGATTTGAACAACAAGAATCACAAGCAGAGGCTAAACAGCAGCATAACTCATCATTACTAATTTCGCCATTCGACTGCCGCTGCACTCAATCCACACAAATTAACCGTCCGTCTAGATCAGGGACTTCATAAGGCTCCTTAATACTGAGAAAGCTAATTGCTGCTACTCCACATCTAATGCGCGATAGGCAACTTTGATAGGGCAAGATAAGAGTGCGCCGCGCATCTCTGATAAGAAACAGCTACTGTCGAGCGTTTGAAATCTAGGCCTGAGAAGAGCCTTTCGTTCGACAGGAGCTTCAGACGCACGTCAGGGCGACAGCGCCCGCCCCGCGAAACCCCACGACAACAAGCAGGCGAGAGACAATCATTTATTTCACAACGGGACCGCGCCACATCTGTTCGTCCGCGCGAAACCGAAAACGTGCGTTCGTTTTATTTTAAAGCCACCGTTTCGATTTTCCCCGTCTGCAGCTAACGCGGGCGAGCGTTGCCGCGTACCGTGTTGGCGTACCACATCACACGGGTAAAAATGTTATTGTCGACAGGAGGGAAGGAAGGGGGGAGGAAAAAGAAATATCCAGCAGATCCAATTAAATACCTTTTTGTTCTACCTCTAGAGCTGCGTCGTTCCCAAAAGGCAGCTCTCCTCGCCAGGAGATGAGGCGCACCAATTAACTTCCAAACGCGCTGGTCATGTGACCACAGCTGCCATTGGCTTCCCAATAAGAGCAAAAAATAAAAAATAAAAAATAAAAAAATAAAAAAATAAAAAAATAAAGGGGGGGGGGGGGGGGGGGGTTGTCATCTTTTTTTTTTTTTCCCTGTGCAGTTTCTCCATTAAAACAATCAACGCAATTACAATGGTGCACCCTGTCTTCTTCCAGGCCACCTTTTGTGATGCGAGCACAAATCCACATCTATTCCCTTTCTTCCCCCTTCATTTCCCCGATCCCCCCCCCCCCCACACACACACACACACACACACACCTCCCTCCGCCGTGCAGAAGAGCCGTTATTGAAATGTCTGCAGTGACCACCATTTTCATCCTCGGTGAACGGTTACTATGTTGGAAATGTGGTAACTAGGCTCCGATGCAGGTTTCTGGAATACATGCACTGAATACAAATGATCAACGCGCCAGCCCGGAGGAGATTCGGCGGAGCCGTTTTCTCCGTCTCTGGACAGCCGGCTTCGCCTCTCAATTAGGGCAGGGAGGAAACCTCATCGTCCGAGGCAAATTCGAATAAATGCGGCATGAACCTAAAAAAAATAATAATAATAAAATCGCCATATTTACGAGCATAAATGCAATTTTTGCCTTCCCGCTCCCCCTATTTGTTTCACATTAAAAGGCGCTGACCGGAGACTGCAGTGTCCACGCCTTGCTTTACGCAACGGTCAACTAAATGGAGAGGATGGGTCTCAGTGTCGGGGTGAGATGCACTCTCTCTCTCCACACCGCTCCCTGAGCCAGCATGACATTGAAGCAACCGCCGCCATCGGTGGAGAGGCGGCTCCAATTACAGATATTCCTGGCACTTCGGCCACGCTGTAACCCGACTACAGTCTGCAGAGCAGTGCATTAAAACAAACATTGGTCTCGACTGGGCTCGATCGGCCCTACGCATCGGTCAATTTGAAACAGAAGCGTCTCGTAGGCCTCATAAGATACCGCACATGATCAAGCGTGCAGAGTAATAAATAATCGAATGAAAGACAGAATACAAATCGCGCATACATGCACAGTGCATATTTCATATAGGCGCAGATCTGTTGTGTATGTTCCGAAACCTCCGAAAATGTGAAGAGCCTTTGACATCAGCTGCCATTCCATTGAGATCTAAAGGGTGAACGGAAACAAAATCTTAAGAAAAAGCCTTTCAGCTGCTTCCACGGTCAAAACAGACAGTGTGTGTGAATTGATGCATCGGCTACCTTTAAAAAAAAAAAAGGCATTTGAATCTGAAGCATTCATTTTTGTAATTACACAGCTAATTACCTGTGAACTGGGACTGCTTTCAAGCGTATTCAATGGTCCTACGGCGCTGAGGTCAAACTCTTTTGTTCCGTAATTAGCTGAAGGGGTGCTAGACATAACACCGGGTAAACTGTAAGGATATGTAAGGTAAATATGATATGAAGCATGTGCTTGAACACATACACATAAATAATGCTGTCATTCCATCACATTGAGTAAAAGGAACACAATACATCAGACTTCAAGCACAGTGGTACAATGGCTTGACCTCGCCTTGGGTCAGAAATAAGAGAAAGCCAGAATTCAACAGTTACTTAATGTTTTTAGCTTTCACTGTCAATGGGGGGGAATTTCAAATCAGTCATCCATTTCCGACTACATTACTATCACAAAGCACCCATAGGTTTTTGGCTTCACAAAACTAGCCTCACTCCGAAGCAAATTACTGTCAGGGATTCAACATAGCATGAAGACAAATTCATATGAGCCAGAGGAAGCAATTAATGTCAAACAAAAATCATATGAAAGTAACCTACCACACCAATGCCTTGCAAAAAAAAAAAAAAAAAAAGGTATTTTATTTTTTATGATATGAAATATTAACCAGTGTTAGGAGGACAGATAATGGGAAATGTTAAATGTGGCGATTTGCAGCGTGAAGCAGGGGCCGCTCTTCTCCTCTGCGGCGGGCGGACGGGTAGAGACACGACACAATGCCACTGCGTGAGATGAGTCGAGTGCATCTGAGCAAAACGGCCTAAAATAGAGCCGATGAGGGATGCGCAGCCCCACGCTCCAATCGGGCTTAATGATTTACGAGCGCGCCTCTGACAGCTCGGCAGACAGTGCCCACCAGTAACGACGCAGCAGACTATATAACAAATCAAAAAATAATGAAATAAAAGCAACCCGCAGAGTGTGGATAACATCAGACCGCTGCGGGAAAATGGAGGACGAAACACCTTCGAAAATAAGACGACTGCGATTAAACGGAGTGGCGGTGTTGCTCTCCCCCTGCTTTGTTTTATTTTATTATTTTTTTGCCTTTTCTGACGCAGAACTCGTTTTATAGCCATTCCTGACATCGTTTTCCGCGGAATGGCAATAACGCGAACCGGAAAGAGAGCAGACGAGCCGAAGTAATCTCAGCCGACAGCTTCAAGAAGCGCCCGTTTCCCATCGAGGTCAGGCGCGTCGGGCCGTCTCGGGAGCGCTTGCGTAAGACGGAGCGCGGCGGGGTAAACGGCCGGTGCTCCGGCTTCCTCCGCCCTGTCCCCGTGCCCGAATGTGAGAGAGCGAGGACCCCCGCCCGCCCGCGCGCGCGGACCCGGGGGCGCAGCTCCAAAAATAACACGGCGTTCCGAGGCTTTCCAGACAAGGGGGAGCACGGATCAGAGCTTACAGGCAGACATTTTGCTAACGTTTCTTTATTTACCGCGGCTTTGCGGGATAATACTCATTGCCATTTTCCTTTTATTCCCCTCCCTCCGCCTCAGAGAGATAGGCGAACGCGATACGCGGTGGCCACTACTGTACCCACCGGAGCACGGTGTTGTGTGAACAGGATATTTGCAGGGAAATAACGTGACTGGAAAAGTGCGGGGGGCCAACTATGTAAACACCGTCATTCACTGCAGCGCCTGAACTCGTGGTCCTTCATGCGGGGCTTCACAAAAAAGAACGCCAAATAAAAGACCGGTCCCCACTCATATGATCTAGAACAAAGGCAAACCGGGGTACATTAAAAAATGTTCTGTAACAACAGCGTTCTAAAATTAGCTTACAGTGCATCCAGAGAATCAGTTGTTGAAATCTAGGACAATGAGGACATGGGAAAATCCCTGCTGTTCAATCCTGGCTTTTTTTTTTTTTTTTTTTTTTTTGGCATCTAGAGTAATCACTCTTTTCAACATAATACAACCTTATTTTTGGTTATGAACTTCAAATAGCGCACACTTTTCTTTTATGGGATCAAAAGAATTTGTTACGAGCCATTTTTAAGCAGGAAGGAGGTCATTATTTGGCTCGATCGCAGATAAGCAGGTAGGGTAAACAGACTTGCCACACAAGCGCATTTCATGCCGGTAACTTGTTACTAAACGTAAACAGATGGCCATCATTTAAACCTCCCCAATGTTACAGAAATGTTTACAAAACATTTCCTAAACAATTTCATTGAGAACATTTAATCGGTTTCATTGAGAGATTTCTGCAGTACATTTCAGCCAATTTACACTCACCAGATTTCCCACATCTTTAAAAACTCGAGAGCTACTTTTCCATAATCGAGCCATTTGGATCTGGGACTGGGTTTTCAGCCATTGGCCTTGTTTGGTGAAATTGAAGCAATTTCCACAGTCTGAAAGGATGTGTACTGAACAGAAATAGGGCCATATGATTTTCTGTCTTCCGAGAGTACACTTGAAATTTTGAGATTAAAGTCGAATGACATTTCAAGAATAAGGCCAAAATTTTTAGAATAAAATCTAAATTGAGATTTTAAAAAAAATAATAATCAAAGTTTTTGATACGGAAGTAAACTAGCCTAGCTAAACCAATGTTAAACTTGTCGGCAGCATTCGAGCTATAGATATGCCTTCTTTTGAGGAGTTGGTCAAGTACTTTAGAACCGGTTTCAATAACCAGTGAATTCTTTCTCTTTCAGCCCATGAGCACAGAATTATTATTATATAGCATATGGACATTTGAAGAGAAACTTCGACTGTATTCCCAAGAGACAAAAAAAATTCTCAAAATGGCCCCATTACCCTTCTGTAAAAGTGACCTCTGGGGGCTAAACAAAAATGACAGCACCCTTAATCTGAACCCTGAAAACAAGACGTCTCAGGCAAAACATACAAATTATTTACTGGCAGTTAGTCAGGACCCTTGTCAGGCTCGAGAAGCCCAGGTGCATTATTCATGGTCCCTGCTTTAACACGGCCCGTGTCCAGAAGGTCACCGCAAGAAGCGCGGAGGTCAGAGCGGAGAAGACAACGCTATGACATGCAAGGAATACGAATACTCTCAGCGCTGACAAGAGATCCACAGCTCCTACTGGAGGGTGTTGACAATAACAACACATTAGTGCCGGGAAATAACCCTTCTTATACCCTGAGAGACTCCCCTTTGATTACCATAATTTACTAATCATAATTTACTCCTACGGTACCAGGGGACAGGATTCAGTTTGCATTGAAGGAGAAATGGATCCCCCTGACGTTGCAAGTGTAAGACGTGCCTCTAACCCTACGTCATGAAGGACCCCACAACCATGTAAATACAGCTCTATATTTAAAGCCAAACACCGGATAAACAGACAGGTTTTTCAGAGCAGGCACTTGGGGGAAATGAATAATACCTGTTCAGAAGTTCGCACCCAGAAATGCCATTTTGAGAGTGCCATCGCAGAAGGATTAAGTGCAAATGCATTTTTGCAGTCGTCTGGAAGCGACGCCGCTGAGCTCATTGAATTGCTGTGCTAGTATCAGTTTGGCAGCATCTGATCACACCATCACCTCTCGGGAATGGAGAAATTAAACCGTAAAACCTTGACACGTTACCATTTGCCCATGAGGAATCCTATTGGCCGCGTGTACTGCGTCGACCCTTTGCATAATGAGGCAAATTAGCACGTCGTCGCCCCCCTGCGTCACGTTCTTTTCCCACTCCATGGTTTTGCCTTTACTTTACTCAAGCTTCGACCATTCGCTTGGGTCTGCAACAGGCCCGTTTCTTCTCCGGCGCGTTTAACCGACTGCGTCAGTGTGACATTCAGCTGGCTGCCCGGCTCCGCCCGGCCCGGGAGGAGCTGCGGGGGCCGGGCGCGCTGGCATGGAGGCCTGGCTCTGACCACGCCGGCGGAAAAGGGTACGAGGAGGAAAAGACGTTCGGGGGCTGGCCGCTGCAGGCCCTTGCTCATATGTCTGCATGCGCCAGGGCGGCGGGGGAGAGGGTCCTTCCTGACCTGTAACCAGAGCCCGGCTCTGGAACGGCCCCGCGTCTCTCTTTCCTGCGTTAGTTATGGCGCGAGGGAGCGACAGCTGTTAAGCAAAGCGCACGCAGAGTACATCAACATGCCCTTAAAGAGTCGGCCTGCCCCCGTCTTATAGCGCGCGCCGCGGAACCCGTTTCTCAAGTAGCAAAGGAATTAAACGTATAGGATAACGCACTTGTTAATTCATGCGCCGCTAACAATGAATGTTCTGTGAATTACAAGGGATATCAGTTCAATGGGGCTGCATTCCATACCAATTCCCGCCATGCAGTCTCCTACACATTTTAGCCACATTTCCTTTAGGGCTGGCCCAGAGGTCACACTTTCCCCTCCTTTAGGTTCATTGCAATTCTACTCTTTTCTGATGAATTTACTTTATAAACAGATCTCTGCTTGAATGGGGAATATTATTGTACAGGTACAACATATAGGATTAGCGTATTCTGAGCAAATGCCAGCAGGGAGATGTTAGAATGCTGTGAAGCAAGCACATTATTAAACATCACATTTCAGCCTGAATTATATTAACATTATTTCAAATTAAAGCTGACAGTTTTAAACTGCCAGCTATACAGCACTCGCTGGGAAAAAAAAAAACTGGATAGCGAAGAGTACGAATCTTCACCAGCATGCACGTTTACCCGCCAAATACATGCGGCTTGCACTACGGACGCGTAAGCCGCCAATAACACTATAGTTTCAAAATAAAAGACAAACTGAAAAATTAGATGATTTACATAATGGAATTGCCCAATGAATACTACTGGATTACACTGGAAGTCTGCTTGGTGGGCCTGCATTTGTTAGGCTAATATGCAAAGCAATGAGTGCACAATCACATATTAATGACGAGCGCCCGCTTATTCAGACAATGCTTTCAGCCGCTCTCTCTACCTCGTTCAGTTCCTGTGGCTCAAAGGTTAATTTATGCATTTCTGCAAAGAGGACGGTTCACCGAGAGTTTATCAAGTTCCCCATTTGTCATTTCGGCTACAACTACTAACTCGCTGCAGAAGGTACGCCACAGAGCTGCGTAAAAATGCAAAGCTGGTTACAATTTGCTTAGCGTTCTTTAGCTTGCAGATTTTTTTCATGCTGCTAGCCATCTTGCAAAGCACAAATTCTGGGTCCATTGAGGTGAGGAGAGAAAAAAAAAAAAAAAAACTATTTTCCATGGACCAATGCACAAATGCATTTGTGGCAGCCGTAGCTTGAATGGACACCGTTGGCAATTAACCGAAAAGGAATAAAGTGCAACTGTGTGAGGGAGAGGCTGAAGGGAAGATCGAGCCTCTGCTCTCTCTCTCTCTCTCTCTCTCTCTCTCTCTCTCTCTCTCTCTCTCTTTTTTTTTTGCCGTTGTGCAGGTAGGTGGAGTAAGTGATGTAGTGTGTGATTTAAACCAGTAGCAGACGGGCTATAAATCAAACTGTGGGCCGTCTGAGCCCTGCTCTGTTTACAGCATCCACTCACTCTTTAAGTTGAGCGAGGCAGCCGCTGCCTTCCCGCGCGACCTTCACCTCGGCTGTGCTCGCCCGGGGAATTTACGACGGGTCACCTCGCACCGCGCCACTGAGACCTCTCCGCCGCCAATTCTGGGCAGAGCGGAAAGAAAAAAAAAAAAGAAAAAAAAGAAAAAAACTAAACCGACCGTGCGTGAAGCCGAGCAGAAGGGAACGGGGAGGATTATTTCTGTCTCTGGACTACAATTCCCAGCGCAGGCGCATGGAAACCGGCTGAAAACAAGCCGCGGCCGCCAGAAGCAAGAACCCAAGGTTTTTTTTTTTAAAAACAGGCGCCGGCCGGAGATTGATGGAAACCCCCGTGGGCCATTAACCAGCTGATCAACTGAGGTAACCTGAGGGGTCAGCAAATAGACTTTGGAAGGCTGCGACCATGAGGCTTCCAAGAGGAAGGAAGAAAAAAAAAAAAAAAACGGCTAAAACCGTACGCCAATATAAACTCATAGCTCGTTGAACTGCGGCAAAGTTTAGCCGCCTTGATTTTGTGCGGGGGACAAGGAGAGCTCAAATTTCTCATAACGTCTGAACAAAGCAGGCTTCTGTTTCAGTTGCACATAACGCGCATGCTCTTCCAGGACCGGCTTGTATTAGGTTAGTGTTCCTTTAAGGCGCCTTCCAATGTTTGGCTTTTGAGAGCAGGGAGAACTGAAGATGGATGCTCTCCTGACGAGCGCCGCTTGTTAAGGAACAGGCTGGTACAAGTGGAGGGAGTGGCCCCCCACCCCCAGCGCCACACCCTGCCCCCTGGCCCGGCTCAGCCCGTCTACCAGGGCTCCCCCCCCCTCTCCTGCTCGGAGCGCCGGTAGCTTCCGCCCCACCCCTTAACAACAGCCCACGGTGGTGGGAAGGGGGAGGAGACAGAAAAAAAAAAATCTGACACCAGCCTAATGAAACCGAAGCTCAAACTGACGGCGGGTTCAGCGAGTTACCAGGGCCATTGCTCGGGTAGTGTTAATTACACTCACGTGAAGCTCCGGTCTCTCCGCACGGACAGACTATCCTCTTGCACCGTCGAGAACGCAACATCAGTAAGCACTAAGTCTCAGGGTTTTAGCACAGCCTGTGCCTGTGCATGCATGTACGTGTGTACGTGTGTGTGTGTGTGTGTGTGTGTGTGTGTGTGTGTGTGTGTGTGTGCGTGTGTGTGTGTATATGTACGTGTGTGTGCGTGCCTGTGTGTGTGTGTGTGTGTGTGTGTGTGTGTGTGTGTGTGTGTGTGTGTGTGTGTGTGTGTGTGCGCGTGCGTGTGCGTGTGCGTGTGTGTGTGTATATGTACGTGTGTGTGCGTGCCTGTGTGTGTGTGTGTGTGTGTGTGTGTGTGTGTGTGTGTGTGTGCGCACGCGCGCAAGTGTGCTTGGAAGAGCGACTGACAGCCCCTGCCACCATTTCTGAAGCCTAGCCGTAAGCGGCATTCCATTTTGCACACAAAGCAGGGCTCAGACACGGTGGCTGGGCGCAGTCACGTCCTCTCTCGCCCGTCTGCGAGACAAATACATTCATTAATAAAAAATAACGCATGCTGTCATTTTCCCATCCCCTACCCCCCCCTTACCAATAGCCTGGCACTTGAAGTAACCCACCAAATTGAACGGAGAGGCCCCGGCCTCCCCGCATGGCAACAGACATTACTCCCTGCACTCAGTGCCCATTAGCTTCAGATTTCACGTCAGCAGGAGGATGCTGAGCAGACAGACCTCGGTGCATGGCGGGGTTACAAGAACTCAGCCCGCTGCTCGCCGACACCAACAGCCCTTTCCCATTGGACACGGGCAGGAGGCACAGCTGAAATCACCCTCCCCCTACCCCTCCCACACACAGACACCCCCCAACCCCCATCCCTGCCTTTCAGTCAGCTACAGTTTATACCAGGAAGAAACAGACTGGGGTGGGGGGGTAGTCATCTATGCTCCTCGTCAGTTCTGGGCAGCAAAAATGAGTGACCGATTTATTCCGCGTACAGTTAATATGCGCCCGTGTGTGTAGGTGGGGGTGGGGGTGGGGGGTGCGCAATAATAATTCCAAAAAACTGAGAGGTCTCTCAGATAATGCTCACTTACAACCCACCCTTAACATTTGTTCTGCATTTAAAAGATATCTTTACTCAGACCAGCGCCATTCCGAAAAGCATTTGTTTCGAATCAAAAAATGGGCAAAACTGCCTCACTTGGTTGGAAGGGCAGAGACGTTTTCCACATCAAATCACTGAGCGGCCAGAATTCAATGGTACATATGAATTTCACTTTAACACAAGAGAGAAAGCCCTTCATATAAATCCACAAGTGACACTTAAAAACACTCATGTGTAGGCCCATTCCGTAACCTCTCAGTGTAGCATGTACCGACGCACATACAGCTTTTTCCATTTAAAACTCGCCGAGTGAGAAACGGTAGAACTTTCAAATTAATAGGTCGAACTGAACGTGATGTTTCTTGACGGCGCTCTCAAAACATTTACAGTGCAGTTCAATACAGTGAGCGCTGCAGTGCCTGAAAATCCTGTATGTGTGTGAACTTAGGACCCGAGGGAGATCCCCCGCACCTGGGTTCCGTGAATAAGAGCCTCTATTGCACAAGGGCTGCTTGCTTGTGTAACCATTTGGCTGTGCTAGGGCTCTGCTGCATAGTCATACCCTGTTCAGGAGCTCTCCCGACTGCAACATTTTCAAGACTTGCACAACTTCAGCAAAATCCATTTTTACAACAACAACAAAAAAAGCAGTGGACAGAAAGAACAGCCTAATCATTTGAAAACACCAGGCATTCACAGAGATGTAAGCGCAACCTTTTGCCAAAATAGATTACCGTCATTTTGTGAACACCTGGAAGGACACAAATGTAGGACAAAGAGCGGCGTTATCGTGATACGGGCTAGCCAATGAGCTCAAGGGCAAACATTTCGCTCGATTCAAGATCACAAAGAGACAGAGTAGCCAGGCACAATGTACGCTCTCAGATTGTTCTAGCAGTTTCTTGGTCATATTCTGCCGATTTCTGAACAAGGCAGTCAAGTAGAGTTATCTTCAAAAGCGATCTCGGTGCCTATGATCAATAATTCAAAGTGCTATGAGAGACAAGGTCATATTTCAGTATGGCTGACTGCTGCGTGGTGCTATGGCTGCCTTGTGGCCAGCACCTAAGCAGGGGCAGGCTGAAAACTGGAAGGTGTACGAGGCCCCGTGTGCACGACTTCAAGGGCACAAGAGTACAACCGAAAAAAACGCTCTCAAAGCTCAATGAGCAGAGGGTAGAAACGCACGTTTCTTTAGGTTTTACGCAAAGGCCAAGATAGGCAAAGAGCACCTTTAAAGAGACAATGTGAAAAACTTGTGATCCGCTCTACTTGAAATTCTCGGGATGCATTACAGCTTTTCGGTGTGAAAAAAAAGCTAAGTGAAGCGTTACGGTCTGATCTTTGTGAGCTAAATTGGCTTGTGCCTTACTAGACGTGGATTTCAAAATGAGATATCAATTTTAGGTGCATGCGTTAGCCCAGCGCTAACAGGCAAATCAAGCAAGACCACCTTTACAGTGGCACACCAAAACCAGGATGGAATACACTCAGTTTCAACTGAATTATGAGAACTAAATGGTTTCAGGACAGCCAACGGAACATGCATTGGCCCACTTGAAGACTGTACTGATTCGTTTCAGTGAATGACAAGTTATTTATTTTTAATTTTTTTAGAGAGAGGGAGAGGTCATGTACTGACGTCAAAACGCAACAAAAAAAATGCTAGAAGGAAATGGTGATTACTTCACTATGAAACCAGTTCCTTGCATTTCAAAATGGGCGCCTACTTAACTCTGAAAATGTTACATTTTCAATTTTCAGAGATTCTCACTGTGAATGTGTGCCCGCTAATATGTCCCAAAGCTAAACACATTTTGATTTCTACAATAAAAAAACGGACAATACTCTCATAATGTCATTATGAACACATCTGACGCTGTTCTATGATCAATAAGTCACTTAGCTTTCTTGACTCTTTAGTACCAACGTGAACCAAATTTCCTACTGTGCCCTTCAAAGGCAGTTTTAAACACCTAGTTCACTTATATTACGACACATTATACCGAAAACATTGAATGGTGCACACGTTACAGCTAAATCAGTGGCCGCCGTTTGTTGATTCGTATCAGTTTCATTTGAATAATTTTTATCAATACACAATTGTGACTACAGAACAACAGTCATACAAAATAGTATATTCAGCTAGCTAAAACACAAAATTCTGATGTAAATTTGTTATGCCATTTCTTTATTTTGTGTGAACAGCTGTATGCATTTAATTCAGTATTAACCAAACTTAGCATGACTGAAAAAAAAAACGTAGCCTACTCCTCCACAATTGTATACAAGTCACAACAAAGGAATGATGTTCACAAACTGTCAGACGAGTTGACAAAGAGCTTTGAACACAATTCTTTAAAAGAAAAAAAAAAAAGAACCGAATGTTATGCTACCTAATGTTGCTAATATAATACAGAAAACCATGTGCCACACAGGGCAGGCTAAATGCTCACGTTGTCAGTCACAATGTGAATGATACAACAAGGGTGCTTATCCAGCATTTAATTGGCATCAGTAAGCTTTTTTTTGTATGCGGAAAATTGCAGGCGTTTGGCATTGTTTAATATAAAAGGCAGTTTCAGTTGCTTCCTGTGCTGCAGTTTCATTTCCCTAAGCTAGAATTTGTACTGCTTGACCAGGAAAAAGATGTTTTGAGCACATACGCAGCATCTACAGGCTCGGACGCAGTGAATCCATACAGCAGCCCTGAAGAATAACATACATTCCTGCTAGTAGCACGTTGTATCTTATGCAAGTGTGCATATACCTCGTATAAGGCATACTGTGAGGTCCGGCTTTGCTGCTCCACCTCACAGCGGTTTATAGGATTGCAGACCCCCCCCCCCCCCCCCCCGCCCCCGCCCCCGCCCCCGCCCCCCGCCCCCCCCCCATCGTCCCATCAATTAGTTACAGGTTTCGCCCGTCATTTCTGAATTGACCGATGCAATAACAGCGGTACATTTATTAGGCCTAAATCTAAATTCATCGATGTTCCGCAACTTCCGCCGTCATAAATTGAACGTCGTCGGGCCAATTTAAAATCGGTTCCTTCGGACACTCCGCGCCCCCGAATGACGGTTTTCTAAAGCAGACCTTATTTGACACGCGCAAAAAAAAAAAAAAAAAAAAAAGCAGGTCAGCCGCATTCCTGCGTAATTGACTATTCAGGCTGTTCTCTCGCCGTGCCCGTCTGAAACCCAGCACGAGCACGTCCGAGCGGAAAGAAAAGAAGGAAAAAAGACAATCGCAACAAATCAATTATCGGACACAAACTGCAAGCGCCCCGTTTTCTCCCATTTGGGGAATAAATGCCAGGGCAGCGCGACTACGGCGGGTCGCTTCGATCTCACCGTTCCGTACCGGGAGGGGGGAAAAAAGAATCGGTTTTTCGGGGAGGCGCAGAAGCTCTCCTTGTAGCCATCTGTCCAAACGCAGATCTAAATAGCAAGAGCATTTAACCAGGCATAAGTGCCACATGTGCTTTCCCCCCCCACAGGAGATTTATGGACTACCTCCCACCGTCTCCGCTTTTCAAACCGTGCACACAGTCACAGGATGTGTCGGATAAATGGCAACAACAATAAAACCGGACCATTGTTCGCGCCGTTAGCGGCACGGCGCAGTGATGGCCGCCTCGGCGTCCTAGGAGACAGAAATATCAATGTGCCAAATGCCAGCTGAGAAACGGTACAAAGTCCAGGTGAGACGACTGACTGCGGTGTCTTTATCAAAGTTTTCCCTTTTCACAATGTGAAATATAGTCGTACATGAAAAAAATAAATCCAGTAAAAAGATTGAGAAACAACTCTAAATTGCCATATCAGCAATACACTATATGATTACGCCATATACACATCCACCGATGATGATAATAATAATAATAATAATAATCACATAAACCATAAAATATACAAAATATATCCTTAATATCCTATCAAGTAGTATGTGCAGGAAATAAATAGATTTGTTTTGCCAACAGGTTCAACAGTTGTAATTGAATTAAATTTTTCCAATTCACTTAATATTTCACAACTTCCTTGTTGGTGGTTCTCACTTACAGTCAGTGTTGTTATGTGAGCAAAGAGAAAGGAATCACGTTTGTAGGGTAAAGGAGCACGAGGGAAAAAGCATAGTGTAGTGGAAATAAACACCACCACCAGCGCATCACAATATTACTCCGGTAACATGGGCATGAGCACGAGGTTAAACTGTGCCTCATAAAATAAGTTCCTCTGATATTCCAGTCAGGTAAAAAAATATATGTATAAAAAAAAACACTTATATCTTCAGTCTCCTATTATGAACAATTAAAATGTCAAAATTGAACAAAGGTAAAAGCATTATTAGGTTAGATTCTAAACTTGTTAACCTGCTTTGGGAGCTCCGATCCTCACACTATGATTCTGTTGGGACTGGGATACGTTTCCCCTTATCCGCTGCCCCCTCCTTTCCCGCTATTGCGGAATTGCGGAATCACGGACGGAATGGCCGAATTAACCTTTGGAAATGGAACTTCCATTTCGGAAAGGAAATCGGGCATTTCACAATGAAATGAAGTCAAGATGTTCACACGGTCGTGCGATTTAACACGGAGCAACTGAAATAATATAGGCCCGAGTTAAGTAAGGAGCGCCGCCCGATTGCTTCAACCATCAAAGGGCGGGAAGCGAGATGCATTTGGGACGCATTCAACAATAAATACGTGGAAGGCGGCGTTCGAGGCCCTCCATCTGAGAGAGAAAACCAGAGAAAGGAATTTCACCCCCGTCTCACAGTCCCTGAACAACAAACGAAGGCGTTTTGTTTGTAGACGTTCCAGTATACAGGTAGCCTACACTGGGCACATCTGACTAACATACAGAGTAACATGTGCATGGTGTACAGTTTGAACAGCTAAGAACTGAAATGTAAAATATTTTTACACTGATGAATTTGTTAATCAGCATCATCGCAGCCTGACTTCAAACTGGCTCGGAAGGAACGACTCTGAACGAGGCCAACGTGCCGAGGCAGACACGCCAGCCCTTCCTGCGCACTGTGGTGCAACAATGGACCCAAGGTTTGAACGCGATCTGTATTCGTGTCCGCCATTCCCGCCGTACGGTGCTAACCGAGGATTCAAGGGGAATAAAAACCTGGTGCCTTTTAAAACAGTACAATCTGCAGGAAATACAATAAAACAGCATTAAAAAAAATTTAAATAAAAACTCAGCGTGACGAAGACTCCTCTCCTGCCCCCCCCCACAATCAGGGACAGCCAGACACTTCATCACCTCCCACCGCCTCCACCACACACTGTGGCCCTGGGCAGAGGCCGGACGATGAGCAAGGCAAGCGCAGCGGGCTGGGGCCTCGTCGGGCCCGTCCTCAGGGACCTGGTGGGGGGCTCGCTAATGGAGGCCGGTCCACCCACAGGAAAAGGCGCCCAGAGAGAGCTCTGCAGCCCCGCCGTGAAAATGCGGAGAGATCCTGCAGCAATAAAACATTTTTTTTTTAAATCCGCGAGTCACATCTCGAAATAGCCGCAATTATTGCCTTATGAATTTCTGAGAAATTGCACCGGTGGTCATTCCCCTCCCCAAAAGGCATTTCAGCTAAATTAATGCTGCCTATTAAAGCTCATGTCTTTTCCCTAGCTTTAGCCAAAGCCAAGAATGGCCTGCGTTACGGTTACCTTTCTACCAAAACGCCGCTTAGGGTTACTACTGAATTAATGTGTCTTTGTTGTTTTTTTTTTTGGTTGTTCCTAAATGAATTGTCACCATAACCACACATGCCGAAATTGAATTAAGCCTGCTTAGTTATTTATTTATTTTTTTTCCTTCCAAGCAGTGTTGATATAGAGGCCGCCTTCACCTTCACATCAAACAGGTCCGATGATTCCTACTTCTATTGTTCTCCTCGCATTTTGGCCGGCGAGCTCGACGCAGTCCCGCTGCTAGGCCAGGATGTCTGGAGTCTGAAGGAGCCGCTCTCAGACAGGCACCAAGAACGCTCGCTCACCCGCCCCGACAAACCAGGTAAATCTTGGAACAGGAAATTTGACTGCAGGCACGCTACACACCCCGTGGAACTATTTCACCTCGTTTGAGAGCCGGCACGGGGAAAACGGGTCTTCATTTGTCAGAATAGCTTCTGGCGCTACCGCAGTTTCTTCAACAGGGAAGAGCCGAACCCCCTGTCCCTTACTCCATCAGGTTAAAAGGAATAATCATTTCTCTCTTGTGTTTTTTTTTTTTTTACGGCTTGTTGCTTTGTCTCAGAAAGGCGGCGCACACCTTAATATTTCTGCTACTGCAGTCTCACGTAACCATGCCAGCAATACAGAAAACAACAAGAGCGATGATTAAGGAAACCAAGACTTTCCTGTTCATGTGAGGTCTCGCGTCTAAAACCTGCCGGGGCAGATATTATTTAGGCAAGAGGCCTTTGACTCCAGTTCAACACACTACAGATTTATCAAGAGGACTGGTCTACTTTTCACTGCAGGTTTCTATATTAAAACAAAGATATATCCGCCCATTGTAGAAGCTGAGGTAAATATTTTGAAAGGCATTTCACCAAATCGTTTGACACTTGGGCATAATATGTATTCCTGCAAATAAAGACATAAAACCCAAAGTAGTTTTAAGACTGTACCGGATACAAAAGTGAAGTAGCGTAATAAAAAAAAAGAAACTCAAGCAGTGATGCATTAGGGTCAATACAGGACACGGGGAATTTAATCAGTCCACTAATATAGTTGTGCTGACAGTCCGTCACGCCGGAAATTGATTTACACAGATGTTGTTCTATGCAATAAAATACATACATTAATTGAGTAAATGGCAAACTGCTACCAGTGCATCTACTGGACGTCAAAAAGAGGCTGAGCTTGTGACAGAAAGCTTTTCCCCTTTTTTTTTTATTTGTTCAGTCATTTACAGCTGCACGACAGCAGCTTTGCCATCTATTCAGCGGTTTAATGTTGCTGAGGTGTCAAAGTATGAACAGGAGGTGGTGATCAATGGAGGGGAATAATCTAATGTGGTGGTGAAACAAAGCCACCTTTTTTTCCCCTTTGATGGGAAAATTTGCCAGAAGTTACCCGCGCATAGCCGCCACAAGCACGCGGGCAGAAAGGACATCTAGCACAGTGGAAAATGCCATAACTCCTCCATAACGCCAGCGCTGCCAACAAAACCAAACCTACAGTTGGCTAAAAGTGAAGAGAGTCGCGCCCGGGCCCCCTGATCTGATCCGGGTTGTTTTAAACCTGTTGAAATGCGGTTACTGTCTGATTTACAATCCCAAAATAAACTAACTTTGAGATAGGCATTGTGTTGACAGCCGGTAAACAGGTTCTAAAAGTGCTCCTGTCAGATCGATGCATGTAATGCGACGCGATTAGTACAGGAAAATGATACAAATTTAAGGAATAATCTGTGTGAGTGTAATTGCAATTAATTAGCGCTTAGCTGTCACACTACAGCAGAAAATTATATAAGCCAAGATATCTTTACCTCAAAAGAATGAACTACTGTACAGACTAGACTTCACTGGGTACGTGTCACGCACACACAACGTGCCCCTAACAATACTGTGTCCATTTGCCCACCGTCGCCATGACAATTTGGGTGTCGCCTCCACAATAACCACAAAAGACTCTCCAAATGACCTTTTTTTTTGTTTTGCCTATTATTAGCAAATGCAACAAAATGTGTGGTTGTACATCAAAGGAAGTTACCAAGCACCTCAGGGCAATCCCTTTATTGTTCTGGGTACAATGTCAAGCAAGCACATTAACACATCAGAGCTAAAACCTCAGAATCCATAAAAACACACTAATGATTTGGGAGATAACCAAGACGTATGTCAAAAATAACAAAAGGGGAGAAAATTAAGCGAATGATGGCCAGTAGACGAGGAACTCCCAAAACGAAAACCTGACCTAAAAACTAAATGCTCGATATCATACAGACGGGTGATAACTATTTTAAACAGGAAGTTCAAATTTTCTCTTTTAGGAACAGAAAATGCGGCCAGTACTTGGCTAAAGAAACGGGTCGAATATCTGCTTGTAATTTAGAGCTGTCACTGTAAACTTTCTCCATTGCTCTCAGATGTGTTACACAATAAACAGCAAAAAAAGCAAGCCAAGCAATTTCAAAATACATACATATTTCGACGCCAAGTATGAAACACACGGCAGGGTATTGCGTTCCGTTAATGGAAGACAGACTTCGAACCAAAGGCAGGCCAAATCAAACCAAAACAAACAACCGTGCTTCAACTTCATTTCCACTTTCTGAAATAAACAAAAACAGTCATATCCTGGTGAAGATTCCCAGCCTTCACCTATAAAATTATCTGAAAACACGCCGACAAGATTCCAGTCAAGTTTGTATACACAGATAATTACAAGGTAAGGGATGCTTTATAAACAAGGCCCGAAACAGGAGCAGGTATTAATTTGATAATACGCAGCAGGCGATTCACTTCAATACAGAGTGTCGCTTGTCAGGGCAGTGCAGGGACGTTGTACTACCGAGAAGACTGTACTTCGCCCATCGGTGGAAATGACATGACAGGTTTTTGGACACGGGGCAAGATAGTCGTCGAGCCGCTACCTTTCGCCGTAGTAGCCACTCCTCTTGGCCGTTGGCATCGTAAACTTGCCGCTGCAGTCTCGCCTATGACGCGTGCTGGTCTGCACAGATAAGATTTTCTAACAACGGCTGTAAATAAAGAGCCCTGTTGTAAAATGATACACTAATATCAGCGTTGAAACCTGCTGAGCTCAACGCCACAACCGTGCCTCAGCAATCTCCAGGAGAATTAAGGGCTCGTTTCTGAGCCCGATATTTAGCCAACGTACAAAACTGGAATGGGCAGAAAAGACTGAACCCAGATGGGAGTTTGGCTCGGACGACAATGACATTGCGCGCAATCTTCCGAGCGGCCGCGTTATTAATTTCCCGGCCTTTCGTCCTTTTGTCCTTTTGCACTTTTAAACCCCTCCGTCAGATAATTGCAGAGCCGAGCGAAACAGGACCAGGGGTGAGAAAGCAGAAAGGAACGCATGTTCGTCGGCCCGGGACCACAAAAAGAATGCGGTCGCACGAGCAAGAGGGGTCGGACGGCGGTCTCGTCGTGTAGGTGAGGACGGGAAAATATTTAGCGCTCCCGGAGCTCCGCCGCCCTGACCTGGGACCCCGGGCGGCGTTTCTGGGGGCAGAATTACGGGAAAGCGTTCGTTTCGTTGGGGGGGGGGGGGGGGCTAAATAAAGAGGTGAGAGGATTGTGGGCCGGGGAGGAGGAGGAGGCCCCAGTGAGTTACGGCCTGGCAGTGACCGCCGAGGTCTGTGCCGCTGCTCTCTGAAGCTACCCGTCTAAATGACCGATCCCGTGCGCGCGGCAGGGGGGGGGAAAACAACAACACCTCACCGCAGTGTCGGCTGTGCGGGTGCGTCCCCCTGAAAACAACACGCAAGAGTTCCCGAGTCCCGGCTCTGCACACCTACACACGGCCGAGTCAGAACCCCCCCTCCCCCCGCCCGGCCCCGGGCCCGCGGACAAACCGCGCGGAAAACAGTAACGTCGCTGATCAGGGAGGAGGGGCCCCCACAATGGCGCGTTTCTGGGGACGAGACGGCAGCACAAGGGCCCTTTTGAGCGCGTCGCCCACACTCGGCCCAGACCGCACTCTGACCGACTCCGACCGGGCCCCGCTCTCGGGCCTCCAGGGAGCGGCTAGCAGAGGACTCTGGGTATTGCAAAAGCAAACAGAATTCCAGATGAACCGCTCTGACAGGATGTCAGACTGAGCCCGCAGAAATCCCCATTCCCACTGCTGGAACACAAATAGCAAAAGGATACACATTTTTACATTCCTTAAAAATAAAAGCAAAGAAAACAACAAACGTCTTTCTCAATGTCCTGGAATGGCAAAGCTGACCATTGCTGAACAATCTGCACAGGCTTTGCATATCTATTCCGTAATAAAAATTATTTAAAACGCCACTGATTTTGGACTGAATTAAGCATTAAGACAAGGCTAAAATGCATGACTGACAAACAATCTATATTCTTCATCAACTCCGTATCGAAATGCCTCCAATCCCCACCGCGGTCCATGTAGAATTGAGGCCTTAAACATGTCGCATCTAGTGTTGCGTTTCCAGAGACTCACTCGACGTATAGTTTTTAAATCCGCATTTATTTCATATTCATTTCATCTTAAGCTTGTTCAGTGATGAAAAGGCCCCCCTTCTAGAGCAATCCAATTTATTTGCTCCAGTCATTTTTATCTTTGCCACCATCAGTCTAGACGCAGAGATAAAGCCTTATTTGCTAGATGAATGCAAAAACAGAATATTAAATGCACAGTCAAACAAGGTAAAAGGGAAAACAGGCGTTCCTCCTCTCCTCTGTGCGGTGACACACATTTAAAAAAACAAAAGGTGCCCGAAGGTTTCCTGCAATAACTTTTTTTCGAACGACATTATTAACCATCTACTATCTTGGTTTTAACCGCAAAATTCCTCCACAACTCCAAATCTAACCAACACATAATAACAATACGAATGATGTCCTATTGGCCAAAATTATGTAAATCGTCAACTCAATTCTGTTTCAGGATCTCTGCTATCTCAGCATTGTGGAATTCCTTTTAAAAAACAATCACCTCACGAGGACACCAAACACATGGATGACAACAAGCTACAATCTTATCCTTGTTACAACTCTGATTGTCAGATAAGGCCATGCAGTTTCCCCTCCTCTAAGCGTTCCATTATTTGCTACAAAATGCCATTTCACAGCTCAATCATTTTTTCCAATCCTATGCTGCCACTGCCACTGGTGGAGAAAGGATGGCCTTCGTTTGCGTTGAAAAGAGCATTAAAATGCCGCCGCTTTTAGGCCACGTGCTTCGACACGCGATGGCCACATGTCGCGCAAACCAATCAAATTAGCACATCACAGAGGTCCAAACAAAGCACGTGAAGGAGACAGAACCTCCCGGTCCTTCACTGTGTTTACTCTCAAGCTGCGGCGACTGCCTGGCTTTGTCGCGCTGTCGCCAAAATTTAGACAAGATTTTTCTTGGACGCGACTGATTATTTCCACTGGAATTACTTGTTATTTCAACAATGAACTGCACAGGATGCATGACATTTGGATTATAGGATTGTGGGTTTTTCCCTGCTACGGTGCAAAGGGACTTGCACCAGCATTTCCGAAGCATTTGTCACTAGTGTTAATGGAGTTACTTTGGCAATATTAGCATTTGAAAGATTTTTTTATACTGAGCATTTAGTCACTAAACTGAATTAAAAAGGCCATTTTCTCCACACGTAATTCAAGCCAAGTTTTACACTAACAGGATGGCACGTATAAATATACACACAGAAACGTGTCCCATCACTCAGCAATAAAACAATGGATTATATTAAATTTCTTATTGGACAGAAGATCTGTTGGATAGTTCCATGCCTAACATGGGGGCCCCACAGCCAGACACCACCTGCAGGAAAGAAAATTCCGACTGTGAGAATCTAAATGTAACCAGCGAAATCTCCCCGCAAAAACAATGGCTGAGCCCCTTCCTGCAGGAGAAAACAGAGCTCACACTGTTCACTCCCAAATCCCACTGCTGCGCGGTCAGGTCGGCTCATTCCCATTAAGCTGGGCTTCAGGGACCTCCATTCACATAACATATCCTGCACTGCAACTCCGAGCATCAGCTGTGAAGCTTCCAAATGTCACGTCGAAGTCCGTGGGATTATTTAGCTCGCTTCTTTACGATACACGTTTTCACTGAAAATAAAGGGTTGCATCAATTGTGCCTGGGTAAAATTTGAGCTTCCTAGTCCAGTGTAGTATTTTCCTGGAATTAAACGGTACCATGGTATAGGCCTAATCATACAAAACATACTGACAACGGGCTATCGTAGATGTTTATTTGGCTAAATGGAAACCAAAGGCAATAAACAAACAAGGCAATAAACATAAATTTATGAAAGTCTAATTTAAATATCTATTCAAGATGTTTGCAGGTCAAGATCTCAGTCAAAGGGTTCAGTCCAAAGCTATCTGAACATTAATACTCAATATCAAATCCAATCACAACAAAAGCAGCTTTGTCACCAAGATAAACTTTTATGCCAAAGCATTTTTGCATTATACAAAGCAGATGACCTTAGACCATAGCATAAAATAAAACAAATTCAGTGTCATTTATTTTTAAAGTTAAAAAAAATTTAAAAAAACTGGTAAAGGAATAAAAATGTATATAATTTGTAAGAAGGGTACATATGCCTATGTCTCATGCAGTTCCTTAGTTCATGAAAGATGGTAGCGTTGGTTTTAGAAAATGCCATGATCCATCTTCTTAATTATGCCTTTCAAAAACATAGACATGTCTTTTAAATACTCTCAATGACGATGACGAGAGCAATCTGATTGAGATGCGTGTGTTTGGAAAGAAAGACCACAGTGAACTGCATAGTAGTTTAGCCCTTGGAGTTGACGACATTTGCTGGCTCAAAACAAGGACTGCCTAAATGATACATCTCCTTGAAATGTGTGAAATTCAACAGCATAATGTAACACTGCACTATGCTATGCTACTCTCTGACACAGCAAATACAGTCACTAATCGTTAATATTTTACTATTGATAGGTTAGGTAATAAGAAATCTCGGGCTGTGTCGTGCCGTTCCTCTATTGACTCAGTATAATGAATTGTAAATTGATGGGGTTATTGCACTCCCCGCTCTTTTAAGTAGATACAACATCGCACAGCGGAAAGTGTCAGTGGTGGAAGAGCGGCTATGTACAATTCACAGGCGTTCAACATTTCTTTTAATCTGCCTTAACGTTCCAGGGCTGAATGATGACATAAATTACAGTTATTTTCAATGAACAATGAATTAAAGTCATTCTTATCGTTTTGTTACGGTGTTGTGTAAATTCACATTGACAGTTATCATAAATCTAACTCAATACGTTTAGTAAATAAAAATTCCCCTTCCACTTTTTTTTTTTTACCACAATTATGAGATTAACGTTTTCTTGGGTCTCCTCTTGAGTAAACAACCAAACGAAAAAAAACAAAAAACATTTAATCACTTAATATCGAGACCAGGAGCATTTATTCCCCCATGGGAAGCTAAGCGGGCATTTTATTTAATGAAGGAACCTTTCCAACAAAGACATTTCGCGGAACCATAAATTGTAGAACATTGTCATGCGAACCCCGCTGAGCTGTTTTCAAATCATTTAAGCACAATGATATTTGCATGAGAATATCAGAATATGTTCCCTAATAACCTAATAATTTTTGTACCGATAGCTTGCCCCCCATGCTCCGAGATGATTAAGCGATTTGCTCATTTGAATACGTCAATGATTTCATTTTTCGCATCTTGCTTCAGATGCGCGATTCGCCGTCTACATAACAAGTAAAAAGATGTCTGGCCTGCAGATCATGCTGAGTCTTGGCAGAGCCTCAAACATCTGCTAAAGGTCAAGTTTCCACTGTATGGAACCAATCAAAGGAGTCATAGAACACTCCCAGTACCACAAGAAGTTCTAAACAAAGAATACTGTTTCACATAATAAAGGAACCTTGCCCTAAATTTGAAAGAAAACTCATGTTACACTGACTGTCCCTCAGGCAGATAACCTTCGGGACACCGCATGTTAAGCCATACAAGAATGATGGCGGTCCGCGGGAGGCGGAGGCGGATGCGGAGGAAGGGAGAGACGCATTATTTCAGCACAGCACCAAATCTGAATTCATGTGCATGTTATATGAATTGCCCACTGAATTAAATGTGTGTATCTTCAGTTTTTTTTTTTTTTTTAAAGGAGGGGGAAGGACAAAATATTTTAAATTTGGAAACAGGAGGAAAATTCACAATATGTACATATAAAAATGATCTGTATTATATGCCTGATTATAAATAAATTGACAATAGTACCTGAAAATATAGTATATATATATATATATATATATATATATATATATAGGATATAAATTGAAAGTAGTACTCAAAAATATAGGCTATATTTGTTAAACTTGGTCAATGCAAAGAGTACCCTGTATTTATTAAAAAAACATTTAAAAAAACAAAACAGAAATACCTAAATTTGTCAGGGATGATTTTCAATTTACAAAAAAAACATTCAAAATAAATACAAATTTCAAATAAATGATCATTATTTTTATTTTTATTAAATAAGCCTTTAATAAACGCAAGGAAACAGAGATCACACTGTGAAAATACTCTACCTGACAGTTTCAGTTACCAGGTTGCTCAAGTGAAAGGTGCCTTCCATATTTTCTAAAAACAAGTTTGAGTTTCCACGCGTTTAGGCATCTCCCATTGGGCTCCTCTTTCAAGGTGTGTCACCCGCCACAATGCCTCCTCTCATTTGTGGGCGTTGCTTTCTTAGCCGGAGGCACAACAAACTAAATAAACGCGCCACCCAACAGTCTCTTTCAGATCCCGCCAAACTGCCTGAGAACCATGACAACAAGCTAAAAGACAAAACAACTCTCACTCATTGGTTTTCCAGATGTGCCTTTCGAATGTCCCACTTCAACTCCGCCACTGCCGTGAAAATGCACGTAGCTGACAGCACTTGCGCAGGATTAAGTGAAATAACACCCTAACTGCACATTTTATTTCACTAGCTCAAGCTGCCTGTTGAAGATTGAGTTGTTTTTTTTTCAGTAGCATAGCGAATGAAGCACACGTTACACATTGTTCGATCTAAGATTAAAGATTAAGATTAAATCATTCAGGAAATGTAGATTTACTTTCAAAATGGACGATGAGACAATTGAGAATAACTCAATTTGATTCTTCTGTTTCCCTCTGAACGAGTTTCACCCACACAGGGGGGGGGCAGACTACCTTTATGAGGTAACAAGAGTTAACTTGTTTGGAACCTAGTTTCTTTACGGGTGCATTCCTGCTGGCTCTTCATGTCGCTGCAAAGAGGCAGAAAATACCAACGCTATACCACCTCCAAGAGAGCCGTTCCACTGCTCCTCCCCACGGCACTGACCAAACATTCTGAGTGGAGCCCTTGGAGCAGCAGTCCATTTATTTGATTTGGGAAAGTATGCACTGAAAATGAATATACAGTACAGTCTAAACGAAAGACATCTGGTTTTACTTAGGGCCATATTTAACAAAAGCATTGCAGAATCAGTACAAAGAGATAGGGTTAGAGGCCTGGACTGTCTCGGATGTCAATTCCACCTCCAGAGCAGATGACTAATGTTGCTTGTGTTTTTATAGCTGACCATTTGCCATAATGGGCAAAAATAATAATAATGATCATTTTAAAAAAATAAAATACAAATCAGCTTAACGCAACAACATTAAAAGCATCTACAGAGTTACCAGCGTTGATTTGTTGGGGATTTATGGCCAAAACATAACTCAATCCCATTTATCCAAGGCAAAATGGGTCATGGGAAAAGTCTAGGCACCAGAGGACATTAGAGAAGGGTGGGAGCACTTTCCTTGGATCACCCAAACTCGAAATTATTTTACCATGTTGCAAGCCAGAGCAAAGGACAATAGAACAATATGAACTGCACAGATAATAAAGATATCCGTGGCAATATCTTTCATCTTTCTTTAATAATTTGATTTAGACCAACATACAGCCTACACCATTCAACTACCTAGCAACAACACATCAGCTAAAAATGAAGTCGATTTAAACTGGGGGTGCACAATAATACCAGGCTCATATATCAGTACCTGACAACGAGAGCTTACAAAGAATTAAATGGTATCAGCGAATAAGATAATATTGTTATAAGCAATAAGATTATAGCCGATATGATGGGCTGACCCGATGACACAACCTACTTGAGGCGCAGCATTTGGTCTGCCGCTGATGATGAAAATTAGGTGAAAATGTCATGCTAAAACAGTAGCCTAATCAAAGCAATCAGCCAAACTGACATGTGAAGCTACACAGAGAATCAGGAGCTCTCTATGCTTATAACGCTTATATACAAATAATTATACAAATAAACTGTATTAAGCCTTTCCTTCATACATTTATGTCATCTCCGTCTCCCCTGAATGTGAAAACTTGCAGGTTGCATTTGCGCTATAATGCAAGAATGTATCGACATCGACAAGTATGGCCAGTCAAATACTGTTTTGTTTTTTTATATTGGACACAGAATTTCCACATGTGCCTCATTGTTTCATTTAAACCTCTGAAAAAAAGCGCAAAAAAAGTCCCAAATGAACACAAAGGAACGATAACTACATTGGTAAGGTTTCAAATGGCTAAGCTGCTGTTGCTATGGAAGGCTGACCAGCCGGTCACTCTCTCTCGATAACGTCAGTCGCTCCCTCAGAGGACTGGCAAATCTGCTTCTGACAAGATTCTACCTCATTTTTCTGAATCGTCACAATCAGGAGTCAAAGATCCAACAGAATTTGTGACCTCAACACTGTACATCCAAAATGTACATTATGAAAAAGGCTAGTTACAATGTTTAGCATAATTATAAAAACACGAAAAACAAAGCAAATCAAAATAAATACTGGTGATGCAATTTGACGGAGCTTTCTTACGCATCGCCACTTTGACAACTGCATTCATACATTCGCCATTAAGCCTGGCCAAAACTGAACTGCAATTAATAATATTCCAGACAGAGGCATCCACTATGAAATGAACACTAGCTGTCAGGAGGACAGGCAATATGAATTTATTCAATGTCAATGACTTCTATTTACCTGGGGGACTTGTACGAGATATGCAGTTGAAAAAAAAAAATGGTGAAAACCCATCACTGTGTATCGCTGGCCCGCTTCCACAGAAAGGACCGGAGCGGGATTTCTTTGACCGTGGCGTAACAGTCCTCCGTCTGAAAAGGGGACTACAGCCAATGCATGTTTATACTCCAGGGCTGTGGGTCAGCCCGGGTTAAGTGGGCCAAATTCGAAAAAAAGAACGGATGTCCATGTCTTGTTACTGACACACAGGGAAGGAAGGAGCCCAGACACTGGCACCATTGATGGCAGCACAAGGCCTTCGTGAGACGGTGCAAATGCATTATTCACGTGCACGTTGCCTGAAAGTAGCCCGCCACTTATTAATCCTCAAGACCTCAACCGCAAAACAATTTCACAAATTTCTATATACGACAAAGTTTCACGAGGGGCGGAAAAAGCATTAACATCAACGCCCCTGGCCCGAAATCATACGGTCAAGCCTACTCCACAAAATGTGTTCTCGGTAATGATAGTTGCATCCATCCACAAATGTAGGCCCCTTGCTAAACTGATAGAAATTGCATATCGAAATGGACCAGAAAATCAAGTTGAACTTTCAACATTAAAAAAAACCTCATATATGCAAAGACCATTTCCTTTCATGGACATTTTAAAACCACATACGGAAAGTAGAGGCTACATAAATAGCTGCAGAGCTGGGAGAAGAATAAATCGTATCTGTAGGAAAATTCTCCAAAGAGAAAAAAAAAAAATGTCTGCACTGCAGACCCTTATAGGTTGACACTCGCGTCAATGTCTGCTTTGCCTGGAAACCAAAGGCAAAATAGGTGACCTCGATGTTAATTGAACACGAGCGTGGGGGGGGGGGAGCCAAAGAGGGTGGCTGCAAACATCCAATGCGATCTTAAATTGAGCTAAATTCTAAAACGTAGGCAATTTATATCTTTTTTTTTTTACATAATTGACTTCTTTTAAACAAGCTCTTCTTTTCAATTTCCAAACAGGAAAAATTGCTGAAAGACATCCTCGCTTGCACGCAGACAAAGCGGAGCGCATCTCGTCTGAGCCGGGGGGGGCCGAGGGGGGGTTCAAGAATGAACCCAGCCGCCCACCAGCACGCTGAGTCCAGCAGCACAGAAGGACATACCTGAGTTGGGGGGGGGGAAGCACTTTGATTAAATTAAAAGGTTGAACCCGGTAGTGCTGAAGAGAAGAGAGAGACACATTTTTTTTACCCAGCAACCTAACGGGGGCATTACGGTGTTTATTCGCATCGCTCACATTTCTTCATTTCCTCACCCTTCTTAGTGTGCCTTTCAAATCTCTGGTGCTGATGTAACAATCTATTGCTATGGGGAAAGACCGACAAATCTCTGTAATTACGCCAAGGTTTTTGTCCGGTATGCAAGACTAAGAATATGCGAGTGTGTAAATAATAAAGCTTGATATAGGCTATAGGCTTGACAGCTGATTACATTTTTCCAAATAGATTTTTCTCTCTGTAGCTATACGTTTGGGTAAAAGAATGTCAAGGAACCGTCACTATGCTAAAGCTCTCAAATAACTGGAGGGGGCAAACACAAAGGGTCTCCTAAGGCACTGCCTAGATAAGCGCACGTATTGCAGTGTTCTCTATGCACATTCCCTTGTAGCAATAAAAAATAAAAAAATAAAAAGGTTCTTGAACTGTGGCAAAAAAAAAAAAAGCGTGCATATTACCGCACCCATGAATGACATATGAATGACTTGCCATCAAGAACGAAGACAGCTTTACATGCATCCCACATTAATACTGAGTGAAAATATTTTAGGGTCTTGAACATAGCTGCCATTATGTTATGGTGCAGTGGGGGAGGACGGTTGAAATGACCATCCAAGTCTCATATTACATGCTGGGTTCTTGAGCCACAAATCACTTGTTCATTCGCAGCAGTTAAAAAGGGGGGTTTTAAACGGTTTCTGTAAACAGTGGGAATTCTGTCTACAGTTTTGTAAATGCATGGGGGAAATAAATAATACAACAGGGCCAAAATGGGACCATTATTAGAGATGTTCTACTTAAAACACAAAAAGAAGAAACAAAAAGAAATCTATGAAAAAATAATCCATTGGTTATCACTTGTAAAAACCATAATGCTCAAAAGAATAATTAAATGTGGAATAATTAATGGGCAACAATTAAAGTTATAAAATGATGTATTTTTTAAAGGATAAAATGTAATAATTTTTTACAATACTCATCAAAACGCAGTACGTTCGACATGTTACATTATGAGGGTTGAAATCAGTTGATGTTACGCAGCATAATTATTGTTTACCGTAGGAAATGGTGAGCTATGTAGATACTGGAATGGGGGGGGGGGGGGGGGGGGGCTGACATGAAAAAGTAGTCTTTAGAAATAATAATTGTTCAACAATAATACGCGATAGACAATAAAGGCAGTTAAATTGCCTCTTGGTACGGTGAAATATTGATACCTTAAAAGCCTCTCTTATAATCTCCATTATGGAACTGTAGAGCAACATTGATCTCTTCCCATCGTCATATACCTAATTATACAGGTTTTATTTCTTCACACGAAGCATTATCGGTGCTACATGACGGCAAACTTCAGACCTAACAAAAAAACAACCCAGCAATTCGCCATGGAAAATCCTTTCCCAGCTCCATTTGTGCTGATCAGCACTGCCACAGTTGGTGACCTCAGGCCACATCCCTGAAAACAAACTAACAGCATACTGTACACTGTACACTATGAGTGTAAAACAATACAAAGGGACAGACAGACGGCTCCATTCATCGCAATCCAGATGAGTACTGCAGTTTTGAACATGAGTATACACGCAAAATGGCTCGACATGGCATCTGTATTTCTACATTGAATACAGAGAAGGTATCTATTTAACGTTAGCAATAGTTAAGTTACACTTACAGTGGGGATTTGACCCCATAATTATGAGAAAGGTTGTACGTGTCTAATATTTTTTGTAATATTATTAACGTTACACACTGCGAAATAGGCTACCAAACCAGCTACTGGGTGCAACTCGACTAAGAAAAATAAATTAAGCTCGCTGCTATAACGTTATACTTCTGTTTGACTGAAATATCACTAGCTAGTTGAAGGTAGATTCACGTTAGAATGCATGCAACTGCATTACGTTAACGTAACTTAGTTAAATGCTGTATCGCTTTACCTAGCATTAAATGAGGTTAAATGTCTGACATTGATTTTAAAAATCGATACATTTGACAGTCCTTAACATTAACCAACATAATACTTAACCTCGTCAAACAATTGTTCGCCGTAGTTTGTATGTGACTTGACATTTGCGCTAAATTTCAAGTGACACTGACTTGAGAATTGGATGACAATTATATAGCGAGCAAGCTAACGTTAGCCAGCTATCGCACTCAAACCCTGTCCAGCTGGCTGGGTTTATTTTTAATGTGAACAGTAAGTTAATGCGGTAAACTGCGTTTTTGAAAAATCTGTACATTTTCATTTGAAACTTCCTAGCTAGCTAGCTACCTACCAATATAATATATAATGTGCATATTCCTTCATAACCCACAGAGCAGGGGTTAAATGTGCTAGCGAGAGACCGTAACGTTAACGTTAAATCCCCATTATAATGAGCAATGTTATTGCCCATAGGGAAAAAAAACATTATTTTAGCTAGTAGTATGGCCTATCCTGTCAGCCAAATTAAATAACGTTACATACTAGCTAACGTTAGTAGAAAATAAACAAGTCCGGGCGTTAAAATAGCTAACGTTACAAAAGTAGCTAACGTTAATGTTAATAAACACGACCGCAGACAACTAGCACGTTGTTCTTTTTTGTTCTAGGTAACCGGCTAGCTACCCTAGCTAGGTTGGTTAAGTTAGGTGAATCTATTTTGTTGTTAGCTAGCTAATTAACTATAGGTAGGTAGGTAGCTAGCTAGCCGAGTCCATTATGCTGCCACACAACGGCGTGGTGGTTTAAACATTTTTGTCAGTCAGAATTCTGACCGTGAGCCAGCAAGCTACCTAAACCAAGCCAACAATAAACAAAAGCCGAAACTTTAAAAAAGTGTTGACTTTGGGATCCAGTTATTTTCTTTAAACATGGTAGCAAACACTCAGTGCGCCCGTGCATGGCTGGCTACACACAAGCTTACTAGTAATAGCTTAGCATAGCTAGCTCGCTATGTTTCCAATTTAATCAGCCAGCTTGCTAGCTGGCAGTAGAGGTAACGTTTTCTCACATAAAATATTCGTCTTATAAAATTGTCCAGCGAGTCCAACAGGGCCGGTTGATTAAAGACAATATGCAGAAAACCAGTTCCTACCGTCAGCTCCGGATTGTCATTGTCGCGGTGAGTGACTGCGCGAATGACCCCGGCTCGCCATCCCCATCGCCCGATCTCCCCGAGCTCCAGCGGCTCCTCTCCGCTGACACACAGGAACCGCTTCCCAACCAGCTCCGGCCGCGCTTCCACCGCCATGGCCTTTCACAGAGAGTGAAAAAAACCCTCAAAAACTTAAAGCACCGACGCCCTATCGACCGGACATTTACTACATGAAACGGCGTTTAAGAAGCACACAAAAAAGAAAGAAACAAAATAACAGTTATTTTGTCTTTTACGTGTCGAGCACAACCCGGGGGATTTAAATTTCTTTCAGTCTCCACCCGCGGATAGTCACTTCTTCGCTCCGTGAAACTGAACACTGGGAGCAGATCACCGCCAGCGTACAACTCGTATCCCTCCGCCCCCGCTGAAGCACACAACCGTGCAAAACCGCAGCGAGCAGACTTCTCCGTCCGCCAGACACAGATTCATTCTCTGTGGGAGGGAGACTGCTTTTCCACTCTCACCAGACTGTTAAAAATAGTTCCCTGTCGTCTTGTTTTCAACAGTGCATGCTGCTCCAGTGAGAATAATAGGAACGCTGAAATGTAAACCTTAGTATTTAAGGTCATATTTATGCACGCGAAACTTCATATGAAACTATATATAATATCCCTATCTGCATCATGATACATACTATAAATACTTCAAGCCAAACATTAAAAATATACTGTGATTATGATGATCGTGTGTGAGATGAATTTCCCCAGTAGGATTTTTCATCTCACTGCTTCCACAGCCTTATTAATGCAGCTCCACAGTCAGAGAATCAATTATGTTGTGTGTGTGCTATTGTGCTTCTTTCTTCACTAGTTTATTGCTACCCCCCGAGGTTGACCTTATGGGGTGTGCTGTGATGAGGATAAAGGGCGGGCTGTTGTATGTAAAACATGTCCACTGGAGGCAATCAGCCTTGTGTCACCTTCAGGTCAGGGCAGTAGATGGAGAAAGATATCCCGCCGGCTGATGGAATCACAAATCATAGTGTTCCAGTGACGGTTGTTAAGGCATGCCAAGCTGTAGAGTCACAATTCTGAAAATCAGGAGAGGCAGGCAGAGATGTGCGAATGCAAAGCTGTATCACCGAGTCCTAATTTTCAACCTCTTGAGCGCCGATGATTGCAATCAGAATCAGCAACGGTAGCATCATGTTTGCGGTCAACAGTAATCACTGTGGTGTTTCGCAGTTTGTTTATGCATGAATCACATCCCCCACGGTGCAAAGCCAGAATGATACATTAGAATTTGACATAAATATGTATATTTGCATGCAGTGAATGCTCATCCCATTCAAAGGGACATTATATTTTAAAATGTATGTAAGGACCACATGCATTGTCCACAGACAATATAACAATGTGTTTAAGCTTGATAACATATAATTCATAGCACAGTAGTTTATGCTGCTCATTATAAATTCTGATGCTGTGCTAACAATGATGAGCAAAGCAGTGCACATACATCGTTACTTAAGCTATAATTACAATTACTACCACTGTCCCAGTCTGCTTTAGTATGTTTAATATAAGAGTTAAACAATCTACCATTTAAAATTAAATAATCACACTTATACCTTTATGAAGATGATAATTAATTTAATTCCACCTTCAAGTGCTACACAATGAAAAGAAGAGAATAAGGCAGTCAGCTTTGAAGAATGAATATTCCCTTTTATCCTATGGCTCCCATATTCAGCTGGAAGAGCAACCAAAGGAAATTCTGCTAATGACAACTGACACCCTGCGTGTAAAAGGTGGACTACACGACCGCGTGCTTTAGTCTCAGTGTGTTTCATTTACCTTCTACATTTAATCTTCTTTTGTGAAATTGTTTAATTCTACAAGGCTGTAATGCATTCACTGCTGTGGCGCATTGTGTTCTGTCCTCACTAGTGAGGCCAGAGAACCAGAAGGGAATTTCCCTCAGCTGCAGACATGTTCATGAATAACAACAAGATTAGCGCGAGTCCACAATTCACAGACGTCATCTGTTGCCAAGCGCATTCCACTACATGTGGAAAATGTCTCTGCTTTGCTGGGAGGCACACTATGCCCGTGAATTCCTATACGTATGAGTGCCCAAACGCATCTACCTTTCATCTAAATATTGACTGCGCATAGAAGAAAGGATACATCCATATAGACGTGATATATTAGACAGTATATATGCATATATTTAATATATCAAAGATTAGGTAATGAATGAATATAAAAGAGATATGGTTCCCAATTGCCTCTTTTTAAGTGCTTTACTACCAATATGCAGTATACTTAGAATTTAAACCTTAAGTTGTTAAACCTTGCATGATGAAGCGAACGAAAATTTCTGCATAGTTATATTTACACTGTCATTAATCCATGATTTTATTGATTATTGGTAGTTGTTTTTCCCAATATGATTCATCCACGAAACTTTCACATGGAGCAAGCCATTCCACAAAGACTATTCTCTTACATAGCAGACCCTGCCTTCGGAGTCCTTCATTCTCAGCAACCAACGATCTGATCTGGATTAGGTCATGTGAAATTAGATGTTGTAGCCTTGATCCCTGAGTGGACATTAATCTCCTTCTGAAAATCCTTGCATTTTGGTATTATTTGATGCAATCTTTTAGCTTCCTTTCTTGTGAAGGCAGAGTTGTGATAAGGACACCAGGCAGGGGTTGCTCAGAGAGATCGGTTTACAGGGTACCTGTACCTGCTGTCAGTGCGGCGGATGCCTCGTGGCAATCGTTTACTCAGCAGCAATTAATTCTCCAGCAGGAGAAAACACAAGAAGGATTAAACGCAGATGTGAGGTCCAGTAGGAGTCGAGACATATGCACAATGCCCTCAAATGGGCAAACCAGTAACTAAATTTTAAAAAAAGAAAATAAAAAAACAACAAAATAACATAAACAATGCATCCAATGTCATTAATTAAGTGGAAAATAATAAATGACTTGCGGGCAAATACAAAAAAAATAATTTGCAGAGCCATTTAGAAAAAATCTTTGAACAGCACTATACAAATAAAATTGAACTTAATTTAAAAAATGTAAGATCTAAAAACATGTATTAAAATTCTATATTAATTGCATGTACATCAGTATCCTATATATCATAATTTCCCATAAAATACTATATTTATTTAATAATAGGCAAAAAGTGTGGTGTGACAACTATGAAATGCTCTGCTTTCTATGGCAAAATATATATAAATTGGAGTTGCCATGGCAACTGGATTTGAGAATGGTGCAATATTAATAATAATAATAATAACAATAATAATACCCATTACTCATAGTAGTAATCGTAGTAGTTACAGACACAGCAGTGGTAATAATACAAATAGTGGGAAGCTAGTAATTATTTTGTGTTTAATTGGTCGACTTCATTGCTTCACCTTTATCCTCTGTTCTCTCCCAGTGAGAAATAAACTACCCGTCCGTCAAAGTGCATCATAGTCAATTGTTCAATTCTGTCATTTCCAAAGACTTACCATTTCCACTTCTCCCTCCATGCCTTTTGCTTCTCTTTGAATATGAAGGACTGGGAGGAACCTGGGGAGAGACAGCTCAAGCTCAGGCAGAGTCAGAGTTGCAGCAATTTTAATACACTTGGGAAAAGACAGGAACCACACACACAGAGTTCAAATGTATGCTCAGGATGTTGATCAACTCACAGGCGACATAATTTACAGGGGGTTTTATAAACTGATAATATCTAACTTCTATTACTGTGGTTGGTCAATATGAACTTCAGGTCCTGAAGTTCTCCCTGGGAATAATACAGTTTTCTACTCTATTCAGGATGACATCGGTCGATATTGCAAAGATTGGTTACATGTCAGGTTGCGAGGCAATTATGCCTACACCTTTGTTTACATTTTTACACTTAAAACATATCATTAAGAGAGAAAATAAATCTTTGTCTTCTTCACCGGCCAGCTGCATCTGTTATCTCTTGCACTCCTTTCTTCTTCCCTTTCAAGAACTGGGGGGTGGAAGATAGGACAAAGGCCCCTTTAGTGAGCAATGGAGAAGAATGAGAAGAGGGGAGAGGCTTTGCCACAGAACTGCAAGAACAATCCAAGTAGTACAATAGAATGAGGTAGCACTCAGGTGTAGTATATTAGTAAAGCGAGTGATCAATGAATAACAAAGTGAATGTGTTATAGAATGTATAGGAGTGTGTGTGTGTGTGTGTGTGTGTGTGTGTGTGTGTGGAAGATGGTTGGTAACATGCCGACTGTGGAACATGCTGCTCACTGACACCATCTCACACCGCAGTCCAACATCTCTCCTGGCAGGCATCAAAGCTTAGAGTGGAGGGTTAAGTATCACAACTTATTGCTTGCACCTTTTATGAGCTTGAGGTGGGGGGGGGGTTATATATTTTGAAATAGTACTTTTGTTATCATAGTTGCCACGTGTATATTAATAAGTGGCCCTCATTAAGGGCTTATTGGCTTTATATAGCAATAAAAGGCTAAATGAAAAAGGCACTCAAAATCTAGCCTGAATACAACATGAAAAGAAGCAACTGTCTCAATTATATAACAGGTATGCAATAATGATACTAAATCAAACAAAACTGAGTAGACTGTTGACTCGACAAAGAGTGACTTGGTTACAAGTGGCGATTCATTTGGATTTTGGAGTCACAATGTATTTCAAGAGGGGAGAGATGGGAACCAAAAACCAAGAATTCAGTTGGTTTTTGTTTCATCTTATTCATGAATTGAGGGAAGTCTTGTGTGACTTGATTTCAGTTTACACTTTTTGAAATTATGTATTGTACATTTTGCCTCCACGTTAGTGCTATTTGTTTGGCTATCAACAAAAGTACTAAAGTATCGTTCCACCGTATGATTTTCATCTTATGTAGATGGATGGTACGTTATCTCTAAGTCGCTATTAATGTTTTTATCAGGCATTTGAACGAGAACTTCGTGGGTATGTTTTTTTTAAAAATCGAGGCTAATTTAGTTTCGTTGTTACAAGGGGATTCCTCCGACAGTCGTCTCTGTGAATACCGAAGATACGCCAGTATTACGCTCACTTGAGGAGAAGGGCATATTTTGTTCAACGGACACTCAACGCTTTCAACGTTGATTGGCCATAAATCCACCATACAACAAGTTACAGCCTGTGAGCCTGTACGTTGACTATTTATTGAATAACACATTTCGCCCCTTCCGCACATGTGACATTTAAACGAATAGCATTTCTTCCAGCCAATCCTTATGAAGAATGTATATACAAATAGTACACCTTTAACCAATCGTGTAAAGTAAGAGGCGGAACCTTGCGCATTGAATTGAGTGACGCCACGGTCGACACAAGTAGCAGCAAGCCCAAGCGAAGGAGGTGTGCTGGGGGAGAGGGAGAGATTTAAATAAAAAGAAGGGAACGGTCAGGTGGCTCGTACTTGTGTCCGAGTGGCGCACTACGTAATTACTGAACTGCAAATGTCCTTTGTAGTCAGTAACGCACCTGCTTTACTGTTTTAGTAGCGTTTACAAAGTTTACCTTAAGTTTTCAAAACTGCCCTGGCGTTGGCACTCTCCAACCCTGCTGGGCCCTCTCCTCCTCCTCCTCCTCCTCTAACGTTAGCTAGGTGATCGAGTCGAAGAAAGATGGTGTCCTGGATCATCTCGAGAGCGGTCGTGTAAGTCAAAGGCTACACCTGAATAGTTTATCTAACTCTAAAGATTTTCAGTGTTTTCATTTAATTACTAACATATAACGTTACGTGTTTTTGTTAGGTTAAATGTTTCATTTGAAGCAAGCTAACGTTAACGTTAGCTGCTTGTAGGTAAACAGTGGCATAGTGGGCCAGCTATGTTATAGCTGGCTAGTTCAGCTAACGTTAGCTTTTGTTTTGGGAAAGCTAGCTGGGTGACAAAACTGTTGACGTGTGATGGGTTTACAAATAACGTCTGTTTGTTAACTAGCTATAGCTTTAATATCTGACACGACCGTGTTTGTGGTAACGTTACCTAACGTTAGTTGGCCAACAATGGTTAGTCACGTAACTTAACGTTAACGTTAGTAAAGTTTGTCTATTGCTAGCTAGCAGCCTAGCACTCAAGCCAAGATTGAACGTTACAACGAAAACAGCTAACGTTAACATTAGCTAGCAGGCAGGTTGGTAGCGAGCTAAGATGGCAATCTACAAAGTGAAATCTCGCCAACTTCGTGCTGCTAACAAGATGCCTAGCGAGACGTAAAAATAACATTATTAGCTAATTTGCTAAAGAGAAAGGGCACCAGCTTAATCCACACATTCTTTACGTTACTGTTCATCGTTAACTTATTAACTAATTTGTCGTTCGTGTTTTTGGCTTTTACTTTTTTTATTCAATGTTTTTATTTGTATTTTTTATTTTTAGAAATATTTATTTTTAGTTTGATTGTCTAGTTAACTTTACATGTAACGTTAAATGCGTAGCTTCAGCTATCACGAGAGTGCCGATTTAGCCAGCTTGCTAGTAACGTTATGTTAGTCTTTGGAACATTATTTTTTTTGTTGACTTACTTTTATTATTAACGTTATGGCACTATTTTTGCTATTCGCGAACTGCTAAATTAGTTAATAGATAAATGAGTTTATTTGCACCTCTATATTGCTAACGTTCTGTTGAAAGTATCGTTTCACTGCTAATGACGTAACTTTGGCTGGAAAAGCGCGTGTAATAACTTCACGTCACAATTTAGACGTCATAATTCTTGTTTTCCATGGCATACAATTATACTTAATTTAACCAACCGTACTTAATTTATCGAACAAAATAAGAATGTTTTGCTTACTATTTAATCGAGTGTTAAATCATGTTCAGTGGAGCATTGCTTAGTAAATTATTTTTTTTAAATCTGTTGTTCAGGAACAAATCATGCAAACTATTTCCTCAGTTGGCAATTCCACATGAGAAAACATATCGTCTCCTTTTCTGAAACGTGTTTGGCAAGATTTAAAAAAAAAAATATCGTCTCCTTTTCTGAAACATGTTTGGCAAGATTAAAAAAAATAAAAAATACAGGTTTTCCATGTCTTTCCCTTTTGTTATTACTCACTTAAAGATATTTAGGTGTGGTTATGTGTCATCATTTAAAATCTGGAAATGATTTGATGCCATGCTTTCTTTCTCTGGAAAATTATATTAAGGAGGTTGGCCAAATTGGGCATAAGTGAGTAACTATTGGTGTACAACCAGTTGACAAAGAATTATTGTAAAAATCTAAAATGTTTCTTATTTGAGAATTTCTGTTTTTAAAGATTACTGTAAACTCATTTAGAGGTTTGCAAGGTGTGTGTATTAGATAAAGATGTATTATTGGTGCCACAATTTTTTTCTCTCTTTAATCCTGAAAGGTTTTCCAAAATCCAAATGGCGCAAGGGACATAAGCCAGAAATTGTAGTCTGCCTTTAAATAGTGGCATTGCCCCCCCCCCCCCCCCCCCCCCCCCCTTTATTCTCAGAATGTGCATCAACTTTCTGAGATGAAACATGCCTATCAGCACGTGGCTGGCTGGATTCTTCCACACAGTTTATGTGAGATATGCCACGTTTTAAGATTTTTAGGAATGCACCCACTCCACACCCCTTTTGAGAGGCGGCGAACAGAAAAAAAACAATTCTGCTAATGTGGCCATTATTATCAGTTAAACTACTGATTAGGTCTATTCATCTAGTATTGGAAACGATTACAAATACTGACATTTGAGTCTAGAGTTGCTCTGTAGCATTTGCAAAATATTTGCCTTTTTAAGGAAACAAGGAAGAAGTCTTTACCTCTGTACTTGAAACAGATGTTGTGCACTCAAGATTTTCTGCATCTGGATTTTCTGCATTTGGCTTTCGACCATCTCTTTGTGCTTGTTAAGGGCCTTGTGGTGTACTGTGTCAGTATTTCTTAGCAGGAAACCCAAAGCTGACCTGAAACAGAATGTCAAGGCCTGTCTGAAGGTTTTATTTTTTCAGCTGCTTGCAGTGAAAATGAGGCCCCCGCTTCACAAAATTGTTTCAAGAACTCTCCTGGCAGGGACCATTTCCTTCGAGTCACATTTTTATGAAGAAATGCTTCTTTCTGTGAGAACCCTCAGCCAGGATAATATGCGGCCTTCTTGTTTTTGCTGAGAGAGATGGATTGGTTTCTATCAGGCTAGTCTTGAGGCATCAGTGGGCAGAGAAATGAATGGTAACCTAATTCAATTCAATTCAATTCAATTTTATTTGTATAGCGCTTTTTACAGAGAACTGTCACAAAGACGCTGCACAGGGAAACAGCAACAGAACCTAATGTCTAGCTTACTTGTGTGATTTGTTCTTTGAATTACATAAACATGTTGTAACTTGATTTCAGATTTGCAGATTGGTAAACCTTTGTTTAAAGTATAAAAAAAGAAAAATGTAAACAAAATGTAATAGACTCAGGAAATTCCAGAGTAGTTTGGGAGTTGTGGGTATGAGGTACATTGGGTGCATTGCACTTCCTTGTGTCTACCTGGTGAGTGGAAAGGATAGGAACACCATAATTGGGACTCTTCCAATCACTCCGCTGTGAGAGAAAGGTTGATACAGGTGATAGGCTTTTTAAAAATCTTAATTAATTTTTTTTTTTTACAAAACAGCAGTGTAGACCTGTTTTGTGCCCGCATGTTGCCATATTCAAAAATGTGTCAATTAGACCTCACCGTATTGGATTTGAGTTCTGGTTTAATTCTGTTTTACGGTGTACGCCTCTGTTGTGCTGAGGTGCAGACTGATAATGCTGACGTTTTTCTGTTGCATTTTACTTGAAATAGTTACAATCACTGTAGCAATGCAAACAAGTGTTTCGCAGTGTGCATCACACAAGTGATTGCAACTTCAAAACAAATATTTAAAAAAGATAACCGATAACAAAGAATTGGACACTAATGATTAGAAATGATAGAATGATACAACATGCAAAAGAATGAAACGCATACAGTGTGCTGAAACATTGAGAGAAACGTGCTAATAAATGTAATGGTGACATTAATGTAAGGAAAATTCCATTAAAGCACAACTGAACTTTGGGTTGTATTAATTACCTGGCCATGATATGAGTCCAAATGGTGGTGAAATATGTTTGTTAGTTGCTCTGTGCTCCCCTGGGGTGATAATCCAGAATGGGGTATTTGTCGCTCTCCATTCACTTCTATAGGGCAGCTTAAACGGTCCCAAAATGACATTTCTAGCATGTGTACAGACAAGAACGAAGGTGATTCTGTCAATACAAATGATAACCAGTCCTCGTACATATTCTATCTTCGTGTAATTAAAATTCTTTATGAAAGTACAATTTTCTTCAATGTTGTTAGCAAGCTACCGGAAAAGACTAGCAAAATGTCAGCACTTCGGTTTGTTTACCATAGATGTATACTACTAGGAACTCTTGCTTCCGTGGAATTCTGGACCAGTGAGTGGTTTCTGATGGTTTTCTTACCTACCAGATCTGCATTCCAAATAAAATACGAAAAAGCCAGGAAAGCCATTTAATAAAAAAAAATAAATAAATAAATACGTACGAAGACTTGTTTGTAATGACAGAATCCGCTTCTGTCATTTTGAGACCGTTTTAGCTGCCCTATAGAAGTGAATGGAGACTGACCGCCACCATTTGGACTCATATTATGGCCAGGTAACTACACAACCCCAAGTTCTACCAAAGTTCAGTTGTGCTTTAAATTCTATGTAAAAGCAGGCGCCGGGTAACTACAACAATGTGGGGTGGGGGGTGACAATCCTGCCAACAGAATAAGTGATGGCCTTAAAAAGAAACAAACATTTTTAGCATGCGCACAGCTGCCTTAACACTTGCTCCTTGGCCACCCATGTTATCACTGTGGTGTCACACACAGATTATTTTTGGAGGGAGAACGGTGCGAAGCAACTGTCTAGAATGCATTCTGTCCACATTTATATTTGAAGTGTGTGATTGACATCACGAGAAATGCTAAAAATATCTGCAGTGTTCCACTGTGCTTTCTTGAAATTTGTCTCTATATTGAAAAGCTTCTGTAGCACTGCAGAAAGGCATATCTGGAGCTGTGAATGGACCAGCATATCGTTCATTCAGTATTAGCTAACTGCCATAATTTTCATCACTCGGTGCACATATAAGAGCCAAATATGTGTTCCACTTAATTGAAATACAATATCCAGATGGGTAGTCATAATGGCTGATTTGTTCCATTGCAGAGCTGAACCAACCATGCAGCCTTGACGTACTTTTGTTGCAATTGTCTCCTACTTTCGAGCATTGAAAGCGCTGAAGATGCAATGCATGCAATGATTCTATTGAATGTCTATTTGATATGTTTGTTTGTGTGTTGTGGGTTTGCCCCACTGTTTTTTTTTTTTTGTTGTTGCTGGGGCTACAACTGAAGTTCCCAAAAGGGAAAATAAGTTATTCTATTCTACCTGCCATACAGTGAATGCATCTTCACCAACTATAACATTAACTCATTTGAATTATTTTGATGTGCTCGCTAGCTGGATGTAAAAGTTTGAAAATCTCTTTCGCTGGCTGGTTAGCTAATTTAGCTATCTACCACTTATTTAGTTTTGTACAAGTGTAGTTTATACTGTAATGCACAGGTATAGTAATATGTTAGTGCAGTTGAGGTGTAACCATACGTTTTGTACAGGCACAGCATAAGTGTGATGGTTATAATGGCAGTGTATTGTAGCCATGAACCAGGGGACGTTATGTCTATGTAGTATTATTTATATGCAACAAATTACTTCAACTATTTGTTACAGGAAATATTCTTTGCTATCTAACAAGAATACACAATTGGGAGACGGTAAACAGTAATTTCTTCATCTGCAACTTGGATAGCTTGTTCTAGCTAGTTCATGACTGGCTAGCTAACAATGTTCACAAACTTGCTGTTTAGAATTGTTTATAAACTTGAAACATTACTTTCAGATTGATGCCACTATTTTGCAGTTTTTGCTTTCTCCTTACAATTTTAAGCTTTCTAAAGTAACCTGAAGTAAGCCAACTAAAGTTTGTCCTTTAAACTTTTTTTTCTAGCATTCATAATGCCTTTGAAGTGATGGTGCTGAGGATTTGCTCTTGTGACATAATTTTAGCTTATTAAAGGTGATGTCACAAAGGTGGTGGTCTGCTGTCTCAATGGTTGGCTAAAATACCTTCTATCGTTTTAAAAATGGAATGTGCTCTATTCCGTCGTGGTAGGGGCTTTCCTCATCGAAAGATTTCAAAAATAAGTGATTGATGGATTGTAGTAGAAGTTGGTCTCAATTTAAATTGAGGTGATGGTATGTCAATGAGAATGCATGCAATATGGAGGGGTTCACTTCTCATGGTAATAGGAAATTCACTTGGGTATTTTGCCTGATCAAATCAGACTACTTGCAGGGTCTTGGGCACAGTTTTTCCCCATCTTTGTTGCCTGCAGGATGAGATTAAGTATCGACTCTCAGGCAGTGGAGTTAACGTTAACTGACTGCTATACACTTCATTTTGGGAGTATCTATTGTCGGTCATATTTAAACCATTTGATGATAGTGATGATCTAGAGATGACTCATTGTTTGAATAAAATTGGCTTGGTGGTTCTGGATTTAAAATATTAAAATATAATCATCTGTTTTTGTAAAAATTAATGTAAATTTTTTTAAATAAAATAAATAAAATATTTAGTAATATTTAATACCTCCAATAATATTGACATTTTGGTTTCCTTAAGATAAAGTCCTTGTAAACAGTCATTATTTTACAGGTAATTGGGCAGTTTCTATCTAAAGGGTCTGATGAATAATAATTAAAAATTACTTTCATCTGTGTTAATAAATTCATTGCATTCAATACATTATTTGCAAAATGTGCCTTAAAGAGTAACTACACCCACTGTCTCAGCCTGTCTTCGTCTACTGCACAATTTTGAAAGATACTTCGTGGGGTGAGCGAGGGAGAAGGGTGGTGGCGGAGGAGCTGTGTCCATTGTCATTTGCATAAATTAACGTACATTGTACAAATGATTTTGTATAACTCGGATCAAACTGTCAAACTAGACATTGCACATCAAATATGAATCAAGATTCAGCAACTGCAGGGCCTATTTCTCACCTCAAATATTTTCAAAAACATATTTTAGTGGAATAAGAGGATTGAACCGGACACCTCGTTGTTCCGGTTTAAAAACGTGGAGGTAAAATGAAAGTAACGTAGTGGGTCTAACCAATCAGGTGCCGGCTGTTTCCGTTGTGGGCAATTATCCATATGACGTAGAGGTACCTCCAAAGAGGTACTCTGACATCACGATTGGGGCGGGGGCAGTGTGGGGAGCAGAAAGGAAATTTCAACCATTAGGGGCAGCACAAAGACGCTTTTCTACCAGTTTATTATGATATACAATATTATTTCAGAATTGTTGAAATAACGGAATGCATGAATACGTTTCATTATAAGGTAGGCATACAAACACGTTTACAGGGGGGAAAAAAGTGATCTAGTGTAGTTACCCTTTAAAGTGTGGCTTGTGTTTTGTCCATGGTGGTGTGTTTTCTGTTTTGAAAGGAAGCCAGGGATGCGACCGTGCATTTGTTAGTCTGTTTAATTGATGAGCAGAAAACATTGTACAGTGTGCACAAGTGGCATCATGACAAGCTTGAACAGTCTCTTGGTTTACGTTTATTTTAGCATTTTATGTTGAGCAACCTCTGCTTCATGCACCTTGTACATAGACATTGTCAATATTGGACAGCTGAAGTTAGTAACTGCTTCAGTCTTCTTCAGTTTACTTCAGTGAGGAGATCATGTTCCCAGTGGCCTTTGACAGTGCCACATTTTAATTTAAATGAATAAATTTGTTCAATTCATATTGCTGAATTCCTGCCACATTTCTGTTCTATCCTAGACATAGCTGCACCATGTACATATGATTTGTTGCATATCACACAGTGCATGATTGATGTTTTGAATGTGAAGATATCTGTGAAAGGAGCTAGTTTTAGGTTTTATGCAAATCTACCTTTAGCATGAACATAGCTTTATCGTTTTGGTGTTAAAATGTTGGTATTTTGTCTTGCAGTTGGCCTGTATACGTGTGTTGCCATGGGCAGGTTCCGTCAAAGCCGATAAAACCACGGCTAAATAAATGAAAAAGCAATTTCTGAACTGAACTAAACTAAGGCTGTCGCAGAGACCTTCAAATTACTGTGTTCCAGGTGGAGAAGCTTGTGCAAGGTCTGGTGCTGACTAACTATTGTTAGAACCGTGCAACCCTGTAGTTTCTATGGCAACAGGAAAATAAACTGCTGCCAAGGTGGATTTCTGGACTGGGGCCATGAAAAATAAAACTGAGACGAAGTTTCATGTTATATAAATATATGCTCGGCAAGTTGGCTCATAGATTTGCAGATTTGTTTGAGAAGAAATCCGTTTCTTAATTCCTGTCGAAGAAGACGGCGCTCCGCGGGTTTTTCTCTTGCAGTACATTTGCTGCTTTCATATTACCAACTGGCTCTTAAAAAACTCACAGGGTCCAAACTGTGACAGACCTTGTATTTTAGCTGTTGAAACTGTTACTTAGACCAACTTAAATGTATATTTTGCAGCTTTGCCAGCAATGTGGATCATAAATGTGAATGTATCATAGCTTTCACTCAACATTTTTCAGTGAAGCGCTCACTCCAGGTTTTCATGGTTTTTTTTTTTCCCTCCCACCATTGGATTGACTTGAATAATAGATCATAAATCGTTCTGGCAGCAGCAAGTCAAGACTTCTCATCAGTTGTGTACTGGGGAGAACAGATCCTTTTCAGAGGCAGTTTGGCTGTGCCGTTCATACGGCTCTCTTGCTGCTTGCAAGGAAGATCCCCACCCAGCAATTTTTAGAAAAAATATTTTTACGAGGGGTTTTCTGTCATAAAGCAGCTTTTTCATCTCGAAACAGAATGACAGTAATTGTTTTGTCTTTATTACTCTGTAGGGGGTTAGGAAAGTCAGACTTGCTTTTTTTTCCCCCCAGTAATTATATTGTTCAACACATAGCTTCCCCTCCCCCCCCTCCTTAAGTGTTGTTTTGCATGTGGAATATCATCAATACCTTAAAGGCATGTCAGTACGTCAATTGAATGCTCGGATCAATGTTTTTGCAGCCGTCCTGTAAAATTGTCGAACGATTTTTGTTTGCGGAAGCGAATGTTACGGAATGGCTACGGAACGCAACGTTATGGACAACGATAGCCAAGTTCAATTGAGATCGACTGTATACTTGCAGTGCGCTTTCTGCATGGTCCATGGGACCTCAGTGCCACAAATGCCATCGCAGTGATCATGCTGAGACGGGGCTTCTGCCAATGCAAGCCTTCTCATCAGCGGCCTCTTATACATGGGCAGCACAGTCTGGATCAATGGTTATTGCTTTGCAATCAAGACCGTGTCCAACAGCAAAGTCCATCGGGCAATAAAGGATTCAAATGGTTTAAAAAGAACATTTGAGAGGGGGCGATTTCTAATGTAGCTCCATGTTATCTGGCTCGTGTTGTTTTCGGAAGGTTTGCTTTATTGGAACATAGAACTGGAGTACCTCTATCCAACCAGTGTTCATGCAAATGAGACCCCCCCCCCCCCCCCCCCCCCCCTTCGTTCGTTATGTTTTGGGGGTGTTTTGGAAGGGCAAATTATGAGACGGCCGTGGCTGTCGTCCTGCCATGGTTGTCGTGTTTGCAGTGTACACACGGTGCGCTAATTGCCTAATGCAGCTGGAAAGCTCGAACGGCCCCCTCCTCCCCCGTCTCCCAAGCTCTATACATAGTTAAACGGGAGTGCCCACAAATCTAGCAGAGTGGAACATAATAAATTAGACTCAGCTGAAACCGGCCTCCAGATGAAAGGCTGGCGTTGTTCCCATCTGGTGTATTAGCGCAGGTCATCTCCTCACAGGATGGCCAGCGTTTTCTTCCCTCTACTCTCCCGCCAACCGCCGCGAAAAACACCGTGCTCTGGCGCGTCTCTAATGCCCGTGCATGCGAGGTACATTCGCCTTTTTAATGTTTCATGCGTGCGGCGGTGTCCTTTCCATGCCGAGCGGTTTAATTGAAACGAGCGGGAGGACATTCGGGCGACTATACGTTGACTTGGCTGCCAGCGGGCGAGCTTTTCCCTAGCAGGGCCGCGTTTAGCATTTTTATTTGATGACTTAATTTGTTGTGGTGATGGAAGACTCGCGTCCAGAGACGTGACTATACAGACCCAGCAGTCTAACCTCAGTTAAATTTCTCCATAACTGATGAAATGGTCTATGTTCTGGCCTGTACTTTATATGTTGTACACATTTTAAAGTCAATTTTGGTAACTGCCAAGCATTTTCTGGTTTTAGAAGCAAACTATTTGGCAACAATTCTCTTGACCTTTTGGAGGAAAGAAATATACATCCATTGGAATTTAGCAGATGCTTGTAGCCAGAACCATGGTAATTAATTAGGCCTCTTCTCTAATTCACAGGCTTCTCTTTGGATTGTTGTACCCTGCTTACTACTCCTACAAAGCTGTGAAAACCAAGAATGTCAAGGAATATGTAAGTATGAGTGTTATTCATTATTTCAACTACTGGTGGAATAAACAAAAAAAATGGTCTCCAATCATTTGGTGTGTTTTAGAGGAATATTTCTAGTGATACCTGTGCTAAGCACAAGTCTGGACATGTGACAGGGAGAGGATTGCCCGTGACAGCAGATTTGGGGTTTGAAAAAAAAGATTGACATGTCGTCTCTGTGGCAACTCGCTGAAAAGCTTGTGTGGGCTTGGCCTGTGTCCTTGAATGATCCAAGCAGGTGCCTTTCAGGAATGCAGAGCTGGGTTCCGCTGCATATGATTGTGACGAAAATGGTTCAGTTCAACAATGGCTCAGTCGACCATTCTCTCTATCTATATCTCTATATCTCTATCTCTATCTCTCTCTCTCTCTCTCTCTCTCTCACAAAAGGGTTCTCCTTAAATAGTTGCCAGTTGTGTACACAACACACGGTGCGTATTTCAGTAACCCTTGAACGTCCAGCTGAATTCTTCTCAAGACATGTCTACCCCTGCAGGTAAACCTGTCCTGCTTATCAGTGTGTAGTGTGCCACTTTGGGCATCAGGATTGACGAAAGCATTGGCGTTTTCATTCGGTGAAGGAGAGGCCATTCGTGTCATCTTCATTTCGCAGTACATTATGTCGGTGGAACCGTACTCCACGTGACCCTACCGGTTCATCCCTACGTACCTTGTGCAGCCCGTCACCGAGATAAGACCATTCTCCTTGATTAATTGTTTCCAGCCCGTTGAGCAAATTTTCAGAGAACCCCCGAGTTCTGCAGCACCGAGACGTGAATTGATTTTCTTCGTAGCCTCCGAGCTGCCGATGGAGTCTTGTATTACCATGTGTTCTTCTAGGCTGTGTCAGTTCATTCTTTGAAAATGTTCTACCTTGGGGCTCACTTCTGTATTACAACTGCTGGAAAAAAGGATTGAGTTTTTATTCTGGTCTGTGTGCCGTGTCGTTTCCAGCTTTTCAGTTTCACAATGAACGTTCATTACAATACGTAGTTTGTCTGAAGCATTTTGACGTTAATCAAATTCTCAATCTGATTGTTTGGTACTAACATAAATGCTGTTCCAACATAAGGCTCCAAAATGTGCTGGGCATTTATTTGCAGTAGCACATGCTGAATGGATTCACGTGTGGAGCCATTTTCTGTGAAGCTGAATGATGTAATTTATTGCAGTCTTCTTGAAATCAGGCCTGGAGGCTATAACAAATATAGCCTTAACCTGAGTAGTGCATCTACAGATTTGTGCAGAACTAAGTTGGTTTCTATTGAGCGTAATCGAGCCTGGTCTTTGCTTCCTTATTGACAGAGGCTCTTTAATATCCTGCAGTATGTTAACTTAATTAGAACCAAGCCTGAAGTCTTTGAAATGTGTGGAGTCACATTTTTCTTTGTAAAATTAAAGTGTTAAAAAAAATGCTGTACAAATGAAATAAAATAGGCTTGTACACACAAATTACTAAATAAGTAATGAATTGAAGTACACATATTTCAGATATGCAAGGGTTTGATAATAGAATATTTCCCTTTGGAAGCTATTCCAAGCCATGCAGAAGTTTGAAAGATGCATTTGTGTCATTCACAAACCGTGGTATTGTCTCCATGGCAACATGGAAAATTGGTCTCGGATCTTGCAAGCCTTGTGACGTTATTTCATAATGAGATCACCATCTCCATCTGAAGGGTTATTTTTTCATCTTCATTTGCTGGCTGCTATTTGTTCTCTGGTCATTTTATTTTTTCTCGTTTTTTTCAAACTCACAAGTAACTTCACATATTTTCTTTGTTCCACCAATGTGATAAAGTATTGTCAAAGCCATTATACTTTATCGTAAGTAATTGAAAATCAGTCTTACAGCTTTTTGTTAAACCCTAAACCTTTTCAAAGATATCAGTCTTCTGTATTTGAATGATTTGTTGTTTGGAAATCTTGCGTGGTTTTGGCATACTTTGGGAAGTGGATGGCAAACATTTTGTTGTCTTGGCAACTTTCCCATTGCAGTGGAAAGTCATTTTTAATATGAAGGCCTGCATCTCTCTTACTGTTAAGATTGGCAAAACCTAGTGACCTTCACTGGCCAAGCTGTCCGGAAAGTCGTCCAATGCTTTGACCGATGGAACGTCTTGTTCCCGTCATCCTTGGTTTGTATAGATTGGCGCTCGTGATAAATTTTTTGATTGAAAACGTAACTGTTTTTTATCAAGCCAAATTATGGCAGCCCTATCTAGTCAAACCTAGGCCTAACTGGTTATAAATGTAGCACCTCTTCAACTGACAACTGAAATGCTGTGACTATCAAGCAGAGATTGATTTAATTTCGCTCTTTTCGTTGTCTTTGCAACCAGAGGAGCATGGCTATGTTCAACGACTTTTAAAGTAGTAGGCCTATTCAAAAATCACCTCCCCCAGTTTTCAGGTCGGGATGCGATTCCACGCTCTTAAAAATCTAGAGCTGTAAAGTGCATCTAATTACGCCGCTAAGCTTAGATGCAGCCTTGACTGGCAGGGATTTAAAAAAAAAAAAAAAGAGGGAGCATTCCCTAAGGAAAACCGCATCGTGGACTTGAAAACATGTCATGGCTGTGGTCACGTTTGTCTTAGAATACCCACTGAATGTCAAACCAGTAATTGAGAAACCTTTTTCAAAGTGACTCAGAAATAGCCGTGGACAAATCGTGCTTTGTGCCGCGCTTCTTTTTATAGCCTTGGTTATACACTGTGGCTCATTTACACACACGCACCCATATATAAAAACGTGTATATATAGTTGTATATTTTTTAACTATAGGTCGAACTTTCTAGCACATCACATTTTAATGTTATGACATTGTCAGTCATTTCTTTTTATTGTAACCGGTTTGGTAAGTGTTTTTTTTTATATAAAACTCCCTCCGTGATATGGCTTTTGGTAAGCCATAGAAAAAGTGCTATGTATACTGTAAGCACGTTTGGCACCACTCCCAGAACCTTGTCCTAAACCCATGGCATTCTCTCCTGGTTCCTCCTGCCATACGATATGGCTAGCGAAACGCTGTTGTGCGAAAGCCTTGTGTTTTAATTCCAGCCTGGGTAATTACAGGCCGGAGCGATGAATTTGCACGGTAGCGTGTAAAAATAGCCGCTGCTTTCTGGCGGACGGCAATCAGCGGTCGGGTCTTCTCCGCATTCCTGCGACTGCACATGTCAAGAGCTGTCGAGACGTCAAGTTTCGTACGGGGCTCAGAAACGGCGGGACGATTTATTTTTATTTATTTTTTGGGACTGTCGGTCCTCTGTCGCTCAGCCCTCCCCGGCCTGCTGCGACGCATTGATCGCTTACAGACAATCACTAGGGCCGCGTAAAGTTCGTGGCGAGGTCACCAATTAAATGTGACATTGCTCAGAGTAGTAATTCCAGGGCTGCGTGGATCCATTTTACTTTGTTCACCGAGGTTGAAAATATCACCTAATACCTCGGAGAGCCCGAGCTGAAGGCTGGATCACATGATCACATGACTGCGTTACCTTTTGAAATTGAAATGCTCAGAAGCCCCTGGAAGCCTGATGGAACTGAAGTCGCGGCTCGGAAAGGCAAAGCATACAAAGCAGGCGCTGGCAGAGAGAGAGAGCGAGCGCGGCGCTCGCTGTGTGAGATGGAAATTAAAGCTGTTGCAGTAATGATTTTCACACTCCGGTGTGTTTCCGTATCACTCCAAGGATACGGAGGGCCTCTTTTTTATTTTTTTTATTTTTATTTTTTGCTCGTTAGATGTTAATGAATTAAACTTGGCGGTAAGATTAGACCCCTCGCCGACGAAATCTGAAGATTAAAAACGGTAGTAATAATTAGCGTGGCATGGTATGTAAAAGCTCCTCTCGCCGGACATGATTTGGCTTGTTTCGGGCCTGTTGAGGTGCTGTTCACGCGATGCGATCGGTTCAGCGCTGCTACATCTGTAAGTGATATTGTCGAAATGTATTGGAACATTGTGATCTCATGACAGCGAAGGTCCCGGAGCCATATGACGGGAGAGGAGGGATGCGGTGTGTACACGGGGCTCGGCAGTAACCCAAGACATTCTTTTAATTTATTTTTTTGTTGTAGCGATCCAGTGTTAGGTCATGCCCAGTACAACTGAAACCATTTTGTTTATGAACATTGGAATGAAATGGATGTTGTGATACAAAGTATCACGTTTTACAGCTTTTACAGTAGCCTCGTGTGTGTATGGTTTTTTGTTTTTTTTTGCATCCCCAACCTGAGAGAAAAACACAAACTGATCGCTATTCCACCCCTCACGCCTACTCTTGTGCACCTGGTGTAGTCTCTGGTGAATAGAATTGCCCTTCCAGGAGCTGTATAGCTATAGTTCGGGGCTCTACAGTGCTCCCATTTAGGAGCATTTGCTCCTGAAAATTGATGTGTGCTTACTGGAAAAAGAATTGGGAGCACATCTGCTAAATGGGATGTGTTAGTGTGCTCCTAAATTTTTCAACTTAGGCGCACATGTGCTCCTTGTCAAAAATGTTAGCATAGAGCCCTTTAGTTCCCATTGTTTCTGAGCCAAAGACCTGCGTCATGGCCAAATATAGTTTGTATCCACTCCCATCTCCTATTTAAAATGTAAACTAATGCCTCTTCAAATTGGGGACTAAATTGTAACATTGTTGTAACTGCATGTGCACTACATCTAAGAGCTTAAACTGTTGTGAATGTCAATGGAAAGTTTTTATATCACTAGATACGCATTGGAAAGTGTTCCAGATATTAGAAAGTGTTATAAATATCGCTGTAATGGATGTACATACATTTTTTGCCCATGTGTCTCTTGCAACCCACCTCATTGCCTCTCACTACCTACTATTGTGTCTGTTACACTGTTTGGGAACCTGTGCTGTATCTGAAGTCCTCTTTCTTCCTATTTTGATGTCTCTAGGTTCGATGGATGATGTACTGGATCGTCTTTGCACTTTACTCAGTGTTGGAAACGGTCACCGACATGACGATCGCATGGTAAGATTGATAAGAAATTAATTATGTCCAATAACATTACTTTATGCAAATACTTAATTTGGTTGATTGCCCTTGATTGCGTTATACCGAGCAAACAAGCAATTTAGTTCATTTTTTTGTTGTGCTGTCTCAAATCGTGGGAGGTGGAAAAACAATCAGCGTTTAATGAAATTAAGTTGCCTTTAATTTTGAATTAATTTGAAGGAATTCACAGTTAATGAATATAATTATGTTATATGATTAATAGGATGCCATTTAACACCATTGCCATGTCTTCTACTATTGAAGGTTTCCCCTCTATTATGAGCTGAAGGTTGCCATTGTGATTTGGCTGCTGTCGCCCTACACCAGAGGTGCCAGTCTTATCTACAGGAAATGCCTGCACCCTCTTCTGTCTTCCAGAGAAAGGGTAACGCTTTCAGACAGTGTTTTTGAAAGGTCCACGCAATCTGCTTTTTCCTGCCTCTTCAGAACTTAAATGTAATTGCGGCATTTATGTGAGCCTCCAGCTCATTTTGTCAAAGAAAGGAAATGAGCCGGACCCCTCCATTGGCTCACGCTGTAAATGCGCTAGCTTTGTGTGTAGGCTGAGTGCTGTAGCCTAGACATGGTGAACTGGAGTCTGGGTTATCTCGTTTTCTGACAATGACCAGGAGCACTGGGGGTCTCGATGTGATTGGGTAGATTTAAATTGACCAGGGTTTCTTGCAGTACCACGGCATAATTTACTCCTAGCTACTTGTCGTGCACCAACGGGCTACCTGTTGTCACCAGAAAGAGCTGTGCTAGATCTCTGATCGGTCTGTTCTGTAGTGGGCTGTGTGCATGGCATGTATTAGTATCTCCAGAGTGTGATTCTGCCATTTTCAAATGGTAGATTGACTTTTATATTGACTGTAGGTTGGCTTTCCGGGCCATATTACATTTAAACCTATTTCAAAGAGTGAATACTGTGGAACATGTATGAATTGGGACCTGTCACACACTGATTGCAAACATTTGCTGAGCGAGCAGGTTTTATCAATGCAGAGTGAGTAACGGTGGTAGTACATCAACTTTTGTTCTCTTGCCGTTTTCCTTTTACCAGGAAATTGATGACTACATTGTTCAAGCCAAAGAGCGGAGCTACGTGACCATGGTGAACTTCGGCAGACAAGGCCTAAGCATAGCTGCGACCGCAGCTGTCTCTGCAGCTGTCAAGGCAAGTGCACCACCGCATCGCTCCTCACAGAACGCACAAATTGCTCCGAGTATGATGCAAGGATCAAAATGGACTCTTCAATGACGCTGGGAGAACTATCTGAAATGGGACAGTGGCTTTTTTATCCTCCCCCATGCCTTATTCGAGAGCAGGTTTCTGTTTCAAACCATCGTATCTATAGACCCTGCTCATTCAGTTATTGTTCTTACTATAGACCCTGCTCATTCAGTTACTGTTCTTACTATACACCCCGCTCATTCAGTTACTGTTCTTACTATAGACCCCGCTCATTCTGTTACTGTTCTTACTATAGACCCTGCTCATTCAGTTACTGTTCTTACTATAGACCCTGCTCATCCAGTTACTGTTCTTACTATACACCCCACTCATTCTGTTACTGTTCTTACTATAGACCCTGCTCATTCAGTTACTGTTCTTACTATAGACCCTGCTCATCCAGTTACTGTTCTTACTATAGACCCTGCTCATTCATTTACTGTTCTTACTATAGACCCTGCTCATTCAGTTACTGTTCTTACTATAGACCCCGCTCATTCAGTTACTGTTCTTACTATAGACCCTGCTCATTCAGTTACTGTTCTTACTATACACCCCGCTCATTCAGTTACTGTTCTTACTATACACCCCGCTCATTCAGTTACTGTTCTTACTATACACACCCTGCTCATTCAGTTACTGTTCTTACTATAGACCCCGCTCATTCAGTTACTGTTCTTACTATAGATCCTGCTCATTCAGTTACTGTTCTTACTATACACCCCGCTCATTCAGTTACTGTTCTTACTATACACCCTGCTCATTCAGTTACTGTTCTTACTATAGACCCCGCTCATTCAGTTACTGTTCTTACTATACACCCTGCTCATTCAGTTACTGTTCTTACTATAGACCCCGCTCATTCAGTTACTGTTCTTACTATAGACCCCGCTCATTCAGTTACTGTTCTTACTATAGACCCTGCTCATTCAGTTACTGTTCTTACTATAGACCCCGCTCATTCTGTTACTGTTCTTACTATAGACCCCGCTCATTCAGTTACTATTCTTACTATAGACCCTGCTCATTCAGTTACTATTCTTACTATACACCCCGCTCATTCAGTTACTGTTCTTACTATAGACCCTGCTCATTCAGTTACTGTTCTTACTATAGACCCCGCTCATTCCGTTACTGTTCTTACTATACACCCTGCTCATTCAGTTACTGTTCTTACTATACATCCTGCTCATTCAGTTACTGTTCTTACTATACACCCCGCTCATTCATTTACTGTTCTTACTATAGACCCTGCTCATTCAGTTACTGTTCTTACTATAGACCCCGCTCATTCAGTTACTGTTCTTACTATAGACCCCGCTCATTCAGTTACTGTTCTTACTATAGACCCTGCTCATTCAGTTACTATTCTTACTATACACCCCGCTCATTCAGTTACTGTTCTTACTATAGACCCCGCTCATTCAGTTACTGTTCTTACTATAGACCCCGCTCATTCAGTTACTGTTCTTACTATAGACCCTGCTCATTCAGTTACTGTTCTTACTATAGACCCTGCTCATTCAGTTACTGTTCTTACTATAGACCCTGCTCATTCAGTTACTGTTCTTACTATAGACCCTGCTCATTCAGTTATTGTTCTTACTATAGACCCCGCTCATTCAGTTACTGTTCTTACTATAGACCCCGCTCATTCAGTTACTGTTCTTACTATAGACCCCGCTCATTCAGTTACTGTTCTTACTATAGACCCCGCTCATTCAGTTACTGTTCTTACTATAGACCCCGCTCATTCAGTTACTGTTCTTACTATAGACCCCGCTCATTCAGTTACTGTTCTTACTATAGACCCTGCTCATTCTGTTACTGTTCTTACTATAGACCCTGCTCATTCAGTTACTGTTCTTACTATAGACCCTGCTCATTCAGTTACTGTTCTTACTATAGACCCTGCTCATTCAGTTACTGTTCTTACTATAGACCCTGCTCATTCAGTTACTGTTCTTACTATACACCCTGCTCATTCAGTTACTGTTCTTACTATACACCCTGCTCATTCAGTTACTGTTCTTACTATACACCCTGCTCATTCAGTTACTGTTCTTACTATACACCCTGCTCATTCAGTTACTGTTCTTACTATAGACCCCGCTCATTCAGTTACTGTTCTTACTATAGACCCCGCTCATTCAGTTACTGTTCTTACTATAGACCCTGCTCATTCAGTTACTGTTCTTACTATACACCCCGCTCATTCAGTTACTGTTCTTACTATACACCCTGCTCATTCAGTTACTGTTCTTACTATAGACCCTGCTCATTCAGTTACTGTTCTTACTATAGACCCCACTCATTCAGTTACTGTTCTTACTATAGACCCTGCTCATTCAGTTACTGTTCTTACTATAGACCCTGCTCATTCAGTTACTGTTCTTACTATACACCCCGCTCATTCTGTTACTGTTCTTACTATAGACCCTGCTCATTCAGTTACTGTTCTTACTATAGACCCCGCTCATTCAGTTACTGTTCTTACTATAGACCCTGCTCATTCAGTTACTGTTCTTACTATAGACCCTGCTCATTCAGTTACTGTTCTTACTATAGACCCTGCTCATTCAGTTACTGTTCTTACTATACACCCCGCTCATTCTGTTACTGTTCTTACTATACACCCTGCTCATTCAGTTACTGTTCTTACTATAGACCCTGCTCATTCAGTTACTGTTCTTACTATAGACCCTGCTCATTCAGTTACTGTTCTTACTATAGACCCCGCTCATTCAGTTACTGTTCTTACTATAGACCCTGCTCATTCAGTTACTGTTCTTACTATAGACCCTGCTCATTCAGTTACTGTTCTTACTATACACCCCGCTCATTCTGTTACTGTTCTTACTATAGACCCTGCTCATTCAGTTACTGTTCTTACTATAGACACCGCTCATTCAGTTACTGTTCTTACTATAGACACCGCTCATTCAGTTACTGTTCTTACTATACACCCCGCTCATTCTGTTACTGTTCTTACTATAGACCCTGCTCATTCAGTTACTGTTCTTACTATACACCCCGCTCATTCAGTTACTGTTCTTACTATAGACCCTGCTCATTCAGTTACTGTTCTCTGTGTGCGCCAGGCTCCGTGTGAAATCCTATTTCATTGGTTATGTTGGTTATGCGTATGCTAACAAAGCCAGAATCTGATGCTAAAATTCATAATGGGTCATAAGAATAGATTTAAAAGTAACTAGTAGATTTTAAACTGTTTTTAAAAACTAACTGCATAACACTGCTTAACACAGAAATCTTACAACAACCTTTATAATGATTAAATCCTTGATCAGATGCAATGTGTTTTTTTTATATTATTTATTTGCCATTATAATTATTCTAAACCTAAAATTGTTACAGTAGATGTGGCTGTGTGCCATTCAGGGTGTTTATTTGAAAGTTCATCAATGAGAAACGGTTGTCCTCCATAATGTGCCGCCGGAGAGCTTGTAAAAAGTGTCTGGTTGGACCTCTATAAAGAGCACTTAGAGACCATATTTTCAGTCTGTCTTTCCTCCATATACTGGCCCTAACTCCAATGTTGCTCTCTCTCTCACTCTTCAACTGAAAAACTATCTTATAGGAACACTGCGCTACTTTGGTCTGTTCTCTCCCACTCAAACCGAGGTAATGACAGGAATAAAATACGGCATGAAGACATTTTGTATCATTTATACATCTTTATCCTTTTTGTCCTCCTGGAGGTTTTCTTTTTTTATTTCAGAGATTTATTTCCCTTCCCTGTTTCTGTCACAACCGTGTTGTTGGTGTGCGTATAACGCCACTCATTTTCACCACCTCATGAACAAACCTTCATATTATCATGACTAAATCTGAACGCCTTGCTTCTCTGGTCTTTACAAACACTAAAATAACATGGTAATCTAGGATGAATTTCATCTCTACTATCCTAGATGTTTTAAATGTAATTTTCTGAATTTTTTCATACCCAACTGTAAATAAAGATGAAAAAATGCACACGTTTCCCTCCTCAGCCGAAATCACCCTTTTGTTTTGCATGTCATTTGGCTATAATCACAAGGCTTACATTTCAATAGCAGTGAGAAGGAAGTGTGTGTGTGTGTGTGTGTGTGTGTGTGTGTGTGTGTGTGTGTGTGTGTGTGTGTGTGTGTGTGTGTGTGTGTGTGTGTGTGTGTGTGTGTGTGTGTGTGTGTGTGTGTGTGTGTTATAACAGGGTGGCGTGTGAATTATAACGGGGTAGACTGACTGATGTTGTCTGTGCAGGGACAAGGAGCCATTACGGAGCGTCTGAGGAGTTTCAGTATGCAAGATCTGTCGCAGATCGACAGCAATGATCCTCCCAACCAGCTGTATCCAGGATACGCAAACCCCGGCAGGAGAGCCAAAAACCCCAATGCGGACAGTGACGGTACGCTTAATATTACATTCATTCTCCCAAAAAAAACACATTCTTCCCATCTTATCCACCGCCTTAAGGAATTACAGCAAGGGTGTGAGACTTGCCGTTCCTTGACCTCGGTCGTGTGAATTTTAGCATTTGTTTCCAGGGGTTTCAGTTATCAGGTTATCAGTTACGCAGTCGGCTTCTATACATCGACGCCTATGAATTCTCCAAAAATAAATCCGAGGTCAGATGTCTCTTTGCCACAGACCAGAAGTGTAATATTCATCTGTGACGGGCTTATCAGTCGGTGTTGGTAAACAGTCAGGGCAAATGAAACGGCGAACAGTCACGGCTGGAGCAGAAACGGCTACACGGGTAGCCCACGAGGAATCGGCAGTCGCTATGCGAAGGAACACGAGCGTTTCAGGAGCCCATTTTACACCCTTCCCCGCCCGTCGGTCCTGTTTCTCAGCTCTCATTTTATGCTTTCCACAACCGCGCCGTTGCAATCATCCGTAGTGGGAGCCGCTAAGTGCAGAGAGCTGCTTTTTGCGAACTGCTGTGCTGTTAGCTGTGAGGAAGAGGATGGCCGTGCTGTGCTGCACTGTAGATGAACCGAACGCCAAAGCATTTCCTCAAGGCTATTTCACAGCTGTTTTCCATTAAAAAGGAAAAGTAGCCTAATATTTTTCTTCTACTCTTCATAGATGGCGGCACAATAGTCGCACCAAGTGATTTTTATTTTATTTATTTATAGTTTAATATTTACCCTATTTATTTGTATTTTTTTTTGTAACTGAATAATGGCACGTTCTGAGCATGAAAGATCTAGAGGAGCTTTGTGGGAAGATGAAGGGAAAAAAAACCCATCTGACTGAGACGGCCTCTGAGCGGAATACCTAATGTGGCCTATCTCAGTATGCTAATGCTCCCGTGTTTGAAATTCCACTGGCATCCAGGTCATTTTCATCTTGTCTGCAATAAAGCCGTCATAAAGGGAGCTTTGAAAATGGCGATGCTTTTCAGACTTTTGAGGAAGGCAGCATTATGAGTTGATCAAGTGAATTAATGATTGAGATTTAAGCAATATTGTGTTTTGGCTGACATTATCTTGATTTAAATTAAAGTAAATTAATTACATTTTTGTGTAGTAGTGTTTATAGGAGAGATGCAGTTAAAGTATCCACACACACACATATACTGTATGTGTGTGTGTGTGTGTGTATATATATATATATATATATATATATATATATATGGGTCTTAAATTAGGGTCTGAGCATTTGCTTGGATCATATTGAGCCTCTTTGAATATTCAGACCCATTTCTGCTGTCAGTAAAGGTCACATTTTCCTCATTGAAGGCCTGTTGTAATTTCTAGATGATGCACCCTTTCATCTCATCTGAAATCCATAAACAACATGACGGATCATTTTACAATAGCTGTGCTGAAACCAAATTAATAGAAATAAATGGTTTTGCTCTGCCACCATCATCAAACAAACAAAATGATCCTTTAACTTCCGAACGCATTCATGCTCGACAATCTCCAATGGAGCTGTCAGGTAACCGGCTTCCTGCTTTATTTCTCAAAGAATTGTCAGTCTTTTGTGTGTATAACTGAAGTAATTACACATTAGTTTCTGCTTATGTTGCAAAATGGTTAAAAGGAAGAAAAAAAATAGCCTAGGAGGATTAATTGTGTGGTTCTAAATCCCAAGGAAGTTGTTCTGTTCTAGTAATTGAAAACAGACGTGGGCAATATCTACACAAACAAAGGAGACAAAAGATGAAAAAAATATTACATTTTCTTTCTTTTTTTGCATCTCTGGTGCCCCCTTATGGGGGAGTTTGGAAATGCATGCCGGTTAAGGAAAAATATTGCAGGGACTCAAAACAAGCCTCGGTTTGTGTTGTGGCAACGCTCGGTTTTCATCAGTTGACTGAACTGTCACCGCGCTGGTTGGGAGCGCAGTGCCTTGTTACAGTGCGCTGTTTGAGGGTGGTCAGGCCTGGCACTGGCTGGCCCGGTCTCCCGTGGCCCGGGGAGAGGCTGGAGGAGGCAGTGCCAGGAGCAGGCTGAGACCAGTAGGGCAGGGTACTGCAGCTGCTGTGACCGACGCCTGGCCTTTCCCTTACTGAATCCGCACGTCAGGCCAACGGAGAGCAAGGTCACATGCCTGGGAAAGAGAGCAGAGCTTTCATCCCCCTTCCAAATGTTACCAATGTTCAAAACGCCCTGTTAAATGTTTAACTCCCGTTCCCACGCAATTCCCTTCATTAACATGGCAATGGTATACCTTTCAGTTAAAAATCAAACGCATTTAAAGTCACGCGATGCAAGTAAGTTGTGGATGTCATACCATGGCTTTTGTGGTATGTTTTTGAGGCACGGTGTACAGACAGCCATTTCCCTAACCTGACACCCCTTTAAGGTCTCCCTTAAAATTTCACGTCTGTACCCAACCTTCCCATTGCAGAATACTACCAATACGAGCAGGAGTACAAGACGGATGAAGAAATGGATGAAGCCACTTTATCGGAGGACGAGGCCGTGGCACAGCGTGGCGTGAGGAGGTCCCAGACCGTGAAAGTCTCCCGGTCGAAATTGCGCAAAGAGGTACAAAGTTGAACAAAACCTCTTGTACTTTTAAAAAAAAAAAAGAAACTTGTATAATACGTCTTGTGATGATAGGGTTAATCATCTTTGTTGAATTTTGTATTTGCTCTTATGTTTTGTCTATTTGTTTTGTTAATGTTTTTGTTTGATGTCACATGAAGTAAAAGTAGGTCAGCGTAGGTCAGTGCCTAGTAACCGGTTTGTGTCGACATCCTCACAGGCCCGCTATGGATCCCTGAAGATTAAAGGGAAAAGAAGACCAACGTTGACCTCAGTCAACTATGGACTATAAATTTCATACTTCCATGGATTGAACTACTGACATAAACATGTTCTCCCATGAAAAAGGAATGGTTTGTAAATATTTGAATCATTTGATATGGTTGAGGGTCCTATTAATTATAAAAGCTCACATTCTATAAGTTAAAGAAATGCCAATTCTTTTCAAAGAAATTATTTATTTTGGAATTGGTAAAAAAGTATACGTGTACTCGTGCCTTTGTATGCAGTGTGGATTGACTTTTTGCTTCTTTATTTCTGTGGTCTGAATTACTTCTGTGTGTATGCCTGACTTTGTAGTTTTATAGTTTTAATTTGTAGTCATGCAGGTATCTGTGCCTGAAGTTGTAATATTTATATTTTAATGTGGCGTTGTGCTTACAGTACACAAGCCTACATTTGTATGAACGTATCACCTTAGAGGTTTAGTGTGTGACACTGTTAGTCATCATTTACAATTTTCTTAATTATGAATATTCTGACACACTTGACAAAACCATGAGACCAATATATTGCTAAATGGGGGGGGGGGGGGGGGGGGAGTACCAATCGCAAGGGATAAAGGGAATTGACATGGGATATCTAAGATATATGCCCAAGTGTCTTGAAAGAAATTGGCTTGTCTGGTTTCAGTGGCTGCTTTTACAAAAGCTAGCAAAGCAAAGGTTGCCTTTTTGATGCCTTCTTTTGCACATTCCTTGTCTGGAAGCCTTTGTTCTCTGCTGTATCTTAACTCGTCTTCTCAATTTAGAATGTGCCCTACTTTTAGGGGGAAAGAACTATGAATGAACACCTGGGAACTCCAAAGCTCTTTGTACTTTACCGGAAAACTTGATGTTCAAGTTTAATGGGTGATTCATTCTTTGTTTAAAAAAAAAAAAAAAAAAACAGTCATACGAACAAATAAAGCCTGAGTGATTATTGTTTGTACAAATCATGTGATCTTTCATGTGATCTTCTGTTGCATGTGCTGGGTATTTTGCTTGTTTTCAGGTTAATACAGTCGATGGAAAATGCATTGAGTTGACAGTTCCTTGGCGTTTCTTGGGCATATTGCAATGTGTTGAAAATGATTGTTAGTTCAAGGGCTGTTTGTAAATGAATGAAACTGGAGGTGCCACCACCAAAAGGACCCCCCCCCCCCCTCCCCTCCCCGTCGGGCTTATCGGGGATAACTTGGCAGGCGAGGGAGACTTGTTGAGGTTCCTCAGACTTTGTTAATGAGCGGTGCCTACGGGAGCCTGGCTCTGAAAGAAGGCAAGCTGGCGTCCTGCTCTTCGGAGCAGTGGTAGCGCAAGGTGAAGACTGACACTATTTCTGAGAGCGCCAAGATTACTGCGTCCTCTAGGACGGACAAGGCCGGCCCCCCCCCCCTCTCTCTCCCTCTCTCTCTCGCCCCGGCCTCTCCGCCGTCTTCAATTTTTTCCCGTCGTAAGCGCCCCGTCCTCAATTGGGATTGATGGAAAGGTTTGCTTTGCCGGGCCCCCCTGATGAATGCCGCCACTCAGGTTGAAAACAAGCACGGCTGGGGGGAGATCTATCGAATGAGAACACCAGATTGTGTTTGGAGTGTTTTACTCAGACGCTTTGATTGACTGCTGATGAGGATTAATGCCTGCACTTGCCGCCCGCGGGGGAAAGTTGGCGCGCGCGCGATCCCCAATGCTTCTGCGAATCAAGAAAAGCTGTTTTTTTTGGGACGGAGTCATTTTCACTCCCTGTGTCATTCGTGCGGTTTCTAGGCGTTTGGGCTGCGAACTAAAAAAAAAAAACAAAAGAATGTTCTTGACTCGAATTTCAAGGTAATGAGGATTCATGGTCATTTATGTGCCGCGTTCGTTTGGGTGAGTCCACTCGACCTCTTAAACACAGGCTCAATCAGAAGGGGACTCCCTGGGGACATAAAATGTTGAAAGGAATTGGCCAATCCTTACTATTTTACTACGCATTGCTGTAAGACGTTTTTGAGAAGGGAAACTTACCAAGACAGAATCGAAGATGTTTATATTCTTTAATGTATGAGCAAGGGGTGCGGCAATGTGTACATGGACTACGACCTGCACTGGAGGTGGTGTGCCTACTTCAGTCATAGCTGAACTTCCTAGGTTAGCTGAACTTGGGAGGTTTTTTTTGTTTTTTTTTAAGAAGCCATTTGCTGGCGATGTGTGGATTTGTAAGGTCTAGCTGTGAGGTCACAAATGAAATCCATTATTTCCTTGCCTTCTCCAAAGGTGGTGAAAGTGGGTTTGTAAAGATTTTCTGTCATCTTAAATCACAAGCCTAGATGACAGAGGAAATAAATTGCATCATTTCTCATTGAATCGGTCTTTTTCCCCATTTCTTTTTTCTTTAGAAGTCCTTCTGAATGCTTGCAGAGCAAAATTAAGTGCCATTGTCATGGGAGCCTTGACTTTCTTCTCAGGCTAAAAATGTCAGTCTATTTAAGCGTATGCATTGCGCGTTACAGCTGTAATGTCGATCAGGGGGTAAATTCCCTGCTGACTATTTTTTTATTTAGGAGAAAGTGCTGAACCTGACCCTCCATTATTCTGAAATATTTTTGGACAATGGCAATAAATCCAAGGTTGCTGTGCGGGAAAGCGGAAATTATCAACGGAATAAGGAAAAAAAACAAAACGCGTGCATAGACAATGCCGTGAGTAGACTAAATGGGTGCCACAGTCAAACATTAGAATTTACACATTTAAAATGCCACACATGACCAATGTATGTTTCCTGGGGAAGGAATTAATGAATTGGAGCCATTTCATTCAGATGTATAAATGTAGCTTGTATTGTGCGGTTGCATATAAGATCATGGATACAGAACCTATGTGTACGATACTGCATTTGTTTTTATGAAATACTGGAATTCTTGGAAGGAATATGTTTATGCACCCATATTAAGGTAAAGGCAATGAGACCTTTACCTTATATATCCTCATATAATCTCATTTATACATGCCTACCTAAAAGGAAAGCATATTGGGGGGGGGGGGAGAACCACCAACTTTTCTAAATGAATAGCAAATGCAGTATTTTGGTTTTTCCTTGGTATTAAAATAAGGACTTGACTCCAAAAGTTATAATAAAGCATTGTTTGCAAATTTGTACCTCACAAAGTTACTGTCCTTAATCAGCAACAGCATATCTTGATGTCCATGTACTGGTAAGAGACAGTATTCCTTTTAAATGTATATGTAATCTGCTTTTCATATCAGCAATCACAATATGTAACTTTTTTTCTTTTTTCTTTTTAAATTTATTTTGAATGGTAACCTGTGTTGTATTACATAATGTCAGCCATTGTGTTTTGAGCATAATTATACACCCACAAATAGGAGTGGAGAACAGTGGCTGTAGCGTATCGTGGAAGAATACTCAGTCTTCACTCTCAGCAGAATCACATTTATTAAAGCATATGCCTAAACACAATCACACAGTACTTACACAGAGTTCATCTCAAGACAGTGGGGCATTCCCTTTATGCCAGTGATTTCTTTATACAAGAATTTCTTTAATACATCACTGGGTAATATATTTTACTACAGCCTGATTGGTTCTAGGGTACGTTTTTAAAGAATACACAACAAAACGGAGACACGGCTGGTTGACCCTGGCCGTACTGGCCAATCGCATAACTCAAAACCTCCCGTACCTGGGCATATTCACAAACAACAGTTCTGTTCTCAAACTTTCACAATAGGCGTGTGAAACTACAAGCCTATTTCCTCTTACAACAGAGTTTTCTTAAATGAACAGGAAGGATTCCTACTGTGCTGCTTTGTGCTTTGTTGTTGTAATGACACCA
>CM056379.1:101655922-101838904 GCA_029718625.1 Synaphobranchus kaupii | reverse complement strand
CTACACCGTGTGCCTCGTCAGGCATGCAAGCTCCACACCGGTGAACACTGATTGCTACAGTTGAGCCATTCATTGCTAAAATAAACATTCAAGGTTGGTCTTCTTTTCCGTCTCCATGGCATAAGAACAATGGAAAGTTTGTTTTCGTTTGCAGTGCTTTCCTCTTTGCTTACAGTGTTGACACCAGCACATAAGGCCAAGAAGAGTCAAGGGTGGGTGACGTTGCTGTGTCATGCAGCCATGTTAAATATACTTGGAGGGCATGAGGGGATCTAGTGCCAGATCCATGCTCCATGGATTGTGTTCTAAGTTTGTGAAGCACCATACGAATGAGGGCAGGCAAAAAAAAATGTTAGGAACCTTATGCTAATTAAAACTATGTTAGTGAAAGTAAAGCCTTGCTATTTAGCATTGTAGTCTCCAGTTGTATTATCTGTGCTCATATAGTGTCATTACTATTCAGTTACTGTTGCCATTTAGCAGAAGCTATATCTAGACTTGACTGTAATAATTAGAATGAATATTTAAGTGACATCAAAAGAACCTGAAGATCCAGTCTTTCTTCACCTTTGTCACATGCAGGAGCTCATGAAGTGAGCATCTAGGAATTGTCATCTAGGTCTGCATCTGATCCTTGTACAAATGAACATAATTGCAGAAAATAATTAACAATATAAAATTATTACCAATCAATTCATGCAGCAATTCAATACGCAATTACAAAAATAAAATATACCCCTACCGTAAGCAAGCTGCAGCCTATTGAGGTCCTGTGTGCGTGATATGGAGGACATTCTCTGATCAACGAAGGTCGTTCCCGCGTATCCACCAATTGGCAGAGCGGAGTCACGTGAAGGCACAGCAGAAGGCCCTGTACCGACCGCTTCAACGAGAAAGGCACCTGCACTCACCATTGTTGGAAGTTCGCAGGATAATACCGCACAGAAGTTGTCCAAGAGACGTAAATTCATACGAAAATTGCAACGCCAGGTAACAATCTTTTCAAATTGACAAAATACTTCGGATTCCACACAAGAGCTCCCTGTCCACCCCGAGGTCTCTTTCAAAATGGCGCAGTCAGATGGTGTGAGAAACACCCTTTTCTCAAGTCAATTTGAATTCCGAGAAACCTGAGAAGCAATTAACCCACATAACCATATGCCATTTAAATTAAGCATGAGTGTATCAAACGACCGTATGAGAAGCGACCATATGAACAAAATATAGTGTGGATAGTCTTAATAGTCTAGCTCAGACGTTGAAAGCAAAATAATGTTTAGGTTACATTATTAAAACAAATATTGTGCATTGGTCATTTTGTTTGTGTAACATTCGGGTGCTTGAAACGTTTTGAATTACAGTTGCTTAGTTGTAAGATGGATAAAGGCACTGGATTGGACTGTTGCGTTAGCTTTACAGCGGCCATCTTATATACTTGTCATACTACCCTCGAGCCACTTGGGGTCTCACTTCAGCTGTGAAACGCCGGTAAGCGTTTGTAAAAAAAACAATTTTTTTTATCTGTGGTTGTGATTAGCCTATTAAGTGCACAACATCGCGTCTTATATTTGTGTATTGGGAAAATACAGTATTTTATATTCTTTACACTATACATTTCTATAAGTTACTTTCACAATTCATGGTATGACCTTATAAGGAGTCTATGTAGCAGTGCTTCCAAAAACATCCAGGAAAATTCTCAACGAATTAACTGCGGAAAAGCCGGGATTTTGACCACTCTCCCTCCAAGAGAAGAGCAGATGGCTCTCTTCTCCTGGTTTGTCACTTAAGGCCGACTTCGTATAACACATTTAGCTATTCTGTTTGCGTATTTACGCATCGGTTACGCATGGTTTATTCCAATTTCAACATACTGGAAATGGTTTAATTCTACACATTTCTCGCCTTTTTGTAGCCTTACACGACATTTGTCTCCCAAGTAGTGTTGCTCGCCACGCAACAGCTTTATGTTAGCTTATGGAGTTCCTAAGAACGTGTTCGACAGTGTGCACAGCTGGTTTGTTAGCACAAATGGTTGATTGTTTCCATTCATATTTAATTAATGCACATTGATATTGTTTTTATTTTTCGTGGATTAAACGACACGGAATTGGCAATAATAAATTATGTATCATTTATTACAGCGCCATTTGCGATTAAATCGCCAACCAGGGCGATATTCTGTTCATTCTTGCCACCACCATCATAAAAACATAAGCCGCCCCTTGACCATTGTAATAAAAATAGTATGAAATTAAATGTAATCACCTTGTTATCCGACAGAGGGCGCTGTAGAATGGATTTCGCCCCATGATTTCTCTACACTCTCATTCTATTTTTTTCTTCTTTTCACAAAATCTGGTCAGCTAATGAAAGATAGCTTTTAATGTATGTCACACAAGTACTTTCATTCAAGACAATTGCATAATTAGGGACCCAAGAATTCAAGCTAATAGTGATCGGGGTTCTACTTCAGTAGCCATTTCAAAGGTTTAATTAGTTTGCTAAACTTCTGTGTGATAATGATTCATGTTTTACATTGTATATTATTGAAATGCAAAACTGAGGCTGTGTCAACAACGTTTACCTAAAATAACTAAAATAATTAACCTTGGGGGGTGGTAAGCGTATATTATCTGAATATTCAATTGTGAAGGGCTGCCTCAGTAGTTGGCCTGAAAATAGTGTTAAGCGCGGTGTCTGGCCCCCGCCCCACAGCCTTGTCTTGTCAAAGTCTTGACTAACATAAAAATGTGGACTTTGTGAAGTGCACGATAAGGCTTGACTGCTTGACCCGTGTTTCCCCCCCCCCACCCCCACCTGTGTCTCTATTTGCAGTCATGCTGTGGTGCTGCACCGACAGCTAGACGCACTCGGCATTCTCTAATGGGGGAAAAGTGCTGTCTTCCCAACGGCTCCTCATTTGTTACTCTCATATCTGCCCCGACCATAACCCCACCATCAGTGTGGAGCACTGCATGGGAATGCCATTGTCACGCCATCGCAGTAAACTAGCCCCAATTACAGCTGTCACACAACTATTTTTATTAAAGACGAATTACGTGGGTGCGCATGGAAAGAGTCCTGGCAGCCCCGCGATGGGTTAACATAAAAACGACATCTGTTTGGATTAGCTCCCATCTCTACAAATTCAAACGCCGATTGAGAACATACCTCGGACGATTACATAAACCAGAAGATAAATAGCGCAGTTTATTTCCACTCTGATTTGGCGAGCCCGCCTGCGATAAGGCGCACACGCACGCACTCGACACCCCGAAGAGACAAAAGTTCACAAATAAGTTCAAGTAAAGGTCAGTCACACACCTATACGCTCCTGTCTTACATCTGCCGGTGCTGAAATGTTTAACGGCTCGCATTATGTAGTGTGTCTTTACCTCAACCCTTTCAGAAGACTACACACTTGCAGGTGGGAGTATGTGATTGTGTGTTTGCGCGCCCAAACTTTTTGTTTGTAAGCATGTGTCGGTGTATGTATGTGTTTGTGTGTGTGTGTGTGTGTGTGTGTGTGTGTGTGTGTGTGTGTGGGTGCATGCATGTTTGGGGGAAGGGGGGGGGGGCTAACGTCTGTCCTGACCCAGGGCTGAACTTTTGCGAGACTTCCTGTCGTAGCTCTAGTCTACGTGTGCGCAGTGTGGGGGCAAAGTTGAGTGCGACAAGAGTTTTCGGTGGTGTGGAAAGGTCATCAGTCTTCTGCCACGGCGGTTCAAATGTACCGATCATCTGGCGGGAATTTACTGTGCCGTTTCAGACCCTGCTCTGATGCTTTCATTCGGGAACAAAGCTGGACCGTGGCAGGACACAGCCAGGGTTTTTGTTTTTGTGTGTGTCTGGTTTTGTGTGCGACACAATCAAGTACAGAATATTATTTTATACTGATATTGGTGGTACACCTCTCATTTACTTACTTGTTTATGCAAGATTAATTTTTATGACAGACTTTGAGCAGGGAAGCATAGAACTAAGCAAAAAATAAATAAATAAAATGCAATAAAATGAATAATTAAATGCCAAGCAATTTGTTTGGAACCTGGTCCTAGACATCAAAAACCCCTTTAGTACTCAGTCGGCTGAAGCCTTAGAGAACAGAGGATGTAAATGACCGTGTGCTGAGACGGGACATGCGATGCAGTCGAGAGGAGACTAAGCAAACAGCACTCCCCTTCAAAGTGAGAGGACGTGTCATAAATTCAGCCTGGTGACAGCAGACAGTACACCTCCCCAGCTCCCAGTAGCTGTGGCTCCTGGCCCTTTCTTCGCATGTGATTACCACAGGGGCCGGCAAACACACAGCCGCAGACGGCCGCACATGAAAGGGTGGAATGCATCTATTAGCATACATGCGCATGTGCCGAGTCATTCAAACCTGCACTCTGTTAGTTTTCCTATTATTTAGTAACCGAAATGGGACCAAACTGTTGGCAAAGTATTAGAAATTCCCTGCTCGCGTTCTTTGCTTGACCTTTCCTGATGTAAAAACCACAGACGGCTCGGACGGGCAAACAGCAGGACCGTACAAATGTGTCTTCGACGGAGTGTGAAATTTGGACTGACTTCTTGTTTGTTGCCGAACGGGAGCAATCCACGTCCGGCCAAATGGACGCAGTTTCCCCACACAGCTGTTGCTCGCAGCCCTCAGCCTGACGACCGCCAATAAAAAAAAAAAAGAGAGAAAAGTTCACATTCCCAGAGGCGTAGGGGTCAGGACCTCAAAATAAAATGGACAAATCTGATGGCGGAATCGGCGTGTATCAGGGAGTGGGAGGCAAGGCTGCTTGCGTTTCGACGAGGTTTCCTGCGGCCGTCCCCTCGTCGACCCCGTCGCCTCCTGGATGGATGTGAGGGGGGGCACCCGGGGGTTTTGTGTGTGTGTGTGTGTGTGTGTGTGTGTGTGTGTGAGGGGTGAGGGGGGAGGTTGGGGGGGGTGGGGGGGGTGGCACGGGGCAGCAGGCCGCCTGCCCCGGGTGTGGCGTCCTCGCCGTAGCCGGCAGAAACCATAGCCGGCAGAAACCCCACGTGGAGGTCCAGACAGGAGCCGGCGAGGGGAACAGGCCGAATAGGACGTAGGGCCGGAGCAATGAAAACATGTCAGGGGACTGTAATTTACTCCTGCCTCTCTCTGTGAACTCCTGCACGCTGGGTGACCTGATGCTATCTGCCGCTTTCACACTCGGCACAGCTTCTGGTTGTAATTACACCGTGTTAAGAGCGTCTTGCCGATGCGTCTCCAGCGCCGGGGTCCCTTTTCTTCTTAGTTGAATGGCAGCCAAGGCTTGCTCTGCCTTACAGTGAGGCATATTAAGTGTGACAACGATGTAAAATCAGCCAACTGGAAAACGGGGGCTCGCTGGCTGGCTATTTTTCCTGTGTGTGTGTGTGTGTGTGCGTGTGTGTGTGTGTGTGCGTGCGTGTGCGTGCAAGTGTGTTGAAAATGTGAAATGGATCAGATCGGAGGAGAGGGAGGGATGTGAGTTGCAGCTCTTGCTGTTTTTGGTGCACTGATCTCATTGCTGCTGGGTTGGTGGTAAAGTAACCTGCCACAAGAATAACTGCTACAACCATGGCAACTAATGGTCTACAGAAAAATTAAAACCTTCCCATGCTTTTAAACCATCTAAATGTAGTTTTTGCATGCGCTGTTGTTAAAAGGGAGACCCCCCCCCCTCCTCCCCAAATGAATCAACGTACACTATAAGTTAAATCTGCTCTTTGATTGGATCCCACCATAGAGAAATTAATGTGTTTGAAAACTTCCAACAGGAGCTACTTTGAATAATCAATTGAGTTATCTACCTTTGTGCACTTTATTTCCCTTGGTTTATGTGTGCCAATCATACTAAAATAAAGGAAATGGGTCAGGAAGACCTTGCTGGACTTCTACCCTCTACCCGTACAGAAAAATGTGATAAGAATGTACATGGAGTGTGCCTGCATCTTAAACCTTGCAGATTGTGTGTGTGTGTGTGTGTGTGTGTGTGTGTGTGTGTGTGTGTGTGTGTGTGTGTGTGTGTGTGTGTGTGTGTGTGTGTGTGTGTGTGTGTGTGTGTGTGTGTGTGTGTGTGTGTGTGTGTGTGTGTGTGTGTGTGTGTGGCAAAAGAGTATATCCCTTGGTGTTAGCTCCAGTTGTCCTGCTTAATCTTGGAATAAATTCAGAGGGCAGTCCAACAGTCATAGATGAAACGTGAACTCTGTGTTGCTGTCTTTTGGCTTGACAGAGTGATCTTGCTGGAAACCCTCTGCAGTCAAACAGGGGACAGAAGCTCCTTGGACCATGAACCGATTGCAATGAGGTGGTATGGTTGTTATGTAATCAGAGAAGTGGAAAGTAGAAAATAAGTCTGCTCTTTGTGAATCGGGGAGAGAAAAAAAAAAAGTAGTGCGCAATTCAAACAAGTCAGCCATATGAAAACAATGCTGTCAACCTTGAACGTCCGATACTGAAGACGGTTAATGCTTTTATAGCTATATTTTATAGCGATAAGTGAGTCATCACAATCAGCCTTTTGTTTATGACCAAGCTGGCAATCCTGGTTTGTTGCGTCAGTGCTGTGGACCATTCTGGGGTCAGCTCACAAATCGCTGTTATAACTGCTAAAATGGATCAGAAGGATTGTGCACAAATTATTGATCTTAGTTTTTGATTATTGTTGATCCCCAATTCATTTTTTGAGTAGTTATGTGACAATGGGGGACAGTCTGTTCCTGAATTCGAGGTCAGTTTGTAATGACCCATGGTTAGTCGCATTAGCTGCTGCCTGTGATTGAGTCAGGTTCATTTGCAGTTCATGGTAACGCAATCATAATTTCAGATAGTGGTGATACTCAGTTCTGCATTTTGATGTGTCAGCCAAATAGCCTCGACTTTGAGGAGTACTTTCCTTGACCTAGCTTTTAATCTTCTCAAAGGTCTATAACGCTTCTGAAAATGTCCTGCATATGAAAAAAAATAAATACAAATGTTGCCCTCTGGAGATACTGCTCTGTACTATGTAAATACTAAGCTGAGGTCTAGATTTGACAAAAGGTTAATTGTCAGCAAGTCTCATTGCCAATTATTTCCACGTTATACTTGACTCGTCTGTCTATTGATTGAATTGCCATTCTGCAAGCATCTTTGCTGCACTGTTTTTTTTTATTTTTATTTTTTATAAAATGGTAACATATCTGCTAAATATTTGCAAAAGGCAACTACTTTACCAAAGTGCTCAATGAAAAGACAGTTTACCATTAACTTTTGAACATGTTTTGTGACAAACAGAGGTGTTAGTTCCTCACCTGCATGGTTGATGATGCAGGTACAGAACACTTGTTGCAAAGCATTTCCTGATTCCATCACTCTCCCTCCATCTTGATGGCTGTGATATCAGGAATGAACCCGTGGTGCTCCCCATATACTGTTATGATGACAGCATTTCCTCAGGGGTCAGCGAGAGTTCATGGTCTCCCTGTGTGTGAAACATGGGTCTTTTAATACAGAGTGATTGCCGTTAACAAATAGGTGTTGGCCTGTTCAGTGTAACACCACCCCCCCCCCAGAAAGTCTATGCATCTAGGAGGTGCAAGGAGATGGTGTGGTGTCATCTCGTCTGTCCCCGATTTGGGTGTGCCGGCCTCGTTTTAGATCTGTCCATGACAACAAAAGCATTCCACCTCTCCAGGCCTCAACGCATTTCATTATCTGAGCTCCTTGCCATCTCGACTCCTTCCTGCCTTCTCTTCTACACAGTCCCATGCTCCACCGTCTCCTCCGCCGCCGGCTCATCCTGATACCTGTCAGTCTGCTTTCTGTCCTCGCTCTGCCCCATGGTAGACAGCACTTCCTCTGCTGCCCACCTGTCTGCTGAACATAGACTTTAGCATTTCATTTGGTACAGCCCTGATTGTACTACAACCTCAAGAATGTCAAAATGAGTGACAGCTTGGCCTCCCTAACAGTGGCTGAGTATTGGACCCATTTACCCATTTATCTGAGCTCCTTGCCATCTCGACTCCTTCCTGCCTTCTCTTCTACACAGTCCCATGCTCCACCGTCTCCTCCGCCGCCGGCTCATCCTGATACCTGTCAGTCTGCTTTCTGTCCTCGCTCTGCCCCATGGTAGACAGCACTTCCTCTGCTGCCCACCTGTCTGCTGAACATAGACTTTAGCATTTCATTTGGTACAGCCCTGATTGTACTACAACCTCAAGAATGTCAAAATGAGTGACAGCTTGGCCTCCCTAACAGTGGCTGAGTATTGGACCCATTTACATGATTTTAATGCGCTGATGGTTGGAATTATTTGGTTCTTAAACATTTTAATACTGGGACCCAAATTACAAATACTTTTTAATATCGGGACACAATTTAGAAATGTAGTACCTTTAAGGGACCCGTCAAGTACACATACTAGCATAGCCTAGTAGACTACGGACTCATTCCGGGGCCCGCCTCATACACTCCTGCAACCCATTTTGGGCCCCAACCCACAGTTTAAGAAACACTGCTTTAAACCGTATGTTTCATTGCATCTCTGCCTCTGATTGAACGCTGCCTGCTATGGTGTCAAACTCATGTTACATTTTTATCTATATTGTGGGCCTCATAACGTTTATTGGTGTGAAGGGAGAAAACCAAAATTCCTCCTGCTCAAACAATGGCAGTTATTTTTCTTGTTAACACAAAATAAATTATGAATACATCTCTCACAAACACATCAGTCATGTTTGCTTGTGGGTAGGGAAAGTTATTTGCGTAAAATGTGGTGGTTTGTAATCATAACGAAGTAGCTAATTATGGAAGCATATTCCCGATAACTTGCGTGATGCTTTTTAAGCCTTCTAGCCACAGCGCACAGGAAAGGAGGGTGTTGTACTTGCTGTGACATGACCTGTGCATTCTCCTGATTCTTGGCACGGTTCACATCTACAGTACTGGGGAACTTTGGAACTCTTGAGACACTTTGCCTGACAGATGCTCCAAGGATGGCAGCTTCCCAGGGTGAACTGCAGGGCAAACTGGTGATAATCCCCAAAGTTTTTCTGTTGAAACGGGGGACGTAAAAAAAAAGACACTTAATGCCACGAGCGGTCAACTCTGGCGTCCTAGGCGCTCCGCCGTTTGTGTGGACAGAGCGATATGCTGTTTTTTCTCTTCTACAAAGGAGACAAGACGGTCCTTTGATGGTGACAGTGAAAGATGGGCGATGCTAAAACAAACACTCGTGCTATGATTGATCATTTGATGCATGGCCTTAACAAAAGTGAAAATGGATGATGAATGTAATGCTAAGCACTGGTGGGTGGGAGGTCTCCTCACAAACGCCTAATGGAGCTTGCGAAAACCGGGCTGCTTCTTACCTGAATGAGGTTTTCCAAAATTGGTATTGAAAATGTTTGGAAATCATGCGAGTAGACCGACATGGAGTGGTGTCTTCTTGAACCTCATTAATGCTTTCAGAGGTCCATCATTCCATGAAATGGGTACTATAATGTGTAAATACACATTAACCATACTCTGATTACATAAGAATAAAATGACCACAGTGCCAAATATTTATCTAAGGGAATTCTGCTTTTACTACTCTTCAGTACTTATCACACCTTTTCATAGGAATATTTACAGAAGGATCTACCTTTTAATTCAGTACTTTGACATGGATAGCAATCCATTTGTGATATACATCTATCCCAAGTTTTTTTTTTTTTTTTTTTGCTGGCATAGTTTATGAAAATTATTCTCATCTTTATCTGTAACAAAAGGAACCGGGCTGGGTTTTTTTGTACTTATATTGAAAATAGGTTTCTATAGTGTAACCCATATCTGATATCCATGGGCACTGTTTTAGTACATTAAAATGGCTCTGGAAAACATGTAATGCCACACTACCCTTTTTTTTATCGTTTGCGCCTGTGCAGTGCTGTGCAATTTGAAAGCCGTTGTTGTCCCGCTATGTACTGAAATTGGCTCCATCCTTGTCTTGACGCATCTTGGCTCATAAACCCCAGTGTATCAGAGCGTGTTTATGGAGGTGCGCCTCTTTGATCATTGCACCTTTACGGCCCCTGAAGGGCCTGATTTGCCCGCAGATCTAACATCCCTGTTCCGCAGAACAGCAGACCCATGTTACGACCTGTATATCAGGCATCAAGCCGGCGTAAAATGCTAAGCAGCGGGGTCACAGTGGGAGTCAAAATCAGTTCACATTGAGGAGGAGGGGGGGGGGGGGGGGTGTTGGTATCCAATAGTGTTGTGTTTTGAGATCCTTAATTGAACCGGACCATTTAATTGGCTGAGCCAAGTAATGGAAGTGCATACCATATATCCAATATATGTCATATGTCCATATGTCCATAGAGCCCCCTAAAAAGAGTATATATAAGCTGAACCTAAATGAGCAGTGTCTGGTCTTACCACCCTCCACCCAAACCATAGTGTTTTTCCTCATTAAGTTACACCCCCGACTTCATGGAGGACCAGCGAACAATTAACATGTCCAGGGCTGCCAGGAAGCCAAGGCTGTTGTGGACAATGCTGTTGCTGAGACGCTTTGTCTCCTGCTTAATGACGGCACTTAACAGGTACCACTTGAAATTGCCTGCACCAGGCCTGCGCAGTGAAATCTTCCCCCAGCCCCCCCCCCCCCCCCCCAATTCACACAAAGTCTTTTCCATTAGCTGTTTTTCCTAAAATAGCTGCATAATTTATCTTTGCTTATCTTTAATAGAACTTTTAGTTGGAATTTCCACATTTCTTAATGATGAAGGTCAAATGCTCCAAAGTTGTGGTTTTACTATGTTAGAAAATGCATATTCTTGTATCCTTTTCATTCATATGTGTACTGCATTGCCACAAATTCTACTTAAAAAAATAAATCTCCGGCAAAAATAGTTCAATTTTGAACAGATGGTGAATAGATTAATGAAACCTTCATAGACAAGCCATTATAGACGGGCTTATGAGATAACTATAACAAAATATAGCAGGTTTTTCCCTGGAGACCAAATAATGATGTTTGAATTGGCTATAAATACGAATTAGCATCACAGAAGGTTGCTGGCAGGTCAGAGGTCCCTGACTGGAGCAGGGTAGAGCAGTGGCGCTTGATGGGGGATGCTGGTCAGTTTTACTGACCTTTTCCCCAGCTGTGAGAACATGCCCCTCACCTGTCGCTGTCCTTCCCCGGCCAGGCATCGGCCACACCTGGGCTGCCTGGGACACCCTGCTCGCACACAGGGAACATTTACGGTCGAGCTCTCGCCCAGTTTTACCCAACCGCGCTTAACCGATTCAACGGGCTAGTTCCGTTCGGCTCTCAGGGGGCCCTCGTTTCACGGCTTTGGCCTGATCGGATCCAATCTCAAAATTTTTAACCAAACAAATTTTCTGTCTCGTCATGGTTTTGTACGTGACAACTGCTGCATATCATCGTATGTATGTGCAGGGCAGAGAGAGAACAGAATTATTGAATATGACAGGTAGACGTGGTGATCATGTGGTGCCAGCTATGTCCAACCATATTGCTGCAATGCACTCATATTCGTTTTTACAATTTTATAGGTTTGCTATAAGAGGGAGTTGCAAAGGTTTTATGAATTGCTTATATTGCACCTTCTCCTCTTCCTGTATGTATGTCTTTATGTGTTGCGTTTATATTTTTTTTACCCTGCATTAGTATAAATGTTTTTTTTATATATATATATCTCATATTCACATCTGAATTTTTTAACTATAACCTTTAGTTATTCCCAATGAGTTATAAACAGGGTAATGGTAGTTCTTTGTCCAGGTAAACTAGTTGTATTCAATGGAAAACATAATGCAGATACAAATGTTCTTCTGTTCAATGCAAGGAACAGTGACATGCTGCCCGATACAAGCAACAACATATCTGAATTATAGTTCAGTTTGATTTCATCCTCCAACTGGACATTACATTTTACAGTATGTAAAATGACACATGGAAGCTTGAATTACTTTTGCCCTATTTGCATACTATTACTATAAATGCAAGCTGGCACATCTGGTGCCGGTGAGCATGCTTGTGTCCCAAGCCCTGAATCAGAGAGGGGGCTGCTGGGTAAGCAGGAGAACATTGTAGGAAGACACTGCGATTGTCTTATGGTCAGAATGAAGAATGAGGTGGCTAATTAGCCAAGTAAGCTAGCTGCCATTAAAATGTACTACAACTGATAAGTCATGTGCCCCCAGGGACTTCAGAATCTTTATCACCTCTAGAATCTATTCTAGACCCTTCTGTTCCACACCTGGATTTTATTTTTAGAGAAAACAATTACTAATTACTTACATTACTTACTAAATGATGATTTGCTGTTTGTTTAGTTACCATTTACAAACCCAAATTCCAAAAAAGTATGTATGTAAAATGCACTCAAAAGCAGAAAGCAGTGATTTGTAAATTCTCTTTTACATATATTTAATTGAAAACAGTACAAAGAAAATCTATTTAATGTTTTACCTCATCAACTTTATTGATTTTTGTAAATATAAGCTGTAATTCCAAATTTGATGCCTGCAACATGTTCCAAAAAAATTGGGACAGGGGCAAAAAAAAATACTGGGAAGTTCAAAAAACACCTGTTTGGAACATTCCACAGGTAAACAGGTGATGCTATCATGACTGGGTATAAAAGGATATCAAAAGACTCTTGATATCTTATTTTCAGGTACTCTTCAAGCAATACTTGTAGATACTCTGAGGTATCAAACAAGCCTCAAACCATCACTCTGCTGCCAGATATGCAGTAGATATGGATGGATAACTTTAAGGGTTGTTAAGGTAAAACATTAAATATATTTTCTTTGTACTGTTTTCAATTAAATATATGTAAAAGAAAATCACTGCTTTCTGCTTTTATCTGCATTTTACATACCTAACATTTTTGGAATTGGGGTTTGTAGTACAATGAACACAAAATGTCAAATAAATCTTTTTTGGCCATAATGAACATTTCCCTTCAAGCTAAGAAATATTCCAACAACTGTTAAAACGCAGTTTAATCCATTTGAAGTGTGTGCCTTTGTTTCGGTCTTTCCAAACGGGGCGAAACAGCGTTTCCTATTAGCAGTGATGGACTACTCCGATAAATGAACCTGCCCACTTTCCCTGACACCGGAGTGAACCCGCTGAGTATGAAAGGTAGAGATAATGGGCGCAGGAATAGGGGTGAAATGTTGCGGGAGTGTTCCCTCTCACTGAGGTAATGGGAGATTTGTGGAGGGCCCAGTTAAAGTGGTAACTCTTTCAGCATATGTGTGTGCAGAAGTGTCACACAGGCCCGCTACTCTATATCGCTCCTGCCCTCTCAGTGAACTGGCCAGTCTCCTTGCCCCACTTTATTTTAATTCCCGCCATGGCAGCTGTCTTGAAAAGCCACAGACACGGTTTCAAACGCGCTCTCTGCCTCTCGCGCGGCGTTAAAACCGCCTGCCAGGAAAAAAGCAAATGAACCCTGTCCTTTGTGTCTCGTTGGGAAGCTGCTCGGTTGCACAAACTCGCATACCGCGGCGACCCAAAAATTACTCCGCCTATTGGATCGTGTACTTGATGGATGGCGGAGCGTATTAAGTGTCAAACCTATCAGTGAAGCGTGCTGCGTTCTCCCCGAAAGTTGGAAAAGGGGTCACAGCAGCTTGCAAAGCACTTGTGCTTCACAGGGGTTTTTGCATCAATAGAAATAATAAGGCAATACAACTGGAAGCTTGTATTTTTTTGGTATATACATTGCGCTATTATACATCATACACTTCATAAGCATAATTTTATGCATTTTTTTTTACATTTTCTGGATTCAATTATACCAGGCTTTGTGCCTATCTGATATTTTCACGACCACCATTTATGCACCTTCATAAATCACAATGAATGATCTCATTTTGTTTATTGTGCCAGATAATTACATTGTTACGTGTTGGATATAATGCGAGAGACTCCTGGTTGCGTGGCTTTCTTTCCCGATATCTTCCATTTATCAAGGTGGGTTGTTTTCATTGGATGAACATTTGTATGACAGTAGAGGGAAGAAGGTGCCAGTAGTTTGAAGCTACTGCCTGCGGCATTTGTGGATGAGTGTTGAGTGCTGTCAGCCAGCTGGTCATCCTCACTGGCTGTGAGGGCACAGTGGAGAAAGTCGTGCACAGTTCACATGCAGGGCAGATGAGACTCAGGGGAGGGGTGCACAGGACACTAGAAACAATAGGTGCACAAAGACCATGAAACCCCCTCATAGCGTGTCGGGAGGTACAGGTTTTTTTTTTTTAATAATCATATTTGTAATAACAAGAACAATTATAAAATGATACTAGAAAGGAGAACTTGTACTGACAGTAGTACACAGTAAATTCACAGTAAAATGTCCAGTGTTAATTCAAATCGAACAGTGCTAATTCAACTCTAGCAGTGTACATATGAGCCTACTCTGGCCAGATTAGGGCCATGTGTACTCTGTTAGAGTTGAATTAACACTGGACATTTTACTGTGTAGTGGTAGTAGCAGTATTATGCAACATACTGTATTTACCGAGCCTATAGTGTTCATAAAGTAGTCATCCCCTTGATGGGTTTTTACATGTTATGGCCTCAGAACTTGAAGTAATGAATATGAATATGACTGACCTCCAAAAAAAAAAATAAAGCTATTCTTAAAGTATTAAACCCCTTTGCTATGGAAAACCTAAATTTGACCATGTGTGCAAAAACCTATGATGAAACGATACTGTCAAAGACACAAATTAGTTGCATGGCCATTGTCTGTGTACAGTAAGAAGACAAAAGAGCTTTAAAACAACTCAGTGAAACAGTTGTAGAAGATGCAGATCAGGATAAGGGCATTATGCAAGTCTTAAGTCATTAAGAAGTAGGCAGGTGTATTGTGCCACCTGGGTCCAAACTGGCCTATATAGCATTGGCAAGAAAAGCCATTACTGAAAAGACACTTCATCTCCAATCTTGTATGCAACAAAGCATTGAAGTGAGGTTTTGTGGTCAGATGAGACAAAAGTGGAACTCTTTGATCTAAATGCAAAGCATTACATCTCACGCAAACCCAAGACTGACAGGCCACCTTTGTGGAGTTACCAGGAAATTAATGAGTCACGGACCCATCTCAACCATTGAATTCTGCAGCTTTTTCAGTTGCTGTTGGCCTCACAGTGGTTTCCTTAACCAGGGTCATCCTTGCCCTCATCCTTTTTCTCAGTTTTGAGAGACAGTCTGATATACGTAATCTATGCCTATCCACATCTTGATTGACTCCATGCTCAAAGTAATGTTCACTGACTGGATTTCTTTAACATCGTCTACTGATCTGTCTCTCTCAACAACATTTCCCCTGAGTTGTTTTGAAAACTCCTTGATCTTCATGATCAATTTTTTGCGTGAAGGTCACTACCTGACTGGGAAACCATACAGAAACGGGTGCATTTCATGTTATGCATTTTGCTGAAATCATGTCTATTATTACTACTATTATTGCACAGAAGCAGAAGCCATTCAACTGTGTGACTTTGATAATTGTTATTTTACAACTGTCCTAATTTATATCTCCTATAGCTAATGGGCTGAATTCTTGTCTTGTCTTTCCAAGACATTTACATTTTTTAATGAATGATTCTTAATTATTAACTTTTTTGTAGGTTGTATAAATCAAAAATATAAATTTCTACTAAAAGGTGGACTGAGTTTAAGCTCTCGTATAACCAAATCTGAAAAGGGTTCAAGCAGGTGAATACTTTCTGTAAGGCACTGTATCTTTATATTCTAACAAGGATCAGATGGCTCCAGGTTGTGCTGTAAGTGAACAGGCAGTTTTGTAGGGTTAGTTGTTAGGCACATTTTGCATTCTGCAAAATATAGGTTACTGTTCCAAAGCTATTATACTCAAACATTGTTTAAACAAAGACCTGAGAATTTGAACTGCTGCATGTAGTAATATCATTATTTTGCAGATAAAATGGATATCTGCATTTTGAGGACTTGAACCATTTTCACTTTTATGAATATATAACTGCAGGACACTGGGTTGGTCATGCCAGCTTTGCACGATTAAACCATTTGTAAATCGGTTTCAGTTCTGAAGCCTGATTACTAACTGTTAATGATGGCTTATTGTAACTGGGGTTTTGTAGTGTAATTACTGCTGGCATCTTAAAATACCATCATGCTCATTAACATGTTTCAGGTCCTGCGCTCCAGTACTACTGAAAATAGTATTACTGTCTCATACCTGGGCAAACTCCTGGTGAACTGTCTCAGTGGCTCCTGTGTGATTCAGAGATTAGACCTCACAAAGAGGCTAAGGCAGACTACAGCCTCTTATCTCACAGCCCCAGAGCATTCACAGCAGGCCTCTCGAGGAGGATTATCAAACCGAGGGGGGAGGGGCAACACTATATATTTTTAATAAGTCACAAGGTAAATGGGCTGCTGCTTTTCCTCTCTTCGGAGGTCTGTACTGTCAGATGAAAATTTCCCACAAAAATAATTGAGTGAAATTAGTATGAAGTTACCATCTGTTCTGTAAATAAAACCTTTTTTTTTTTTGGCCCATATCCTATCTAAAGTCTCAAAGATGCAACTGCAAAAATGTGCTTGAAGGCTGGCATTGACTTGGCACCTTATGGATAAATAACAAATGTAATAAATGACAAGCAGCCATATGTAAAGAATTATGCTAGATAAGAATTTGAAGTACCACTGCCTCTGGCAGAAGATACTGTGCTAGCCCCTGCACAGAATTGTCAACGATTGTGTCAGGAAATATGTTGACATGCAGAATGACACTAATGCACTCTATAATGTATATAATATCAGATCAAAAACGTCTACGACGTAAAAAAAGCCAAGTTACTCACGCATAGCCTACATAGCGCTGTCCATACGTTTTTAATTCCAACTTGCAAAAACTAGGCCTGCCTTTAAAAGTCTTGATATCAAAATGTGGCCAAGTTACAACTAACAATATTGCCTATCGTAGCTCACACTAAATAAACTAGCTCTATTCCAAAGCTGTGCTATCCAAACTTTCCTAAATTATTTAATGCAACTTGGCCCTGTGTTTCTTCATCTTTGCATGTGAAGAGATTGTGCCTCATGGAACAACATACACTGCCTGGCCAAAAAAAAAGTTGCACACTCTAATATTTTGTTGGACCGCCTTTAGCTTTGATTACAGTGCGCATTCGTCGTGGCATTGTTTCGGCAACCTTATGCAATGTCACAACATTTATTTCCATCCAGAGTTGCATTAATTTTTGGCCGAGATCTTGTATTGACGACGGGAGAGTCTAACCACTTCGTAAAGTCTTCTCCAGCACATCCCAAAGACTTTCAATGGGGTTAATGTCAGGACTCTGGTGGCCAATTCATGTGTGAAAATGATTCCTCATGCTCCCTGAACCACTCTTTCACAATTTTAGCCCGATGAATCTTGGCATTGTCGTCCTGGAATATGCCCATTGAAGGGATAACCTGGTCATTCAGTACATACAGGTACTCAGCTGACTTAATTGTATTGCTGCATAACGTTGCTGAGCCTAGACCTGACCAATTGAAGCAACCACAGATCATAACACTGCCTCCAGAGGCTTGTACAGTGGGCACTATGCGTGACAGGTGCAACGGCGACTTTTATTTTGGCCAGGCAGTGTATGATTTCAATGAATGTTTTTAACAGCTGATGAATAATTACACGCCAGAAAGGATATGGTTGTACTTTGTTGGCAAGTTTACTTTAGAAAATGTACAGGTTTTAAAATGTTAACTGCTGCTACAGCATTCTTTACAATTCACAAGGCTATTCAACACTGGATTGCCGGATGCGTAACTCCAACCTTCCATGTGTGGGCTACGAGCTAGCGAGCAAGCTAGTGAGTTTCTGCACAGCAGAGTTTGTTTCCGGTAGTGTAGAACGTTACCTGTGGGAAATTTTTTGGTACCGGATAGCTAGGTTTAGTTTCGTTTTCTGTAGTGCAATGAATGTAGGCTCTAATGCATGTTGATTCGCTTCGTAGTAGCCTAGCTTGTTTCTGCTTCCTGACGAGAAGCAGGAAGTAACGTTGGCGAACAAGTTTAATTGGACAACGCATATTTCCCAGGAATCTTAGCCAGAAAGAAAACAGTAGATACTACTAAGAAAGTACATACCAGAGATTATTGTTCTTTTTATTATTATTATTATTATTCTTATAATTAAAAGTGTTTTCAGTAAGCTACATTATCAGCAGAGTAGCATAGACTAGAGCCACATTCAGAGGCTATCTATTTATTTATAAGTGACTAACCATGAATCAGATATGTTTGGGGAATTGGCCGTTTATAAATCCGATCGCTTAAACGCTTGCAGTTTAAAAGAGGCTATCCTCAATTTTTAATGTAGGCTATTATCGTAAATTCTTAATTTTCCTAGTAGTTAATTTTATGGTGACCTTGTGTTATGTGTGAAAAGGATAAAGTGAACATAGCTGAAGTGAAGAAATTAATAAATAAATGTTGGCCGAGGCAAGGGGTTTCCACAGTCAGTCAGTCATGACCGCAAGAGCAGAGCGTAACACCCTCCCCAAACCAGACAAAAGCGAGCGTCCGGTTTGGGGAGGGATATAATACAAGTGAAACATTGAACAGTTAATCTTGTAAACCTCTTTTGCCTTTGCAATAAAAATACGTTAATGTGTCAATGTGAAAATAATAGTACTTAACAGTTGCACATTGTTTTTGTGGAAAATACACGTGCCCTGCCAGGCTCGAACCCACTATCCACTGTGTGAGAGACTGTAGTCTCAACCACTAAGCCACAGCATGTTCTTGGAAAGCATGAAGCCATTAGCTACATTAACATTAAAAAACATTAGTATGAAGCGTTTTTATTGGACGATAAGCTTGATGAGCAGGTATACGGACCATACCCTCAAATAATAATTCTCCCCATTGGATAACATCGCAACGGAGGCAGGCAGTTTGGCAGGAAAATGGGAAGAAGAATAAGAAGAAGAAGAAGAAGAAGAAGAAGCGGAAGAGGAAGGAGAAAAAACGGCAAAATAACCCAAGTTTGGGGCTTTATTGTGTGGATGTATGAAGTTGTATCTGAATGCTGTGTGGTTACATGAGGTCAGAACATACAGAAGTTAATGTTTTTAAGGGCTGAGAGTCTATGGTCATTGTGGTTACTTCTGTAGGAAACCCTGAAAAGTGCCAAACTCTCGGTGCTGTATAGGTATGGGGCATGCCCCGCCAAGCCGTAACTTGGCGGATGGCATACCTGCCATCCCAATCTATGTAATAATACGTGTTATCTGCCTGTGCATGCAGTATATACAGGTTGTACCCTTATGGATTGAAGTAAGGGAGCAGGGAGTTGGGATTGTTTTTATTTTATTTTTATTGCTGCTGAAATTGATGGGTGTTTGGGAGAAATAATGCTGGTACCTTTCACAACCATGTGAGGAGGCTTCCTGGTAGGGCAATGAATTTGTAATTGTGCTGCTCGGGACAATGCTCTTCAAAGGGTCGGTCCTCACAAATGTGTCAGGGATGTGTCACATCCTTTAGCGGGGCTTCAGGCCCCCGGTGCGGTAAATGCCACAGGACTCCATCCTCGTCTCCGTTTATGACCGCTGAGGTATTCGCATGTATAGGATTTTTCAACAGTGTGTAAAAAAAAAAAAAAACTTAACCTTCCCATTGATTTTGCTTGGGAATCAGGCCTTCCTTCACAGGTGTCATACAAGGTTCCTCTCGGGATACTGGCAGGCCTGGGGGCCACTGAGCTACTGTGACAGGGTGCTACAGGGTGACCAGATATGTATTGTTGCCCTTAAGTAACACAGAGACGTGTGTACCCCTCCTCCTCTTTTCAGCTCCCCAAATTATTCTCCTCATTAATCTGAAACCTTCAGCCTTTACAGGACAGAAATTATTTCAAGGTAATTTTCACTTCTCAAAACATTGCTAAAAAAAGTGATATGTTAAAATTAAGTGCTAAATGTCATGTGATTTCATAAAAATTTATGCTTGCTTTGCTATGAATACCATAAATGATAGAGAATATAATTTTGTGGTACTTTCATACATGATTTGCTACTGCTATAAATCGGAATGTAAAAATTGAACAATATATTGTCTGGTCTTCCACATAATGAAAAATATATTTAAAGTTTATAATTATGCCAAACTAGTTTGCTTTGGTTCAGCATTTAGTGGTCTTTAAATGTTTTGCAACAAAAAAAAGAAAAGAAAATTAGTCTGTAACAACAGCACAAGTTTGTTTTCATTCCTGAACCAGTTATGCCTAGTGCTGGTTTGCACAGGCTAGTCAGGGCATCAGCCGGAGGTGCACAAACGCACAGGAGTCATGACCCTTTTGTTTGGTTTTTCCTCCTGTGTTCCAGACAGAGAGGAAAGCCACCGGCAGGACCCAGAGACGCAAGTATGAACACAAAACCTCCAAAAGAATGTTATTAAATAGTAGAGCAGAGCTTAGCTCTCCTACACCAATGTCCTCTCCACATGCACAGCTCGACAGAGCCGTAAAGTACACAATGGGCTGGTGAATAGCACTGACCAAACAGCTAGGCTTGATTTTCATTCGCTGTGACTTTATTTGTACTTCTAATATGAAGAGGGTTATAAAATAATTGCAAGGGTGGATTGTACAGCCATGGGGTGGGGTGAAGTGTGTGTGTCTGTGTGTGTCAGTGTGTGTTTGTCCGTTTGCACGTGTGTGTGTGTGTGTGTGTGTGTGTGTCAGTCTGCTTGTGTGTGTGTGTGTGTGTGTGTGTGTGTGTGTGCGCGTGCATGTGTGTATGTGTGTGTGTGTGTGTCTGTCTGTGTGTGTGTGTGTGTGTGTGTGTGTGTGTGTGTGTGTGTGTGTGTGTGTGTGTGTGTGTGTGTGTGTGTGTGTGTGTGTGTGTGTGTGTGGAGGGGCTCCAAACCTGTCAGGCTCCTTAAATGTGTGCGTTCACCTTCTGGGATTCTGAGTACTCCTCTGGCTTTTCTTTAAATGCGGTGCCTTCGTGGAACTGCCTGCTGTGCCCTGACAGAGTTCATGGTTGAGCTGAACTTTTGAACTTATTGCAGTATGTGACATGGCAGTACAGTCTAAATCAACCTTGCACAGAGTTTTTATAGCATAAACAACAATGTTAATGACACCATGGTTTATTTGCCCTGAAAGACACGAGAGTTCATACATTTCCTTGCCATTTGTCCTCTCTCTCTCTCTCTCTCTCTCTCTCTGTCAAAGCTCAAAGCACTTTTGCGTCTGCCTCAAGGAAGCAGAGAAATGAAAACAAGTCACCTTAAATGCTGATTTAGCGGTGACCGTTTAACATTTTGACGAACTCTACCTGACCTCTACCTCACGTCAGAGGCCTCCCTGGAATGAGTCGTATCAGTATTTGTGATGGGAATGAAGCCTCCTATCTTATTTCACAGACTTCGGGGCTGGGAGTTCACACAGGCGGTCTGCATCAGACGGAACAGTTTACAGGCGGAGACTTTGTTTGTAAACTGTCTTCCTAGGCTATAAAAAAGGAGTGCTAGCATTCATTGGAGTCAACCATGGGTTGACTCAGTTTACAGATGTTTTTTTTTAAAATAGCTACTATGCAGGGACATCAGAGTTCAAACAGTCAGTCAACAAAAAACGATGGAGTTATGGTTCAGAATGCATTGGGGGGGGGGAAAGCAAACCACATTGTCTGTGCACCCAAGTGTTTTTTTTCCCCTCTCTGGTGTGTAATTGGTATATATCTGTCATTATATGTGTTTCTGAATATGTAGTATGAATTGAGCTGATTGGTTGAAGTAACTTTCCTTGTTGAAGTAACTTTCCTAAATCATTGGGCATGCCATCTTGCTGAAATGTATTGCAGAAGGTTAGCAAAGTTAGGTCAATTTGCTTTCATGACATTTTTGAATTATGAACAAATTTATTTTTATAGCAAATTGATTTCTGTTCTTCAATGTTTGGTCATCCTTCATGCAAAAGTATCGACAACCACCTTTTTGGTGGATATGCAACCAAAGACTTGGTTATCACAACACCTCCCATGACTACATTTGAATGTTTCCGTGCTGAGTTGAGTGGCAGTCTTTATTTTAAAGTTATTGAGCTTCATAGTTTCTTTTCAAATCAGTGTAAATGACCAGGAAGTGTAAACAGCATGTTGTCATCCCATATCATTCCGGCTGTACATACCGTGAGGGAAATGATAGAAGAGCAAAGCTCTGATGAAACTGCCATGGGCCTTTGTCAGTCATGAACTCTGGAGGATGTCTGAACTTGCCTTCAGAAGTTCATAGGAGCTGACTGGAGGAATGCTGCAGTAACAGATGTTGTCTGAAACGGCCTGTAATTATCGCTCACCTTGACGAATTCTGCCTTAAAATCTGTCTCTGATTCCTTCGCGCGGCCCGGGTTGTGTATTCCTAAGAGGTGAACAGATAGGGAAGTGCATCCTTTTGTCATGCGGTTGTGGAATGGCAGGAATGTTTGCTATGCTAAGAAAATCTCGTCTCTCCTGTGTATTGTGTGTGGAAAAACACCTAATGATTGAGGTGTTCTGCTCCTGACAGGCGTCATTGTATGCTCCATAGTCAAAGTTCCTGTGCTTCTTTACCTGTTGACATTTTCTTGTGCTGGATGAAGAGTTGGATTAAAGCACAACTGGACTTTGGTAGAACTTTGGGTTGTGTAGTTACCTGGCCATGATATGAGTCCAAATGGTGGCAAAATATGTTTGTTAGTTGCTCTGTGCTCCCCTGGGGGGATAATTAAGAATACTGCTTTTGTCGCTCTCCATTCACTTCTATGGGGAAGCTAAAACGGTCTCAAAATGCCACTTCTAGCACGTATACGACCGGGAAAGAAGCGGATTCAGTCAATACAAAAAATAACCAGTCCTCGTACGTATTTTTTTTTGTGTAATTAAAATTATTTATAAAGTACTATTTCCTTCAATGTTGTTAGCAAGCTACCAGAAAAGACTACCAAAATGTCGGCAGGTCGGACCATATATACTAGTACTACGAACGTTTGCTTCTGTGGAAATTTGGACCAATGAGTGGTTTCTGACGCATCGGCGCATTAACGCTGTTTCTGGCACAAGAACATAGCATACCTACCAGATCTACATTCCAAATAAAATACGAAAAAGCAAGAAAAGGGCCATTGAATTAAAAAATATATATATGTACGAGGACTGGTTATTGTTTGTATTGACAGAATCCACTTCTTTCGCGGTCGTATACGTGCTAGAAGTGTCATTTTGAGACCGTTTTAGCTGCCCCATAGAAGTGAATGGAGAGCGACAAATACCCTATTCTGGATTATCACCCCTGGGGAGCACAGAGCAACTAATGAACATATTTCACCACTATTTGGACTCATATCATGGCCAGGTAACTACGCAACCCAAAGTTCTACCAAAGTCCAGTTGTGCTTTAAATGGTAGCTGGGTGGAAACTTGTCCACTAGCAATTGCACATACATTGTTAGCTTTCAGGACCATGGCTGGGACCCAATACTACCCAGTAAATAACTCACTGTGAAATCAACCATTAGATAATTTTGTTACGGTGAAATCATCATCATATCTGTTGTATTTATAGCATAAATATTGCCTGACAAGGTTTGACTGGATGCCTCTCTGTGACCTTTCCATACAAAGGACAGAAATCTTGAACGCTGACATTTGCAATTTGTCCTTTGCAGATTTGATATTCAGGGATATATAAAGTATTTTATATTAAAATATAGATTTATGCTTTCTGTAAGGTGGCAAAGGCATGGGGGACATGGATGGCATTGACCTGTAGACATAGGTCTTGTCTAATAGGTATAGGACATTTTTAGACCACCTATAGGGAACCACAAAGGCTGAGGGGAAGAGTTGTACCTGAGCTGGATGTAGTATCCGGCTCTCCTGAGACCTGCGGTTAAAGCAGCTGGCGCACTGCATGGATTGCACAACTTGAAATGGAGACTTCCCTTGTAAGACGTTAGGCTACCAACTATCTGTGCAGTGTTTTTTACCGTGAAATAATTTCCCTGTCTCCAGATCCACCAGGACACAAGTGGTTATGTTGTTGTTTATTGTCTGGCTGATGTCTATGGGTTAAGCAGTGTGGGGCTCCTGCAGTGGGTCTGCAGCATCTGTTCCCTTATCTTAATCTTAACAGGTATCAAGAGTGTGTCAGGTACGTACAATGGTAAAAGCGATGACTGTGTCGTGGTGCATAATCTTAATGATAGAACAGAAACTTACTACTGCCTCTTAGAAAATTGGAACTGAGTATTTGAAAGGATACTGCATTATGTCATGTCATAATTGATTCAAATTGTTTCTTGACGTGTGTATCCTGAATGCGACTAAATTTTAAGTTGAGTTGAATAGTTCAAAAGTACTTTCTTGATTGTGCTCTTTATCTCATGATGTGAGATGACTTGAAACTGAAGTGTGGGTCTGAACGTCATAAATCTTCTCAACAGTAATTGTACAATTGTAGACTATCTTGTAGATGTTCACCCCTGAGGAACCCCTTAGTGATAGTATGTGGGATAGATTAGTGGACTTGGATCTGAGTTTATCTTCTACAGGTGTCTGTCACATGGCCACCTGTGGTATGATTGTACTGCAAGGATGATAAAAGCATGAATTTTCTATCTCAGAAGCAGCCTTATCTGTACTAGTTAAGACACTGTTTATCGCTAGTGGTAAAAAAATAAATAGTGTAGCATTGCGGCCAGCAATGAGGGGCCTAACTGTTCCACTAATGATGAATTCACTGTTAGCGGAGCGGTTAGGCCGCCCCTTGACTGGCTTGTCCCTTTTTTTGCCCTCGCTGCAATACCTTGTCTCTTGTTTTTAAAATATTTCTCTAATTTGGAATTGCCAAATGTGCGTCCGCCACCTGCAAAGTAACTCTGCGGCTGAAGTGTCCTACTCTAACCTATAAGCCAGTGACTGCTTACCAGACTACAGGCCACATAATGCATTGCAGAAAAGTAGAGATGCACCGATACCACTTTTTCATGGCCGATACCGATTCCAGAACTTTTGAGTATCTGCCAATACCGAGTACCGATCGGATACAGACTCTTTTTCCTACATTACACAGCTGATTGCAAACCCGTTGTGTAGGTGTGCTCTGCTTGGCATCATCCTTGTCCATCTAAAAACAGTAAACACTCAAGCTGGGAAAACGAAAGCCCCACAGCAGAGATGATGCTAACGCAAGCTACACTCACTCACATGCATGCTCTGTTTCTGTAAGTCACGTCACACGCGTTTACGGCATTACATCCAAAAAAAAAATTATCGGATCGGATAATAACGTTCACTGTTTCTGATACCCGATCCGGCATTTTAGGCCAGTATCGGACCCGATTCCGATACTCAGTATCGGATCGGTGCATCCTTACAGAAAAGCTAGAGACAAGTAAATAAGTGTATTACTTGCTGATGACCATTACCTGGTGAGAAGCTAGGAGGCAATAATGCAGCTGCAATCTGAGGAGCTCCACCCTACCCCTGGGCAAGACCAACCTAACTCAAGTAATGATATAAATAAAAGAGACCCATCCTAATGTTGTAGTAGCTATTGGAAAAAAAACATACTATGAGAAAAAAAATAGAAACTACACTCCACTTCCCCAGTTCTTCAAAGTGGTTTTTGATTTATATGCAAATTGTGGTGAAATGACACCATCTTTCTATCCTTAGGGATCTAGTGACACCACACTCACTAGGTTTGTCAGGCAAAATATATTGACATTGCCCAGACTAAACTAGCAATGTCTAGGTTGTATCTGAGTTACCTTTTCTTGCAAGGGTGCTAGTGAAAACTGTCCTTTGGTTTTCACTCAGGCCATAAATTTTAACTAGAATATATAAAGATGACACGTCAGCCAAATCCTAGCTTGCCAACACTGGTTGCCAGTATAAGCTAGAAGTGATTTGAAGAAACCTTTGTGTGCTTTTAAGGCATTGCATGACTCAGTCGCCAAGTATATCTCAGAACTGCTGACCCCCTATAACCCACAGGTCTCCGTGAGGTCATCGGAGAAGGGTTTTCTGTAGCCTATATGCCTTAACTTTATTTAAAGACTTAGGGTGACATAACTTTTGCTATGCAGGCCCCAAGACTGGGGAGTGCTCTGCCAGAAAATATTAGGTTGGCTGTTTCTGTGTCGAAAAACTTTTGAACATGGCAGTGCGTTCAAACACCTTTTGTGCACTGCTTGATTAGAACTACACATATAAATCAATACATGTGGCCTTTTAATATCCCGATTTATTGTTATTTTTAGTATTCTGAACTGGGATAAGCTTCACCATCAAAAGGTAAATAAAGCAGACTTGTGGATGCCTTTTTTTCCTGAACAGAGAGAAAAAGTGGCATGGTTATCATTCATGCTACTATTTCACTGAAAACTGAGAAAACTGACATCGTCTCCCTTTACTGGACCTAAAGAAAGGCAGCACTTGAACTCTATCAGGGTGTAGCTGTTTGCAGTTTGCACAGAGTGAAAGCATTCCCCATTAATGTGGGATCCCTAGCTGTCAGGTCCCTCTCTGGCATAAGTAATGCGCTTCCATGGTCTGGAGGCCGTATTTGGACAGTATTCAATTGAGGGCAGAAATACCATGATTTTTAGTCATCTGAATCTTTAAGAAGCTTTTTGATCTTTGACAAAAATGGAACATCATGACTAGGTCTTTTATGTGCGTTGGACAGGACAAATTTATGTTCCCTTTGGGAAAATGGTAATGCATCTTTGATCAGTTTTTGAACTTATGATAGATTGCTGGAAAATGGTGTAGCATTACTTTTATTTTTTCCACATTTTTTTTAAAGTTTGGGAATGGCCAGTTGTACTTGTTTTTTACTACTATGCCACTTACACCCATTTAGGGAGCACACACACAATGCATTAACACCTCTGATGTACCCAAGCGCCAGTCATGATTTTCCACGCTACAAGCCACATGGCATACTACAGGAGAGATGGCACTGACTGGCGAAGAGGCACAACTCTGGCAGCTGCTATCCTGTAGCTCAAGGGGGGTCAAACTCCAGTCCCGGAGGGCCGAAGTGCCTGCTGGTTTTCGATGCGTTTCAGCAAGAGCGATTAATCATCGATTGGCTAATGTGTCCACACACACACACCTTGTTTCCAAGGCCTTAATTGGCTGCTTATTGAAAGGAAACCACAGATACCTGCAGACACTGCGGCCTTCCGGGACTGGAGTTTGCCACCCCTGCTGTTGATGATGGGTGAGTAGCTAGAGGGTGCCGAAGCAACAGTAACCCAAGACACTCTGGCTATTAAAAACTCACCTTATCCTGACGGGACAAAGCCAGTTGTGTTGCACCACTGCAGACTCCCCAGTTGTAGCTGCTGAATGACAAAGCTGCAGTTTAATGATCAATGTCTAGGCTGCAGAGCTCTGCTTGCACTTTCTCTTACTGATTACTCTCTGGAGCCAGGACTTTGTTTGCATTCTCCATTATGCTGTTGCTATCATGCACTGCGTAGATTCCTCTGTGTCAGCTGGGATTCAAAATCACAGCCCTCAGGTTCTAGATCCAGTTCTTCCTTGCGAGTAATTTTAATGTTTTGCTTGAATATACTGTATACCTATGGACGGCACTACACTGGGGCAAGGGTGGGCTATAGCCCCGTCACAAATCTGCTTAGCTCTGTTTTAGGACCCCAAGCATTTTAGGACAATTTTTATAATTATAGAAACATAAAAGTAAATTAACAATTCTAATCCCTTTCTGATATTCACCCTGGCTACGCAGCGTGTGTATGCTATCGTAGGGGTGTGTGTAGAGAGCTCACACAAATGACAAAATAACGTAAACTGATTTCTAACGTCAGCTAACGTTAGCTAACCTTAGCACCCCCATGTATTGACCTAACCCACCCTTAGCCCAGGGAGAGAAAGGCTCCTGGTGCCGTCGTATACCTGGCTTTGATGACAGTTTATTTCTAGAGTAAATCACTGTAGGGCATGCCCCTACTACCATTACAATTCAGTGACAAGCATAGTGGGATTTCAAGTATTGCAGATGAGGCAGAGTGAATGTGGTGTTTTTACATAGCCGCTCGGACATTCGAGTTTTCGTTTGAATCAATTCCATATCGACGCTGCAGACTTTGTAATTGTGAGATGGAAAAGATGGTGCCATAAGTCAAGCCACCTTGGAGATGTCTGACCATTGGGACACAAGGTTGCGTTTCAGTACTTTGTACCTTTGTGTGTGTTTGCTGCAAAGTGCATGAATTTGTGATCAGTTATCTGGCTTCATCATCTTACTACATGCCTGTTTTTACATCATTATTGTAATCAGGGTCTATTTTAATGATCTGGAAAAACATAAATGAATTATATTTTGTGCAATATTACACTGCATTGGATTGAGCATATAAATTGCCCTACATGCTATAATTCAGTTTTAAAAACGATTCTCTCAGACAAATTAATTGGACCGCATTATTTCCAAAACACGCACAGCAAACAAATCAGTGTGAAAAGGGAAAATGCGTTCAGATTTAGACAATTTGCCATGACTTTTTTTAAAAAATGAAGGGTTATTGAAATAATGATTGGCCAGTGAGCGTAAATAATATATATCGAAACAAAGAAGATGTGCACGTATCAGATGGATACCACTCAGGATAGACGAGAAATGGACAATACCATGCCACTGTGTCAGGTCTCTTTTATCATTGAACTTTGCCTGACCCCAGAAAAGCTTTTCCTGATTATAATGATTACGGCGGGTGGCTAATATATAATCTAATTGAGAGTTTGTGACGGGGCTGATATGGTTCCACAGGAGGGCAAGAGTGCATCAGACATGCAAATAACGTTAGGAACATGTTCATTGACTTTCCTGGAAGTCGAAATCCCATTTTCACTTCTGCAAAGGAGGAAAATATCACCATTAATGAGACCATTACCTGATCATCATCTGTTTGCTCTGCCTGCTGCGCTCTGTAATAAGCTTGGCTGGAGCTGTTGATGTCTTCTATAAGACCTCTGAGAAGCAGCAGCTGCGTTCGTTAACTGAGATATTACTACCGGGCTCGATAGCCAGGAGGAGAGGGGACTTGCAGTTCAAGTGATGAACAGTAACAAATGAATGGGGGATGAAGAAAGAGTTTGACTGTCAAATGTAAACATAATTCATAATTTATTGTTATATATTGATTTTCATTTACATATTCTATGTAGTTTTTATGACTCTGAAACTCATGAGCAACTGGACAGGATAAGGGTATTTTGTTCAGGTATGGATGCAGGGGGACTGAGAGGGTGTATGTGGTTGGGCTGACTTGCAGGTAGTACTGACCGTAACTGGACAGGACGTTGAGCAGTTTGTTTAGGTGAAGATTCAGGTGAATGCTTACACGTTGGGAGGAAATTGAGGTAACATTTTGGGGATGTTTCTCAGGTCTAATCTCCATGTACAAAAGGCAGAACCTGTGGTTGGGTTTTATTTGTAGGTTTATGCCATATGGGAAATGTGTGCAAATATTTGCTAGTGTTTTTCAAAAAAAAGCATTTTTGCATTTGCATTTCACATTTTTGTTTCACACTTGGCCCTGCATGCATCCCAGAGAATTCACCTCTTCCTGCCACATACACTTGAACAAGTAAGTGTGTGTATTTTGTGTTTCTTCTGATTCCTTTTAGGCCCCATTGTTGTGTTAGTGGTGAAGTCAGACCCCCCGTCTTTAGAGCCTAATAGTAGCCCTTATTCCTCCTCCTTGGAACTTCAAATTTACTGTGCTGAATAACAAATGGCACAGTGTGTGAAGCAAGTCCGGCAACAATGTAGGTCCAGCCGCAATTACATTGATTTACTCAGCACAATGTTCGGCTCGGGGGACTGAATAAAAAGAAGTGGGGTTTTAAACTTCTTTCATTGCGCCGTAATAAATTCCGTATATGCGCTTGCAAATTCGGACAAAAAAAAATAAAATGGCTGGTAATTGAGAGTTGCGGTAAAAAAAGTTTTGTTTTCCCCCGTGATGTTAAACAATGGGCGAGGCGGACGTTCTTTACAAGGTGATAGGAGGGAAAAGTTCAGCCGCATCTATCACGGCGGGCTGGACCTGCAGGGATAGGAGGGATGGACATAAAGGTGTCAGCCATGGAGCCGGGAGGGTGTAAATCAGGAACTGCGGAACAGGCCAAGGAATGGCCAAACGGTGCATCTGCCAGCCTTGCAAACGCCTTGTTCTCCCAATGTCATGCAAGGACATGTCCCTTCCACATGACCCTGTGTGCTGGGAGACGCAGCCATTCAGTGTTCCAAATGTTGCCCAGCCTCCCTGTCGAAGGCACTTTTCCGTGTGAACTCTCTGCCACCCTGTCTCCGTACCCTTATTCTTCCTTCAGCTTCTGCTTGAGATATCGTTCTTTGGAGTTCAATTTCCTCTGTGAATCTCTGGTTTAATTGCAATGTCCTTTGTTTTGTCACCTACTCTGCTGGAATATGCTTTTCAAAGATAACAAGATCTGGCTTAGTAACCTTTTTTTTTTTGCCGCTTTTTTATGAACATGTATGTTTATGTATGAAAATAATGAAATTATTAACTTATCACCTTATTACATGCATCTGAGTTATTATGCAGCAGCATATGGAGCTAATGCCAAGGCTTTAACATCTCTCATATGTGTTTAATTTATGGTTTATCCCATTGCTTCTTGTACTTCTAGGATTTTACCATTCATAATTTTAAGATGCTGTTTCTAGAAACTTGGTCAAAGCATCTTTTTTAAGCTTTCTGTTTCAATGAGAGTACTTGAGTTCTCAATATTTCTTGAACTGAAAATCAATGGCATTATCAATTTAATAATAGTCACACACTAAATATGCATGCTTTCATATTGTGCACCCACGATCCTTTATGTGTAAGACTGGCCAACATTACTGAATCTGGGTGCCTGTAGTTCATTGTTGTATCTGGAGAAAGGCTTGATGTGACCCAGGTGAACCCTGCAGATTATTTTTCTTGATCAGTCAGTCATAAACAAGCTTATTTGTGGGCTTATCGAATTCATGAAGTCAGAATTTGTGTTCAGCCTTATTTGTATATTGTACAGTTTGCTGTAAATTTTATGTTCAGGTATATTGTAATTTTCCACTGATGAAACCATTGAGAGCTAGGATATGAAAGCTAATCTGGAGAACAGGCCGAGGGGACAGAAGCACTCGTCAGCACAATGTACTGAATTACGGAGGAAACTGTAAATGGTGTAAATGCCTAATGACTTATTGATAAGGAAGAAAGGGTCATCATGATTCAGTTACAGGTTTTTTTCTTTGAAAACATTTTATTAAATAAAGGCTTTACAGTAATGCGTAACTTAAATAAGACCAATTAAGATACAAAATGCTACTTAACTACATTACAAATTTACACAGCATTTACAGGTTTTAAAGAAATTAAAGATCCATTAATATGTAGTGCTTAAAGTTTTTGTTTACAAAAATATTGTTGGGTTTATATAAATATCTATTGTATTAAACTATTCAAGTTAAAACTAAAATGTCAAACACAGTCAGTTAATCAAAAATAATTAAATAAGACTATTTACATATTTTCAAGCTAACAGTGCACAAGTTTTTTTTTTTTAATTATCAATGTAGTTGCAGAATTTTGTGGGGAGGTTGTCTACTGGGTAAACAGTTGGGCTCGTTTTCATAGTTGGGGGTCCATTCAACAGGGTCCAGTTGCATTTAGTGATCAGCTCTACTAGGAATATCTTCAAGACGACTTTTGCGAATTCCTTGCCAACACACATCCTTGAGCCTCCTCCAAAAGGGATGTAGTTAAACCTGGAGGAGTCTTCAGGAGATTTTCCCATGAATCGTTCTGGCTGAAATTCCTCCTTGTTGGGAAACACATCTGCAACATCATGTGTGTCACCTATGCTGTAAATGACATTCCATCCCTTCGGGATCTGGTAACCCTGGACAAGAAATACATTTCCAAATGAGATTAAGAAGAAATTGATACGGTATTTTCAGTATACGCTTTCTCAACATAAATTATTTTTTGCCATACATTCACAATTCAATGGGAGTTGTGCCATTGTGCTGTGCTATCTTACTTAAGGCATCAGTAAAAAGGCATACAAATTGGCTTATTACAGAAGTGGCCAGCAATTAGCAATTAAGATGACAATCTAGCCCCCCTACCATGGCAAACAAATCATATATAAACAATTTGTGCTGTTAACTTGAAATTTTGAGTCATATTTCATGGTTTCTGAAACAATTTTAACGGTTATTTTAACCAAGTGGATTGACGTGATAATGCCGATAATTGCAAGTATAACTTGTAAGAGTTACTAAGATATTTTCCTGAACAACGGGATGTGCTGTCTGATTTTAACTTACGTTGATTTCGAACGTCTTCAGAGCCACGCGGAAACCTCCAGGGACAGGGGGGTTAATCCGCAGCGTTTCTTTGATAACACACCCCGTGTACTTTAGACGTTCCAGCAACCCTATATTAAGAGTATTCTCTTGAGAACACACGCCCATTAATCCCTGTGGGAAATATAATAATGCAATTCAATAAATACCGACGGGGACATGGCTTCCATAACACGGATAGGCTATTTTGAGTGGTTATAATAATGCACTTTTCCTACCGTCTCCCGAAGCTCCTCTCTTGCGCGCTGTATCACGTCCAGATTCAGACCAAGGAACATCACCAGAGAGGTGGCAGTGCTGGCCGTAGTCTCGTGACCGCCGAACAGCAATTCTGTCGCAGACTCTTTTATCTCCTTCGAATGAGAGTAGAATTGTATTTTAACATTCACAATATCAGTTAATGTTACTTTACGTGGACTGAAACTGTAAAACGCTAACTGTCACGTCATGGTCATTACCTGCAGGCTGAATGGTTCGTCGCTTCGTCTGCAGTTTTCAATCAACAGCTGGAGCGCATCTTTGGGTTTTCTCTCGTCAACGCTGTCCTGGATCTTCTTTTGTATATTTTCTTCAATTTTTGAATGAATGAAATTGCGAGCTTTCAGACCCTATGGAATAAACATTAGAGTCGTGTTTATTTATACAAAAATAATCACTGCACAATACGGAACTGAATGGTGCGCACAAAGACGCGCTTTTGCACTAAAGCATCAACTGCATTACCGTGGATGTATAATCTTTTGACACATACCCGGTATAACCCACTGAAAGGAACATCGATTGGGAGGGAGAACAGGTTCTTTGTCATCTCTTCAAATGCCTCCACTAATTCTTCCTCATCCGTCTTAATTTGTTCAGAGTCAAACCCCAGCAGAATCCTCATTGCGATCCGGAACATGAGCCGCTTCGTCTCCGGATAAACCAGCACGCAGGAATCGCTCTGCATCCAGTTCTTTATCGCGCATCTCACCTCCTCGCGGATAACGGGGATGTAGTGCTCCAAGGCTTCACGCGAGAAGGCTTTCATAAGAGCCTAAAAATATGAAGATTGTTTACAAAAAGAAAAACATTACAAGGCAGTCCATCATGGAACGCACAAGACGGTAGACTGATTCGCAAAATGTAAACAGATGCTAAACTAAGCCATGTTGAAATTTTGTAGAATAAGTGAAATACAACTAGCTAAGCGGTCAGTAGAGTGGGATAAACTTTCTGACCATGTTCACAGGAGAAGAAAATGCCCTCTTTGAACTTACCCTTTTCTTGCTTTTGTGCTGTGCTCCGTGCACATTGGAGAGAGTGTAGGAGCCCAGAATGGTTCTCACAGACGCCGGCCAATGAACAGCGACAAGTTTATGTTCACCCAGCAGTATCTGCCTCACATTCTCGGCTCCCATTACTCTCACAGTGGGATTGCCGAGCAGATGAGTTTTATAAATAAATCCGTACTTCTGGCGCTTCATTCGAAGGAATTTCCTTCTCTGTAAGGAAACAACAGAATGGTTGTTTACTACTACAATCGCAACCATAACACCACTCCCAAATACTTAACATTTATATTTCAGAGTTGTATCTTATTCACTCATCTGACCGTGACATTCACACCAATAAGCACTGTTGTTACACACGTATATTTTGGCACATTGAGAGGTTGATGCCTTACCTGCAGAACCAACTGAAGTGTCTCGCCAAGGAACGGCAAGCCCATTGTACCTGGGGGAAGAGGACTCTGGCAGCTCGGATCACGTCCACGAATCATATACATTTCCCACAATTTAACTGCAACTAAAAACAGTAAAATCGGAAGCACCAGAGTGCAGAGAAATGTTGCAACTAAGGTATACAAACCCATTTTGATATTATACCCGAGGACAACAATTTTAGGGATACCAGACACTTTATCAGAGATGTCACAAGGAGTTTGTGCTCTACTGGTAAGTCTCAAAGTTTATACGTCCTTTTATACTCTTTCCACAGGTCTCGGCCTCCTGTTACCTTGGTCAGATAAATTAGTTCACACAAAGTTCATCTTTAATTGTGGTGTCATCTCGCTCCGCCCACAAGGGAGAAGCTGCTCCAAACCCTTAACCATTTGTTATAAGCGCATTTTAATACTACCTCCCGTAGAAACTAGACAATCCTGGCATTTAACTTTGAAAAGGTGTTAATTCCCCAACACAATAGGAACCACCGAGGGTTCTTTGTTGCAAATATTCCGCAGTTTACACTCATTACTGTGGCTTGAGTGTTGTGTGTAATGCCCGGGGCGGGCTTAATTGAACAGCATTTAAAAGATTGAGCACAGCGTTGATACCTTAAAATCCCTCACGCGAAATAAATCTAGGTATTGTTACTGATAAAAATATTTTCCGTTTGTAAATGTTTTTTAAACGCACGCGTGTTTTGTAAATACTAGTACGTATAGGCTGTACATTATAAAACCCATAGCATCACAGGATGTTGTAGTTAAAACATAAAATACTGCATCAAACGTGTAATGATGGAAGTAATTATGAACCGGTTTTAATTTGTATTTAGCATGGAATACACCCTGGTTTCCACAAGCCAAATACTTGTATAATACAAAATGGAGCTTAAACCTGACATTTGCCCCATTCAAATAAAAACGAGAGTATTTTCCGTTATTCTTTAAATGTATATTTTCTGCCGTGGGTTCAAATTTGGGTCAGTTCAAAAAGTGACGGGAAGAAGCAAAGTTGCCACTACATAAAAAGTAAATACCCCGCGAACCTCCCACATCATTTAGAATTGCTTTTACGACAGCTATAATGTGGAAAAGGCATGCGACGCAGTCACTTCAGGAAGAGACAGGATGGCTCCAGGTTTTACAGCGACACATTTCTGGATTTCCCTGTTCTTGGCGCGCCTCGCAGTGCCCTAGAATTGGTTGCCCTGCATTTCACCTTTCATTCTCTCTAGTGACGCAGACATGGAAATAAATCATGTCTTCGACGGCTCATACCGATATCATTATGAATAGCTTGCACATTTGAAGTACACGCCCAGTCTCCTGCGTTTTATCCGATTGCATTTAACGATTTCACACGGATGATGCCTCATTCTGCTCGTGGAAACCGACAACTTGACATTTTGTATGGATGTAATAACGTGGACCTAAAATTCCAAGAACTGGCTGCCGAATGAGGTGGGAAATAGAAATAGTCCACATTCTATCATATCTGGCTCCGCCCACACTGAAGTTACCTGAAGTTCAAGTGCAGTTTATCTGCACTGTATGTCCTACTGATAGGCTACATCGTTGTAAAGTGCTGTTTTTATATTATTCACCATTTCCTGCATTTGTCTTTACTAGTCCCTATAAAATTAGTTTTTTGGCATCAATTAAAAACGGGATCAACTCAAATTACTGTACTGACCAAGTTATTATCATTATGTTTCACGTAATAAAAACATGGCTAGAAGATCATTCACATTTTAATGAAGGAGTTAAGCATGTCCCAACGGGGAAATAACCAGATAGTTTCGTCTCAGTCAAATAGAGAGAGCCGTTCAATATGGTGGTGATAATTAGCCTAAGTTATTATTCGGTTTTTTGTTAATGACGGATCTTATAGTCAACTTCTACCCGGGGATGTTATCTTTGATCCGGTGTTGAAGCTCGCTAGAATCGTAGCTCTTTGCTAACATAGCTAATTTGGCCTCATTTCCCACGTTTTTTATGATGTTGAAAAGTTGAACGTTAAACAGTCCAAACGATATTCCCTTCGTGCGATCTCATTGGCTACCCAAGAGGTAGGTGTGTAATGCTTTTTCCTCCGGCCGCAGACTTTTAAACGCCTTGTGCGTGTGATGCGATGTGTGGCGGAGTAGCGCCGGAGAGCTGCGATGCCCCCAGGGTTCTCTCTCATTCCCAAGCGCTGACCTGCGTGTGACCTACAACACGGACCCTGACATCTCTGTGAACTCTGGTGTAAACCTCGCCAAGTTCACTGTCCATCAAATAACGAGATACGGGAGCCCGAGCAGCAGTAATTATGGCAGGAAAGCTTTATTATCTACACAGTAATCTATTCTCCGGCTGTCAATCACAAAAAATCAAATAAAGGGGATAATTAAAACCACTTACAGTTATCTTGTAACTGGGTCACGAGATAGACAGCCTTTTCACTTGTTTGTAAAGAAAGTTTTAATTGGAGCCATGAAAACGGACCTTTTTCATTGTTCTGATTAGAATCTGACCAGACTCTGGCTCTTAGATATTTTGTGAATCGCGTTTTTTAGAGAAAAAATTCCACGAAATGTATTACACAAATAAAAAACATTTAAAAAAAAAAAAGTAAATTGTTTACCGTTTGGTCCGATTAATCTCCATTGCACAGCCATGCTATTTTTGATTCTCTTCTATTTCGATAAATATTTTTTAAACATTTTATTGCTTTGAATGTAATTTCTGGCAACCATTTGGCGCAGAGAATCTCACTGCCTCGTTCGATTATAACACTAATGTGTTTGATTTGTGCGCTCACATGACGCTTGCACAGAGTGAACTGCCACATCAGGAGCAGGTCAGGAGGCCACAGTTTAATGGTTCACTAAAAGGTCATCCTGTCAGCCTTCTCTTAAGGTGTAACCTTTTACAGGTTTCCCCTTGTTGGCTTCAGGGAAGCGTGATTATTTCTCAGGTACATGTTGTCCTCCGATGTAAATGTGGGATCTAAAAGGGCATACAACTAATGTTAATTATTAGGCTACCAGGCTAATGATGCATTTTGTTTAATTGCATATCCTGTTATAATGTACAAAGAACGTAGCTACTTCCATATAAATTATGGTAATGAGAGAAATATCTCAGTTCTTGCTGCTGATATATCTAAGAATTTTAGTACATTTATTGCTTGAAAGTAACCTGCAGCCAGTAGAAAGGCCACTATGAATTGCATACTTTGTGCCAGCATCCACTTTTTTATGCTAAACATTCATGAAACAGGGAAATGACATTTGCCCCAAAACAAATCCAACATCAGTTACAAGTGGATCATTACATATTAAAATAATCGTCACGATAACCCCAATATTAACACTATCCCTCTGAAAACTTTCTAATCTTTAGCCACCTATAATTCCAAAAATTAATACTTGCAATGCGTGTTATGTATATTTTTGCACAGGTGAATATTCCCCAAACCAAGAGTGTATTGCTGAAGGGTACAATATCAGCAGTGCCAAACCTGAGAAAAAAACGTTTTAGTTTTGTTTCTGTTGCATCAAAGACTCATGTAGTACACCGTTGTGTCCATGTGTTCTGGTGACCTTTTCATACTGTTCCTGCTGTTTTTAAATCACTCTTGTAAAATAAGGCAAGAAACTTGCTCAATTATATTTAAAGTGATTGTTCTTTTTGGGGTTTAAAAAAATATAATTTATGTTTTAGTGGATGTTTTGGATTACTTTAAGTGTATTTTCTTGCTTTAGACCACACACTCCCAGATGCCCCTATACCAGCAAGTCAGCCGGTTGTCAGAAACTTCTTTATCTAAATTATCCTTTGTTGAACACAACTGTCATGGCCAATCGAAAACGTACCAAAGACCCTTTGAGTAATTCCCTTACAGGGTTTTTTGTTTCATAAAAGTAAACCCACCAATAATGGACATAATAGTTTGCCTGCCAGGGCAAATGAGGAATAATAATTATAACCATAGATACCACTCCCAAAAATATTATCCTCGCCATGAGTTTCATTTTCTGAATAAATATACAATCAACTAAGCCATAGTTACAAAAAACACATTTTCAGGTAATGCACATTTTTATTCTGAAGGCCTACTGGTATGTAAGGATACATGTAATACTATACCTAACAGGAACGTGGAATACAGACAAAATTACAAAGTCCTGGTAATACAAAGTTATTGTACATTAGAAGGGCACAGCAATAGTAGGGACAGTTTGTGGTGGAGTAGGAGTCTTTAAAAAAAGTTTTTCTATATAAATGACAAACTTTAAAAAGTGCTATAAGGCTCGTGGTTTTCCTTCTGTGCAGATAACATCATCCATCACCCCCTTTTTGTTTTCACAGAGTATATAAAACATGATGCTTCACATTTGACATTCATTATCAGTGCATTTCAGAATGGCCTAATTATTAATTGTCTACCATATTTGATGTGGCCAGGCAGGGACAGGATGTAGAAATAATTTGTGCAGGAAAAAAAAAAAATGAACAGGCGACACCCCCCCCCCCCCCCCCCCCCCCTTCCTTCCTCGCGCAAGTACACACCCCGCCTCTAGGGGCACCCTGGACCTGCTAGTGCCCAGGAAAGCTTTCCCTGTTATACTCCTTAGCTCCGCCTCCATGGCCTGGCCAGGTAGGTTTTCTAGTCCTGTGCTTTTTGAATGTTTGATTCAGTACAGGAAAGGCTGTAGGCCTTTCTATTGATATTTGAGCAGTTCTATTTATATCATGGGCCACACGTTTAATTCCATTTAAAGCTGAAAAGGTTAGTATCTGCTATTTGAAGTGTAACAATGCCTTCATGGCATAATTGGATATGAATAGCAATCCACTTTATCCTTTGATTAAATGGCTCCCACAGGCTTCAAATAGCACTTCTGTGTAACTGTACCAAACCCAAGGAAAGGGGGGTGACGACTGTCCAAAGAGGCAATACAAAATATATATATATATATATATATATAAAAATGTATGGAGAATAGTTTCTTAATAGAATATTTAACATAATGCAAAGCAGCACAGAGTTAGAAAAGACTAGCCTGCTCATATGCACAACATCAGGACATTACATCAGGACAGCACCTGCACTCACAATCAAGTAACATATCAACAGCACTTTTTTCAGGTGACACTTGATCAGATGCACTACTTGAATCTCAGTACTGCCATACAGTGCTCTGTCTATTGCTATTTCTGTTGCATCAGTCGCTTTATAGGGTTTTCATAACTCTGGGCCTTATATTGTATTAAGTTTACCCTGTTCTTGGTATATATTTTTCCAAAAAAATGTGTTTCTTTAATACATTTCTTTAAAGATTGTGCATTTTCATCTGAAGGTAAATTTCATAATTCACATTACGTATAAATATTACATTTAAGAAAACAGTTTTACTTTGAATATAGACTACATGTCACGCTTCATTTTCAAACAATGCAATTATGTGAAATGTTGACCACCGAAGCAAGTTAAGTGCGAATGCGTACAGCCAGTCTGCCTAGTTTCACCTTTGTGTTGCTTAATTTTTGTATTGTGGTAGCAGTGCATCGAATGAAATCTTCTGAATGGAGCATTGTCCTGCTAAAATTTTGGTCCATGGGTCAAACAGTGAAAACTTTCAACATGCTTAATTTAAAATGTGTTCATGACCACTTCAAGTAGTGGTTGCCCCTTTGACGTGTAAAGTGTGCATAAATAAATCTAGATACACTCAGACTGACTTTCTGCTCGCGTCTTCCCAGAATTCACAGAATCAAAATAAACATGTAGTCCATTTACTGGGTGAACAATTGGCACAGTCTGCATCTTGGGGAATGTTTGTGTGGCCAGTCTCCATTCAGCAGTACTGAGTAGTTCAATAGCCAGAGTCTTTAATATGATTTGTGCCAGTTCCCTTCCGATGCAGCTTCTTATACCACCGCCAAATGGGATGTAATTAAAGCGTCCAATCTTGCTCTCCTCTCGCCCAATTCCAAAGCGATCTGGGTCAAATACTTCTGGACTCTGATAAACCGCAGCTGTCTCGTGGGTATCTCTGATGCTGTACATGACACTCCATCCTTTGGGAATCTGATAACCCTGTAAAAAGCAAGAATACATGTCGTATTTATGTTATGAACCCTGCATTATGTCATAAATGTAACACCATGCCTACATTTACCTCAGACATTTAGCAGATGCTCTTATCCAGAGCATCCTACAAGTGAGACAACCACAACTAAAACAACTTCTACTAGCACCACTACACTCTAACTACAACTACTATTATTACTAGCACCACTACACTACTAATACCACCAACCCCACTCTAACTACAACTACTATTATGGCTACTACTAATAATAATAATATAATGGTAGTGAGTGATAATAGTTACATTACACCTGCACGTTCAAATCAGTGACATAGTGGAAAGTACTTTCTTCAATAGGGAGGCGACATTGAGATGGAATGCCACAATTCTTTGCGCTTACAGGCAAAATGCGTTTCACTTACATAATGTGCCACAGGGTTGAGCCTCTATGTCCAAACACACAACAGTAACACGGTAAAGGCCTAACTGAATCTGAAGAAATTAAATATTGATGAATGGTATAGTAAAATCTCAATGGCAGATGACCGCAATTCCCACAATGAATATAGTATTTACAGATTACATATCGGGATCAGAAATGGGGGGGGGGGGGGGTCATAACTAAGGCAGGTGGAAAACTTACGTGGGTCAAATGGAAAATTCTCAGTGGTCAAAACCCAAACCAATAGCCTATACCAGGGGCCAGTTCTGGCGCATCTGGGACAGTGTTTATCAGTTGCAATCGAGGATTTCGAGGTAATCCATCAGAAAGTGTAACTAAGTCGTTCTTTGACCTACAATCTCTCATTAGCCAAACGAAGATGGTGTGTGCTATATTTTGCATTATGATAAAAATTTTTTGTAATTGCGCCTTGTATTTTGCAACGTGACCTGTGTTCTGGCTTGGTTTATCCTCATGTGTCTTGAAAATGTGCATATGCACTCTTCACACCAAAAAAATTCCACTCGTCTCTTTGCTTTCGGTGACGGGAATTACGGTTTTAATTCCATATGGTTTCGGAAACAGACATTTGACTGCCCATCAAATCTATAAAGTATTATATGCAATGACGATACGTAGCCTACATCTAGTATATGTATTGTGTATTTCTTTACTGTCTATAGTACACCGGGGAGCATACGCTGATTATGCGTAAAGACGCAACGTGGTGTGGCCATACTTACGTCTAATTCGAAGGTCTGGAGTGCTGTCCTGTAGCCTCCGGACACTGGCGGGAGAAACCGGAGCACTTCCTTTACAATGCAGTCCAGGTAACGCAGCTGGTTCAGTTTCTTCAAACTCAGATAAGGCAGATTGGAGCTAGAATTTAGGCTTTGCTCACCACTGTGCTCCGCCGATTCACAGCAATCAGTTTCACTGCTAAACGGCGGAAAATGTGTCTCTGCTCCAAGGTTTAAGCTTTCATTCCCGCCTTTTTCTGTCGCCTCATCCTCTGATGGAATAGTTTGTCCGTCCATGTCCCATTGTGTGAGAATTGAGCGACTGCCGCATTTTGAACCGCTTCTTAGTCCATGTGCCTCCAGTTCCTGCCTGGCCTTTTCAACTACAGACGGATGCTTCAGAAGCTGGAGGATAAGAGAAGTGGACGCACTGGCAGTGGTTGAGTGCGCAGCGAAGATTAGCTCCACCGCAGCCTCCTATAATACAAGGATATGACACAATGAGTTTTTCGCGGATGTCCTATACAGTTATAGGTAGACATGTCGCAAAGAGAGGTCTGGTAACTCCAGCTAATAGGAAGTTATGTTTTTTTTCCTGTGGTTTAATTTAGGAAATACCAAGAAATTGAATTCTACGACAGCGTGAGAAAATTAATTTAAAATTCTGCTTTTAAGGAACATAAATATTTCCACTCCTAAGATTATTATCTAATATCATAGGCTAGACTGTCAGAATGCGGTTAATGCCCATTTAAATGAAAAAGATTGTATTGTATTTCCAGTTAAATTATGCGCAAGGTCCAATCTAATACAGATTAAAACGTCATGACTTAAATGGTGTTTGAGCTTAGTTTCAAGTTGCCTGTATCCCATTAGCAAAGATAATATACAAAATTAAACCAATCTATTTTTCATTTTTACCTTTAGTTCTTGAACAGTTAAAGTATGGCCATTTTCCTTGGCACTACTTAGTATGTGGTCAAATGCATCGTCTTTCTCGGACCGTTGGTTCTGTAGTTTCTCTACGATTATTTTCTCCATAAATGCGTGAAGTTTTTCACGGGCCTTTATACCCTGCAGTAAAACACATTATTACAAACGCTGTAAAGAATACTAGAAACGGCACAGGTAATCCATGTTTAAATTGATGTCAGTTCAACACTTACTGTACGTCGCTTTGGATAAAAGCGTCTGCTAAATGAATGTAATGTAATGTAATGTGAAGATAATTAGTTCAATACGCTTCTGATGACATAATGTTGGTATTACATGTTGTCATAAGATCAAAAGTGATCGTCCTCAGTGACTTCAGTGTAGAAAAATAGCAATAATATGCAATACATAACAAGCGGTATAATTTACCTTGCGGAGTCCACTGAAGGACACATCAATCGGGAGTGAGAAGAGGTTGTTCATAAGGTCCTCGAATGTTTTGGAGAGATGCTCTACGTCATCGTCTCGCATACTCAGTCCCAAGAGCACCCGGACAGCAATGCGGAAAGTGAGCGCTTTGGCTGCACCGAACACGTTCACAGAACCAGGTTCCGAACACCACTTGGCGATTTCAGACCTCACAACGTCCTGTAATCGGGGGATGTACGTCTCCAAAGCCGCGCGGCTGAACACTTTTGACAAAATCTTAAAAGAAGCAAACAACAGTGAACAATTAGCCACAAGGAATTCAGTCTAATGCATTACTCAGAGTGATAACATTTAAAGTAATGTCAACGCGTTAGTCAGGTGCGCTGTATTATCATCCTATTCAATTAACACGGTTGCCCATAAAACACAAGCAGCTGCTACAACCTGATCAAGGTGTAGACTACCATAGACAGTGAGTTGCAAATGTGTTCTATAATTATCACCAAGTTATCAGACCGAAACCTTATAAAATAGAGAAAGGAAACACGAGAAATAAGCTTTCCTGTAGCCTACACCAGAATAGTAGGTCTGTTCATAACTAATGTCTTTTGTGCCTTACTTTTCTTTTTTGCTTATGAAGATCTCCAATGGAGTTGACCAGTGTGTTCGGTCCCAGGATGATGCGAGTGCTCTGAGGCCACTGTGTGCACACCAAGCTGTGTTCTCCGAGCACGATTTTACGGATATTCTCTGCTCCTGTCACACGGATAACCGGTTTGCCTAAAAGGTGGGTTTTAAATACGTTTCCGTATTTTTCCCTCCTGGAGACGTGAAAGTTAGACCCCTGTCACAAAAACACAGCGTGGTTAGATAGATGTTACATATGCCGTTTTGGCAAAGGGAGCACCTTATGTGCAAATAATGTGCAGCTAAAATCCCACGCATGTATTCCAGCACAATCCAATTCAATATTCAATTAACTCAGGCTTGGTAGGCTGTTACATCCAAGTAAAACAACTTAAATACGACTGCGCAATGAGTTGTTCGTTTATTGTATTTGTAAGACCGGTTATTGCCCATGTCTCACTTTTTATTCTTGTAAAATTCGTACCACACATATGCCCTATAAACAAAGCAGTAACACAAGCATATTTTAATGTATTAGGAAAATGCGCAATTACGCGCAACCAGCTCGTATCCACCATAATATAACGGTTGTATATATTTAAAATCCTTGTAAACTTTACCTGAAACAACCAGTGGAAAGTTTCTCCAATGAATGGCCAGCCCATGGAGCCATTAGGAAGAGGAAGTTTATTGTCTCTATCCCGTGTGATGGACCACCTGAATGCCCATAATTGTCGGGAGACAGCGAGTAGCAACAGAACAGATGTCACCGATGTGATTGCAGTGGCCAGTGCTGAGAATGGACTGAACTCTGGCAGGAACATCTCCAAAAAGTCAAGAGCTGTAGCCCCCAGTGCTTTCTACTTTCCGAGTAAGATCCAGTTAGCAGGAGATTCAGAGACCGGTAATATCAGAGCCTCTATATTTCAGAAAATGCATCACTGTCGTGTCCTTCAGCGATCTACAAATTAAACATTTTTGCAAATAAATTAAAGTCAAAGACAAAATCCGTAATCTTAATTTACTAAACTAAATATTATAAGACAATGTTAAACAAAAACAATACTGTTCTCCACAATGGGCGCACAGAGCTCAGGGGGCACAGTTAGTAATTGCTAATTTTATTATTGCCCTCTAATAAATCCATATGTTATCTGAAAACCCCTCAGTAATAAATCCATCAATAATAATAATAAATCAGGCCTTAGCATGATAATTATTTTAACACCGATAGTCAATATTTACTTAATTTTGACATCTATGCCTAAGTTTACGATTCAGTGCCATAAACAACCCCCCCGCTTAATCTATTAAATTATAAAATTGTCCTCAATAATATTAACAACAATCCAGACTTACTTTATTAGTGTTGACTCATATCTCAGTTCCTGCGAACTCCCCCCTCAGTTTTCAAAAAAATGATTTCCACTGTTTCCCGTTCGCACAGCGTTTTATAGATATTGGCACTCTTTATGATCCACCTTCGCAGATGACGTATTATGCTTTGCATATTTATGTGGCTGACACACGGTTGGAGCCAAATTTGAGATCATCTACTTGCCCCACTCAGAGATAGAGAAGGCGGGAGAGTTCACTGAAACAATGTGAGGGATCGATTGTCATTCATTGTGGAACAGGTAACCAATCACGGATAAACGTAGGTTTAAATGTCTGCCATTCAGACAGCCCCGTGATCTAATTCAGTCAGTCATCGTCTTGGCTTGTTCCTACACTAAACAAACATGCAGTCTACTTACGACCAGGTAGCTATTAAAGTCACTTTATTTATATTTTCTGAATAGGCCTAATACAACTCACAACCAATTACATAATACCAGCAACAGGAACAACAATAATAATAAGAATAATAGTGTTTAAAAAAATGTCTTCACCATTCTGAACTAAAGATGTTTTAATACTAAAATAACGGTTTCCCCGTACATATGGAGATGCATAAAACAACTAACGCGACGTAACTACAATGCAATAGAACGAAACTTTAATTTTTTTAAACATATAATTTAATAATTAATTTCGTTCCTATATTATCCTACATTCACCCGTTTGCAGGTGTATGATATGCATCGATCATTGTCTACTCACACACACACACACACACACACACACACACACACACACACACACACACAGTGTTTTGCATGAACTGTTTTAGCTATGTTGATGAGTGTTCTTTTTGGAAGTCTCTCAGAATTCCAGATCTTTGAGCACTTCCAGGTGTGGTGCATCCTTTTCCATTTGGGAGCATACAGCACACCTGTTGGAAGTTTGTTTTGATGCCAGACTGGGATGGCTCCTCTATAGTTCCTCTATGCCCCCAGGCAGGCTTGAGAGGTTTGTAGCCTCGTGGTCCACTAACCTTTTAATTGCGAGAGGAGTCGTGCCAAAAACGACTTCGCTTCTATTGTCAACTAAACATACGGGTTTATTTCCGTAAAGTTACACTTCCCACTCTTTGTTTGACATTAACTTTGTTTTATTTTTTATTAGCAAAGTGTTTATTTTTTTTGCTAAATCCAACTCACCTGAGTATATACGATCAGTACAATTATAGGCAGAAAATTCACTTTTGCAAAGAGCCTATTTTGAAAAGAAAATTAAAGCCTCTTCTGACCTCTTCTCTTCAGATAAAAAAGAAAATGTCGAAAATGTAAGCGCATCCTTAATATTGGCAACATTGCAGGATTACAATTCCATAAACAAACATAAAAAAATTTAAATACAATGTAATCCAAATTTATCAGTGCATTAAGCATCTTGCCTTAACATGATGCATTAAAATGCTGTGCATAAGCAATATCAATATTTATTTCAATATACACATTGAAATTTCCTTACATTTAAATAAAATGTCACATCCAGATAAAGCAAATATGATCTGTATATTTATTGCCAATTCTAAGAAGCAATATTCATAGTTTGTTGGTGTTCAACAATATTTCATTAGCTCTTCCATAAGTTTGTACACTGAAGTGATGAATGGAAGTTCATACTTTGAGTCATCCGAGTGCTCATATCACCCCAGTCACATGACTTAATCACAGTAGATTGAGAGTGGACTCACTTCACTGTAGTAGACATATGTAAAGTTAAAAAATGAAACAAAATTAAGGAAATGCCTCCGTAATATGGGGATAATGACGAGTGCCACAGAAACTGCAGTCCGTTGAACTCTTGAGCAACATTATTGTAAAACTAGCCATTTCACATTGGAATGTTCAATGTTTAATCTATGAAAGAAAATAATGAAATATTTCCCCCACAGTATATGAACAGCAATAAAACTGAAATACATTTACAGAGGCAAATTACATTTTTAATATTCAGGAGACGCATTTATGAGTACCCCCTCCTTTATTTGTAGCAACAGAAACATTATTTCTATTGCACTGCGTTTTCTTTTAACAAAATGTGCTTTATGTACAATGTAATGCTTAATAACATCATCTATTGAAGAAAACAATGCCAAAACTTAAATATTCAGTGCAAAACGCCTATTAAATTAGTAGACCAAAACCAATAATCCAATTATAAAATGTTTACCGATTCTTCATCCTGTAAGCACTTACGCTTATAAGAGGCTGCAAAATTGACCAATTATTGCTCTTTAGGAACATCTTAGCATGGAATTCTAAAGCATTTTAACCAAAAAGCTGACATTTCACCCTGAGGAAAAAAAAAATCTGAGTAGTGTTTTGGATGCAAGTAATTGTTCTGCAAATCACTTCAAACAGAAATTCCACTTTTTAAAATACACATTTTTCTTTGTAAAGAGAAAATCATGTGTGTAAAAGTCATAGTATAAATGAACTCCAGACCTAACCCCCCCCCCTGGGCCCCACTTTCTAAAATAACTGCAATAGAATCATGCAAGGTTGTGTTTACAGTAAATAAAAGTTATTTGAATCAAACCAGATTTAGCGAGAAGCGTGATACACTGTACTGTTAAATACACCCAAAAGTATTTACAGTTAAAACTCCACCTTATATTGCATTGTGGAGTATTTCAAAGATCTCTTTGAACATCAGTCTCATTTTGGGACTTCATGGTCCAGACTCAGTCTTCATAGTAATACATTCCCACTGATCTAGGGCACCCTTTTTTTTGTGGTGATACAATCATTGCACATTCACAATTTACAAAACATATTTCTCAGCCATTAAAAATACATAAAAAAAATTTACTGCTCATTTGTTTTCGGCACACGGTAAACCCGTTCTTCATTTTTTTCTTATTTACAACGATATATCCAGTCTTGTATAAATTTCAAAGCGACATTGTTGAAATGCTGGAGATGAGGAGGTGCAGACATTGGCGATGGGGCAGAAACTAGGAGTGCTGTGACATTCCGTTTACTAAACTCCTCAACTGCTTCACCACAGTTTCAATCAGCTTCTGCTTGTCGCGGTCATTTTTTCTGAACTGGGAGAAAATGTTGTTCTTTTTACTGGTGTCCTTCATCCTGCGGGAGAGAAAAAAACGGCGGGTGAGCGGATTCAACGGCAAGCTGGCGATTCCATCGATGAGCTGCGTGCACCTTGTCGTTTCGACTTAAAATGTGAAGGTGGATGAACCGCACACAACGCAAGGCACATCTGCACTTGAAGGCTTCTAAGGCGTGTAGCCACAGAACAAGGACATGCAAGACCAACGATGCGATGCGATGGTGTCTCATCTTGATCTGTGATTGATGATGCATCTGCTCTTCAAAATGCAATACAAATCCAAAAGTCTGGATGCAAATATATCTTTTCCACATTTACAGTGAAGTAATGGTAGTAAACATGTAATATAACAGAACTATATGTTCTACAGATGTTTACAGTATCTAAGCATTACATACAGGGTTTCTTCTCATAAATATCAATGTGTTGATACTGATGAGTCAATCTCCCTGCAGGTTTCAAAAGTTAATTCCTCTTAAAACTAGTTTGCCAACATTATGGAAAGTAGTGTCATCTACAAACAATTTCCTGTTTTCTCACCAACTGTTGGCAAATATGTCGACATTTACCGCTTTACCCGCTCGATGAGTGATGAACATGAAAGCCAACCACAGAGGACAGCACAATGACCTGATGCAATTTAGCTATACACACATTCCAAACCAACTTAGATTCAAATAAATACATACCCCCTATAGACTCTGCAAAGCATGTGTAAACAGACAAGAGAGGGTGGAGAATTGGCAAATTACAACACCATAAAAGTCTGGCAGGCGGATATATAGCTTTTGTCAGAGTTAAACAGGGTAATGCTACTGGGACACTCACTTCTCCAGAAGTGCCAGTGCAGTGGACGGATTGACCCGCAGGTATTTAGAGGTGGGTTGTCCATAGTCTGCCAGGTAGGTGGACCAGTCCCACACCATGAACAAGTCCAGGAGCTTTGGCACATGGGGGGGAAAAAGGATTTCAGTCAGCTTGCTAATAGTTTACATTGTTATGCCCATGTGAAACATTTACTGAGGATATTGACACTAAAATCAGTCAAAAGATGGGTTGAGTTTTATTTTCTTTAGTGTATAAGCAAACAAGGCTAGCACACTGCTCTTCTCATGTTCTGATGTATATTTTTTTACTAATCAAAAATACTATTAGTATTATATATATAACAGGCTTGTAATTACACAAATGTTTTTCTTGCTCTTAAAGAGTAAGCACACCCAGTCTCAGCCTGTCTCCGCCTACTACACAATTTAGAAAAATAAAAACGTACATTGTACAAATTATTTCGTATAACTCGGAACAAACTGTCAAACTAGACATTGCACATCAAATATGAATCAAGATTCAGCAACTGCATGGCCTATTTCTCACCTCAAATATTTTCAGAAACATATTCTAGTGGACTATTTAGGTGGAATAAGAGAATTGAACAGGACGCCACGTTGTTCCGGTTTAAAAATGTGGAGGCGAAACGAAAGTAACGTAGCGGGTCTAACCAATCAGGTGCCAGCTGTTTCCGTTGTGGGCGACAACAATTATCCATATGACAGAGGTACCTCCAAAGAGGTACTCTGACATCACGATTGGGGCGGGGGCAGTGTGGGGAGCAGAAAGGAAATTTCAACCATTAGGGGCAGCACAAAAATGCCTTTCTACCAGTTTCTTATGATATACAATATTATTTCAGAATTGTTGAAATAACGGAATGCATGAATAAGTTTAATTATAAGGTAGGCATACAAACACGTTTACAGTGAAAAAAAAGTTATCTAGAGAGTAGTTACCCTTTAAATGCAACAACCAGTTGGCAGTTCACTTTAGTTATCAATTGAAAGGTTGTTACAATTTGAAAATCAACTTATTGTTTGTCTGAAGTAAGTGACATGTAATTTATTAAGAGTTTTCTTCAAGTTAATTCCAACTCTCAACACTGAGCATAAGTTTATAAATATATTAAGCAGTTAATTCTTCATCCTCTGGTTCCCATTCAGTTTAATGGGGTGTAACTATCTTGCTCTGCACCCACAAACTTAATATAGCCAGTTTAGTAAACCTGTCAGGGGCACTCTTGCCTCTTTAGTCTGTTTGAACAGACAAATTCTGTTTTCTCAGAGTCAGCAGGCGTAATTAACAGAGGTGAGGAGGTCATTATTAAAACACATAGGGGCTGATCCAGTGAAGAGTGAAGAGACAAAATCCCCACCTGACCCCTGGATAACCCAGGGAGGAGATTAGGCCAAACCCAACAGCAGCCAGAAGTCACACTACTGTGCCGAGAGGCTTCCCTGGCGCTTCGCACGGAGGCCCTTCCCCCGACGCCTCAACCCTTTGGCCCTGTCCGCCCTTTAAAATTTAAAATTCTTTTAAATTCCACGCTGAGGGCGGTTGTATATATACGCTGTAAAGTGATAAGCAAGTCAAACAGCTCTCATCTGTTGGTGATATAAATCGATAGGGGGGTTCACGAGTTTTTAGAAAGGGTGAGTTTCTAGCGAATGTCCCCGTCACACCTGTTACTAGCTCCTGATAGGACGGGTCTTTATCAGCAGTCTCTGCTGAGTGAAGGCACCCCCATCTTATCTTAACCATCATTAATATGGAGGGGGGAGGAAATGGCTGGTGAGGCTCTCCAGATGCAGGGTACTTGCATATTGGCTGACATGTCCAGCTTACAGTGGGGACAAATGGGAGCATTGGTCCTCAATAAAGTACACAACCTCAACCAGTCCCATTAAATAATATGGGCCTGATATTTTGAACCAAAATGAGCATCTGTCCCTGGTAATTCCTTTATGGTGGCTGAGATAGTTGCGTTGTGTTTTCATACCATAATGGAGTAGACTATCAGGGGAGCAGGTCTGTGGGCAGGGATTCCTAACCCGTTAAGGTAGAAACTGGCAATCAAAGGGACAGAAACCGCAGGCCAATCACACAGAAGGGAACAGTTTCAATTATTATGCATTAGCAGTGCGGAAGACACCAGTGACAATAATGGTATGTGACTTTTCTAACCGGGTGGAAAAATCACCCACCGACATGGACGGCACGGAAAACAGACTTGTGTCCTCATTAAGTATACAATAACAAACTTCAATTCCAGAAAATATTCAACCTGAATCAACATTACGGTGCTTTGTTGAAATCTAGGCTAATGTATAAACACATGCGAGCTACCAATGCCATCTCCAGTTCAGTGAGAATTCTACAACTGCTCCTACGGTGCCTGTCCACTGTCGGCATTGCTTCACAGCTGGATAAAGCTCAACACGTTGAATGGATTCTTCTGGAATATTCAGCAGGTAAACACTTACCGGCTTTGCCGGGAGTTATTTTGGGTTGAGACTAATCCTCTCTAAATTGCATTCTCCCACAGGGCAGCATACCTGTTTGAAAACTCGGTCCTCGTCTTACAGAAGCCAAGGAAGCCTGCCATGCCCTGCAGTTAGTCTCATTCCCCAAGTCTCCTGTTCACCCTCACACTTCCAAGTCAGAAGATTTAGTCTCTGGTTGGCTACTGGCTGGTGTGCCAGGCCCACCTTATTCAGGTAAATTTCGCAACCAGGCAACCAAGCGAGATAATTATTCACAAGACTACGGGAATGTGTGTGGTGTTTATTATGCATTTGTCCCCTTAACATGTAACATGAAACACCTACTGCATGCAGATTGGGCGGGTGTAACACCCAGCAGCTTTTAACTGGACCTTGTGCATCTGCTAGACGGTGCCTGTCATCAGTGTTGACACGGCTGGTTAGGGCACTTTGAATGAGACATCGCACTTACAGGCTTTTGATAATGATGGGGAAACGTATCTACTGCAAATCAAATCATTTATTAAAAGCAAAAGGAGATGCAATCAGAAACTGTTTTATGGGGCTAGTATATGCATACTGTAAAATAAAACACATTCTGAACTAGGTTGGGCAAGAGATCATGGCCATTTTGACAATAATTATTTTAGCAGAAAGACAGATAATTAATTGTGACAGAAGCCGAGGTTTAAAAAATGTTTTATGGTAGAACCTAAGAAAGACACCACCTCAACTTCACCATAAGTCTTGAAAGATGAAACTATAAGAACCCTGAAGAGGCTGCAGTACTTGTGCTTGAAAGAAAGAATGTCTGCTAAATAGATTGGAAGAATGTTACTGCATATAGCTTATAGATGGTTCATGATGACACATGCCATGTCTTCAACCTTCGCTTTGATCTGAACACAAGCCCATTGCACCAGAAATCTGAGTGGTTCCATGGTCGAAATTCCGATCACATACATTCGGGACCTTCTGTAAACGTATGTGTCTGCAGCTATTCAGGCATAACTTGTGAATATTTCAAATCAGTATATTCACAAATTCACAAACCTCTTACAAAACTTAATCTGGGAAGCTAAGACCAAAGAAACACATTTATACTGAAGTACCAAGCCTACTAACAGCAACCTTACTTATACAAGTGCATACTTCGGTGCGTGCTAGTAAACATGTTCCCTTTTGACCTCATTTTCAAACGCTTACCGGCCTCTTCTACTAGACATTTAACAGACAATTTTACATTTCTGCATTTCTGCAAGATATTTACCCCAACGTACACTTGAACGGTTCACATATCAATATAACGTGAAGATGAGAGTAAACATAATCAAACTTTTTCAGAACGCCACATCTGTGGAAAGCGAACAGAAATCATTCAGCGGGCCTTCAGTAACCCTTGTTGACCTATGGAGTCAAGGCTGCTGGGACACAGTGTAGGTTACCCTAGACCCTTTGTAGTCAAAGAGTCTCCCTTTCTCAGTCAACATCATCATGGTGCTGACTGAAGAGACACAGGCAAAGAAAAGAGAAAGTTGGTCTTATTCCAAAACACTCACCTAGAGGGACCAAAAAGTCAAGCCCCGAATGAAAAGTTACACCCAGACATTCTATAACTGCTTTACCAGACAGCATGGCGTTTATGATATGAAGTATCAGGAATCAAGAATGACAATGTGTCTTGAACTGTCAGGTATGTTAAAAAAGGACGCCTTGCCTCAAAACAACCTAAACAAAGTTAACTTGAAAATATCAACACGCGGAAATCTGCAGGTTATCAAACAAAACGGGTCAAGGGGCCAACTGGAAGGGGTTGTAAACTTGCAGTGGACAGAAGCATTATCCAGAGATAAAACAGCGCGGGGAAAGGCCCCACCAGTGCTGGCTGACAGCAGGTAAAAAGCAGGGGGGGAGGGCAAGCCATTGTGGAGAAAACTGGCTTCCATTAGCCATCGTGTGATTGGCAGAGATCGTGATCTTTCAATCCCGGGTCAGCTCCTTTAAAAAAAGAAAAAAAAGAAGAAGGGGTGGGGGGCGGGGGGGCGGGGGGCGGGGGCCGGTTTCCATTGATCCATCTGTGAGCCGTAGTCTCTCATCGCCGTCCCGCGTCCCCTGGGTGCCTGCTTTGATTCTACAGGCTTTCCCTTGTTTGAGCCTCGACCTGTCATCGGCTATTCCAGCGCGCGGGGTGACCGGAGCAGGTCTGACCCCCCCCGGGGCGGCGCTGGGGTGAGGAGGTAAAGCCTGACCGCTGGACCCGCTTCCTTATCTCTGACAGGCACCCACGTCCTGAGCGGGATTGCATTTGGGCAGGCGGCGTGGCGCCACGACCCCTTGCAAGTGCGCTTCATGACAAAGGACCCCTGCATCTCTTTAAGTAGATTAGAGGGAGACGTGTCATTCACTCCTTTACAAACAGCAAATGAATGGATTTATAGAAAATAAATCCTCCAGACATTCTCCTGAATCTTGTTGGGAGACGAGATCACCATTTGATCACCCTTTGATTTGGTTGCTTCGGTTCATCTTTTATCTCCGAGGAATTCTGACCACAAGTCCACATTTTTTAATCGCATGCTCGATCTGAGTTGTCTGATAACATTACAATTTAGTGAATACAATATTCACAACAGTTGATGTTATTTTGTCCTGAAGTATATATATGAATCCTTCATAATTTACCGTGATACACCAAGAACAGTGTACCTTGTTAAAGTTCCCGGCAAAATAAATGAACTACTTTACGTGACTGATTACATTAATTTAGATCAAGAAGTTTCGATAGGTGAATATAATTAACAATTAACCTGCATTGGGGTTAAAACACTGATGTTGAGATCATATCCCTGTACGTGGTCTCAACCTGACCCTACATGCCAGTTCTTCAGCAAATTTTTAATTATTAAAAAGTCACACAGAGCTGTTTTAAAAAAATGTTTTTTTTAAAGATGACAGAAAACAATGGAATGTGATCACACATCTAGTTTAGCCTTTAAAACAGGGCCTGGAACTGTACCTTTGTTGCTTTGAAATGTCAGAAAAGTATGCATTTATATGTCAGAAAAGTATGCATTTATCTAGACAGGTGTTTCACACCATGGAGGAGGCACAGGTGAAGGCTGTCTGGGTTATCTTATGAAGCTGGGGCCAGGAATTCCTGTCAATTCATCACATTAATGTCGTCCATGCATTGCTACAAATATACAACTTCATCAAGTGTCTCCGATGACAAGCATCAGTGAACACACGATATGACTGCATCTTACAGGGGGAGAAACAAAATGCCTCCAGCAGACTGAAGCCATGGTTTGAAGTTTAAACTCTTAATTAACTAGGTTGGTTGGTGAGCAGATTCAATTTCGGTGAATGTGTTGGAAACGAGTGTAAACCCATTACTCTTCGGAGCTAAACACAGCACATGATATGAAGGTATATCGCTCAGAAACCAAGGATGATCCCAAAACAAATGCTAGTCCTTTACTCTTTATGACCGTTGCTATTTATATAGACTGCCTGACACATGGTCACCTTGGATCAAAACGTTGAATCTTAAGGAAAGCTTATTTGATTTTTGGGCATTAATCAGCAATATACACATCCATAAAAAATACATGTGCTTTTTTGCTTTTCAAACTCCATTTTCCTTCACCTAGACAGGAAAACTTAACGATAATGCAAATATCATTTCACCTGGTATTCTATTGTGCAACTAATGAAAGCTGCCTTTTTTTCCCCAGAAGACTGAACTTTATGGGAAGGTCCCACCATCCCACACAGTGGTATGAGAAGAAGCCGAATGTTTATTGGTTCAAGTGTCAGCAATTAGAAGTCTCAGTGGTATGCGTTTGGCATGTGATTGTGGAACCTCCCATCTACAGCCTCTACCTGCAAAAACAACCACCTGAGGCAGCGATTAAGAGGTCAAACTCGCTTCACTACAAAAAAGGGAGAGACGGTGCAGGTAAGAAGAGTGAACAATAGCATAATGCATCCCTCTACTCTACTGCAGATTATTTTCCTTCTCCAAAGGGATCACCAGCCCATAATCCATTAACCCCCCCCACCCCCCACCCCACAGTGACAAAGCCCAAAGGAGCACAGAGGTCTGTCACCCCCACCCCCACATTGTAGAACCCTGCCCCCCATCTTGGTAGTTGGGAGAAGTGAGGGGCTTACTTGTCTGAGGTCAATGAACGCCAGCTGCAGTGTGTCTCCCTGGAATCCTGGCACAGGCTCGGAGCTGGCAAACACTGCAGGTAGAGAACACACACACACACACACACACAGTCAGCACAAGCCTGAAACACCTCTGCTCTGGCAGCACTCTGCAGTCACGACCCCTGAACGCAAGCCGCCTCATATCAGCCTTATTGTGTGTGCACTGTGACCCATTTGGCCTCATCAGAATGCAGTTGTTCACTTCACCACTGCCCGTACCACAGTTTTTGTTGTAATGCCTCTTGCTGCAATTACATGTTGCTGTAAATATTCTGTTAAATTGGAATTGTTCGTCATGATACAACATTTGTGCAAAGGTCCTGATCCGAGGCAAGACAGCTACACCCTACCTTTTTTCACCATTTGGTGAGTTGTCTATTTTGTTGGGGACTATAAATTGCGCATTCTGATGACCAGTTACAGTGCTAATAAACATCGTGTTACATGTAAATATTAGTTTCAGTAGCTGTTCAACGAAAACCTTACATCCAGCCAAAGAGTGATTAGAGTCAGACTGTGGGGGTGGAACAGGGGCGGGGCAGGGCCGGTGTGGAGGTTTGGGACGGTAGCAGAGAGGCTCCCACCATTGCTCCAGTGGAATGTGTGTTCTTGCCTTTTTTAACAGCTTTTCTACATTGGAATTCTGCTCCCTTCCAACAAATATGCATGTTTTAAACGGGGTTACCCAATCAACATACCTCACGACGTACAGACTGAAAAACAACGCATGAGTGACATGCCTTTCTGCATAGTTAATACTTATTACACATGCACAACAGTTCAGGGGGATCCCATCAGATCTTATCTCTGTCTAAACTGAAGCACATCATAAACATGAGTGACATAAAAATGTTTATTTTTGCTCTGTTCTGATAATAATCTTTTCATGCAATTCTATAGTGCATTTATTAAGCTGAATGCCTTCCCAAGAAACTCACTGTAAAGGACTGGATGGGCTGTACAAATTAAATAGACTAGAATGTGTATTAAAATCACGAACCCTGATTGTAATCATTGGCAGAATAGCAGAGGTAGTGTATATATTTGAGAGAGAAGCAGTTCAGCTGGGATCATTTTGCAAGTTACCCAATTCAAATCGCTCTCTTCTGCACTAAACTCCTGCCAAATAAATTTGTAAAATAAATGTCATTTTCTTTCCTAGTTCCACAGTACACTCCAAAGACAATTACTTGATAATTCGGATGAAAAAGTTGTGTCAGAGACTCATCGTTGCCAAAACTCAAGCCGGTTGCCATTTCAGATTTCAAGGATCAGTCTCTTATGGCTTTCTCACCAGGATAGATGGGGGGAACCTTTCCCCCACAGTCCCAGGACAGCAGAACTGAGGGCTGAACTCTGGTTTACCCTGTGGCACCTGCCCGGAGGCCCTCCTGGGATAGCCAGGTATCAGGGCCTGACCCACAGAACCCCCCCTCCACCCCACCAACGGCCCCAGTGCAGCCAAGCTGAACGGTCCTCTCAATGCTGCAAAAACAACCACCGCCAGAAAGGAGGAAGCAGCTCCTTTGTTTTTTTCAGAAAATCTCTTTCTTTTCTTTTTTTTTAAATGCCCCACATATGGGATGCAAATTTGTTTTCTAAACCATGGCCCATTGGTTTCACTGAAGTGTCAACATCCTGTTCGGAGCAGAGCCCCCCGGTCATTACTTCTGCTGAATGATCCGTTAGGGACTGAGACGTGTGTGTGTGTGTGTGTGTGTGTGTGAGCAACAGAGAGGGAGACCACCTTATCACTGGTGAATCATATTCCATGACAAATAGTTGCATCGTGATTAAAGATCTCAGAACAAAATGTACCAAGGTGCTGTCATAGAATAGAAATCTTTCATGTCTTTGCAATGTATTTGTTTCCCTAGGTAATTAAAATATTTGAATACTCTTTTAAATGTGGTTCCTGATGTATCAGAGTAACACTCAGGAGAGGGACCTCCAGCAGTGACAAAAGCTCACTTGGAGGGAATCAGCCATTAAAATATCTCAAACATTATAACAGACATTTCGTAACTGTGTGTGTGTATATATTTTCATACAGATGGAGGACTCACAAAACAGGCGAAGCTACTGTGGATCGCGTTCAAGATGCTGCTTTGAAGGCGAGTGGGAGCTCCTCCAACCTCATCACACAGGTACAGCTCTGTGCCCAGCTTTCATGTAGAGTCGGAAACTACCTGGCACCCTTGCGCTATCTGAACCCCCCCAGCCCCCACATTAATCCCTATGTGTCGTGGAGGGAAGCCGCAGGGGCGGCGGGCGTAAATCACAGGCCAAACGGGGCGGAGTCCAGGGCGGTCTGACGGGTGTGAGGACTGAAGGCTCTTGTAGCAGGGCCAGCTGGAGCTCAGGGGGGGGGGGGGGGGGGGGTTTCAGACACGCTCATCCCCCAAACCGTCGCCCATGAATCACCCACCTCAGCGCGGCTCTTACGCGTATCGCTTTACGGGATCCAGGAAAAACGAAAATAGCCCCCGAGCTCAAGAGGTATCGGTTCAAACGCACTTAACGCCAAAAGGCTTTGAAAAAGTGGTTTATTGGTCTACTGTAACTGGAAGGATGGTAATCTCTCTGTTTTAGGCCAGGGGTAGGGGAACCTCTACTGACTGCTGCTCCCTGCATTCACACAAAGCAGGTTGGCTTCTGTCTATTAGTCATGGTTGTGGCTGCTCTTTTTCTTGTGTAAAAGAAAGCGCACGGCAAGGCTCGGACTCTGTGTGTGTGTGTGTGTGTGTGTGTGTGTGTGTGTGTGTGTGTGTGTGTGTGTGTGTGTGTGTGTGTGTGTGTGTGTGTGTGTGTGTGTGTGTGTGTGTGTGTGTGTGTGTGTGTGTGTGTGTGTGTGTGTGTGTGTGTGTGTGTGTGTGTGTGTGAGAAGCCTCTAAAGCACGTGCCGCAACACTCAATATCTCAAAGTTGGCGAGTCAAGGTCAGGTCGGGGGTAGGCTTAGGTTAACTGACATCACAGTTCCACAGAGTTCAAACCCTTTAAAGTCAATACTGAGTTTAACTGGTTCAAACTCCAAAGACAGTGTCGTCCCTTAGATCGGAATCAATCTATTGTCCCATGTCAAAAAGTATAGTTACTGTACGTTGTCTGGTGGATGTCAGCAATCAGCAAATCTGACACATGACTGCAGCAGGCTGCATTATAGTGACTCTTTGGGGGCTGTAGGGATGTAATGCGTCAGTTTCCTTATTTTAATGTGACCCCAGGCTGACAAAGCACAATGCGCTCTACTGGAGTACAGGTGAATCATTTCCGTTTTTGTAAGACAGAGTGAGAAATTACAACCTTTGGTTTCACGCAACCATTGTGTAGTGTATAAAAGGCACATTAAACTCTTGGTCACTGATCTCCAAATCATTTAAGTGGATTATATGTGACTCCCTTTTGAAGGCGCTCCTCACACGTAGAGGGAGGTTTCTAACTCCTCATTACAGTGGACGGGAGGGGATCGACTTTACAGTCAGCGTGATTTCCAGCTGCCCCGTTACTCCTTGACTGAGCATTCTGCAGCAGAGGCAAACCCTTGACAGCCCTAATTAACCAGGTTTGACCCCCACCCCCCCCCCCCCTCCCCCCTCTCGTTTGACACCATTAGGCTCAACAGGCCCACTTACATTCACACTGTATGACGTCCAGGTTGAACTGCTGGATGGCGCCCATGCTTATCTGCTTGAGCTCGCTGTCGAGCAGCATCTGCATCAGGGAGGTGGACAGGTGCTTGCAGGCCGACATGCAGGCCGTCTGGGCCACTTTGCCCTGGAGGAAGGGACACACAGACAGGACAGAACCTGTGAAACCCGCACATGCTCAGTCCAGGTCAGTGCACAAGGACCAGAGACAAAGGACCCCCACTACTGTAGTGTACCTGTGCTGCAGGCTACTCCAGTATTGGACCAGAAAGTGTGTGTGTGTGTGTGTGTGTGTGTGTGTGTGTGTGTGTGTGTGTGTGTGTGTGTGTGTGTGTGTGTGTGTGTGTGTGTGTGTGTGCGTAGATAAATACACTACTGCTCAAAAGTTTGGAATCACTGAAGAATTGTTCTGTTTTTGAAAGAAATCAATACTTTTATTCACCAAGGTGGCATTAAATTGATCAAAAAGTACAGTCGAGAATAATATTAATAATTAATAATGTTACAAATTACTATTACTATTTTAAATAACTGTTAATTCAATCTTTACATATGATTGCAGATCCCCATTTTCAGCAGCCATTACTGCAGTCTACTAACTCACTGTGTTACCTCATCCTTAAGTAATCATGCTAATGTCCTAATTTGGTACTAGAGAAACCATTCCCATTATATTAAGTGCAGCAGAAAAAAATTGTGCCCGTTTAATGAAGCTATAAAATGTCTGAGTTGCTAACGTACAAACAGAATGAAATAGAAGTAGTAGTTTGTAACATTATCAATATCTTGACCTGTATTTTTTGATCAATTTAATTGCTACCCTGGTGAATAAAAGTATCAATTTCTTTCAAAAACATAAAAATGTCTCAGCGATTCCAAACTTTTGAACGGTAGTGTATATATATATATATATTTTTTTTAGTACATCCAAATTGCACACCGACATGACCACATGAACAGGCAGACACCAAGTTGAGGGCTCTGAAGATGCTGGCTTGAAATGAACAGGGTTGTGTGTTCTGTACGTAGGAGAGAGAGGGGGGGGGAACAGAAAACAGACGTGCACTAGCCGTTACATCTAAGCATGCTGATGAAGAGCAAGGAACACAGATGACACGTGCATTTCTTAGACACCAGCGCTCCACTCTGTCCAAGCCATATTATGTCATATGATTTCATTAAGAAGTATCGTATACATTTGAGCGCATGAATGATTTTGTGAGGCGAACGCTGCTCAAATCCCCATAAGAAGAAGAAGAAAAACAAACACAGTACAGTACTTTTGACAACCCTGGTAATTTCTTTGAGTGCCAGCAACTTCGTCGTTTGGCGATTTCTATTTTGCTGGTCCACTGTTGAAATTCAGTAATGGTGGTTTGAAACAGAAATGTGTTGCTAAAAACAATGTACAAATTTTTAAAAAAAAGTTTCATCATAACAGATGTCACTGCAGCATGATGATATTGTAATTTCAGATCATTTTTGATATGTGAAACCACCAGGCATTTGTGGAGTGCTAAAAGCGGTTTGTTTCACGTGTGGAAAATTAGCAGTAAATTACCCTGGGGAGAAGAATTCTTCTGAGGCCAATTTTAATTGCAGGTGCTGGAGCAATGAGAACAAAGACCACACCCCTTCCAGTGCGTTAACGCCTGTGCTGAGAGCCAGCTACGCACTGCAGAGGAGTCCTGGGAACTGCACAGAGGCCCTGTACCCACACCAGAGGGTCAGCAGGTCAACTGACGGCAGGTGTGGTACAAACCCCAAAAACGGGACAGAAACGGATCAACTGATGAAAAGAATAAACACAAGAAACACTGCAGAATCGGCATGCTGAAAGTCATCCAGTGAGTGGCTAATGGGCTCCCCGCTTATTTAATTTGCAATGTGTGACAGGGTCAGGGGTATTTAATGGAAAAAGGGATTTTTAATTAAACAAAGCAGGTGTGTGTTTTTATCTCGTCCCTCCATCGGATCAGCTGCTCGTCCCTTTTCCCCTCCGCAGCTGCAGCAGGAAGAGCTACCGCTGAGGAGGGTCACGGGACGTCGGGCAATTTCAAACCGTCCTTAGGACAGGGCCGCGCCTGTATAATGGGGATGGACAGGACGGCGGCCATCCCGTTCACAGGGTCAGGAGGGAGTGAGTATGTGCATGCACTGATGAGAGAGTACTCTCTCACATTGGCTCAGGGATGGAGGTGGAGGATGGCCCAATCCACGAAGCTACGGATCTATCTGTGGTAAAAAAAAGAGATTTCGCCACCGGCAAACCCGCATAGCTCGAAAATGCAGTGATTTCAAGGAAACACACTCGTTTCACCCATGCACCAGTCTACAGGCTCACTGTAAAAGCGCCTCCCCTCTCCTTTTCAGAATGACCCTGAAATGGAAAAGGTCTGTGCACGTCCCGACAGTCAGGGCTGTTCCACCTGAGGGCATTAAGGCAAACTTTCCAGCACTAATTCAAGGCGAAATAATTGCGCCAAATGCACGCGTTCCTGGGCTCAGTTCGGGGGTAAAACAACAGGGAACGTTAGACAACTTGCCTTTAATTCTGAGCTCTTCAAGGAAACGTATGTTTGAAAGAAAAAAAGGGGCATACACATTCTCGATTTTAAAATTTGAAGGGCAAAAGAACTACAGAAAAAAATCACCACCATCCTCTCGCACATGTAAATGCTGCATTGCTAACATGACGTTTGAGCAGGACGAGTCACTCCACAGACCCAAAGCCACAAGGAGGCAGGTGTAACTCACATTGCAGACTACTACAAGAATATAACTGTCGTGTGTAAGAATACAAAGGTCTCGTGCTCCAATAGACGATCTAACTCTCACAATTAAACACTTTCAATGGCTGTCAAAAGCTTTTTAACGCAACTAGAATTTCAGCCAGCTCGAAGCAAATTCCCAGAGGGTCACATATCGGCACCTTTTCACTGAACTCTCTTTTCCAGTCTGGAGTAAAAAAAATTAATAAAAAAATGGAAGAAAAATGTACGCGGCTGTCCGAATTGCCACAAGCTGACAGCCAAGGAGCTTTCATCATTCAGCAGAATGTCAGTCAACATGATTTATGGACCGCATTCAACAAAGTAAGGGTGTACTGTATGGGAAATATAACTACTCTCCGCTAATTATATACGTATTGGTCCACTTAAGAGCGTCACTTAACGGCGGCCGATGGACCGAGAAACGCGGTGCTTTTGCCTCCCTTGTGACGGTTCCCTACATCCTCTCTGTCTCGCCACGCCAGTCAGGAGCCAGCATGGGGTGCAGTTAACCCGGGTCAGCCGCTTAGCCCCATTCTGTAACGCGCCCGGCCCACCCGGCCCTTCCGACAGACACCATTTCAGGTCCGCTGGTGGAAAAACAGTACGCCCCTTACCCGCCGTCACCCCACCGCCAGCTGGGATTTCACACTGAGCCTGCCAATCACGCCAACGATGAACAACAGGCACACCCTTCCTTAGCCCTGGGGCACAGGGACACGCCCCCCCCCCCAACGGAAACCCTACCTCTCCACTGCAACAATGGTCTTATCCATTAAGCCTCCTCTCCACTGCCATGTGCCTCACTCTTTAGGGCAAAATTACACTTCACAATGTGCCTGAGCTTTTGCATTTTATACTGAGCGTGGGGGGACACGTGGGTAGTGAGGTTAACTAATAAGTCACCCACATTTCTAAACAGTCCCTAGCCGCTACAATAAGTACACGCCACTGGTTTGTCCCTGCGTCAGTATCAATGCGCTGAACACACACCGTGAGGCATTTCACGACATGCGACCTTTCCAAGCCATTATGAAGAGAAACGCAGCAATGGTTCGGGTTAAAATGTTTCTCCGTGAGCCGCTGGACTTTTCAATTGGACGTGGAAGAAGCAGTAAGCCTGGAGTCCACAGCACTGACATGAGCATGCGGTTCCCTCCCCGGGCCAGGGAAGTTACTTACCGACATCGCAGCATGATCATTGTTGTTATTCTGAGCAGAACCCAAAAAAATCAAAAATATGGACAGGGAAAGAAAGTATGGCAATAATAAATGGACAGAAAGGAAGTTTAGAAGCAAGCATGTTTTTGGCAGAAGTAGTATTAAAATAAATAAACTGTTATTAAGTAAGAACTGAATAAGGCATTCATAAATAGCTTCACAACGGAACGTGGAAAAATACCTGGACATAAATTAAAGGTGCCTGAAAGCACAGGGAAGCTATACACTAAGGGAAGCAAGCAAGGTTTTTCAAGTAAAAAAAATAAAATAAAATCTTGAGGTTAGTGACAGTGAACTGTGCTCAATTTATGAAGGTCTGTTTCCAGATTATGTGGAGAATTCAGTCCGTCAGGACTAGTAGTGCGGTGTGAGGCCGTTGATAGTATGGAGGTTTCCTAATAAAATCATGTGTACACGCGCCTGGAGTTGAAAGAGACAGCAATAAATTAAAATTTTATGGCAACACCCAATTTATTTGCATTTTTATTGCTCAAAACTAAATATGCTGATGTAACTTGGACTTAGTTGATGCTTGCCGTGTGAGGTGTTGAAGCAGAATGTTCCATAGGACCCCTTATACAAAATGTACTCAAGACTTAGCAAATTCCCTTTGTCCTCCTTTTCAATGATCATCGAAATGTACAATTTGCTGTGTGAACAAGGGCAGTTTTTTCCACCTGATTAACTCCACAGGTGTGTATACGCCCTCGGGTACATGTTTTGTTTTTTCAAAATTGTTTTTGTGCTGCTGAAAATCACTCGTTGACTGCATATTTTCCATTCCCCTCCGTGTGGTTAAACCTGGCCCTCCAGGTACAGTGCCTTCACAAAGTTTTCACCCGACATTGATTATCTTTCACTTTGCTGCGTTGCAAAGTCAAATGAAAATTTAATTTAAATGGGATTTTTTCCTATTCCTATATAAGTAGCTCTCCTTTTTACATGAAATAAATGTAAAAAGGAGATAAAGCATTTCAGTTTCTTCAGAATTATATGAAAAATAAACACTTGAAAATAACCCCCTTTATACCTCAGTTTGTGGAGTTGTATTCCATTTTCTTAATATCACATTAATTATGCCAATACACTATGTTGATAGTGATTAAAATCTACCTGTGTTCAGTTGCATGATTGCAAAACACATATCACCTACTTTGTGAAGCCTCACAACTGAAAGAGCAGATCAAATCACAAAGCCCAAGAAACTGCCCGTGTGATTAAGTTGTTAGGAGACAAAAAGCTGATGCTATAACACTGGCAATATTTCTCTAGGTTGCCAGGCTCATTGGCTGAAATGGAGGAAAATGTCCAGAAATCAACCATCTCCCCAGCACTTCAGATTTAGCCTCGTCGCGAGAATGGTTAGACGAAGGCCACTTCTGAGAAAGTTTGCCAGAAGCCATATGACAGACCCTGAGACTTTCTGGAAGAAGATTTTGTGGTCTGATGAGACTGAAGTTGAGCTCTTTGGCCTGAAAGCAAAGCGCTATGTTTGGCACAAACCAAACGCAGCCCATCACCCAGGTAGCATCATCCCTACTATCAAGTGTAGTGGTGGCAGCATCATGCTATGGGGTTTCTTTTCAGCGGCGGGGCCTGAGAAGCTCGTTGCCTTCAAAGGCAAGATGGATGGACCCAAATACAGGCAAAGCCTTGAGAAGAACCTGTTTCAGTCGGCAAGGGATCTATGTTTAGGGCTAAGATTCATGTTCCAACAGGACGATGGCCCAAAGTACACGGCAAAAAACTACAAAGGAATTGCTTAAAAGCAAGAAGGTTGGTATTCTGGAATGGCCCAGCCAAAGTCTAGACTTAAATCCCATTGGCAATCTGTGTTATGACCTGTCCACCAATGTTCTCTGTCTAATTTGGCAGAGCAAATTTGCATGGAGAATGGGCAAATATTCCTAAATCTAAATGTGCAAAGCTCATACAGTCATACCAGACAAGATTAAGCGCTGTAATTTCTGGCCTAACTCTGGGGTGAATACCTTCGTATACCTTCGTAAATGAAATATTATTTTTGCATCATAAATTTATTGTGTGAAAAATATTTTAGTGCATTCAAATTTTAAGGTATAACAGGACAAAATGTGGGAAAGTTCAAGGGCGTTGAATACTATCTGAAGGCACTGTATCTCTGAATGTGACAGAACATCATGTACACAACCAGGGGAAACCTCCATACTAGCTCTCTCGTGCAACTTCCTGCATTAACGGCCACCAACATGGCTGGACTCATCCAAATCATAAAACCCTAACAAAAATATAGAGAGGATTGGTGTCCCTGACCATGCAACAATAGGACATCCCACACACACACACACACACACAAACACACACACAGGGACACACACGCACAAAGGGACGGGGGAGAGGGCACATAAATATATAAACAACAGAGTGAAGAGTGAAAACAGAGGTACGCCACCAGGTACGGAACATGAGGAGCGCTAGACTCACCGGCAGGTGTGTGAAGACCTGGAAGGTGCTGCGGAGGAAGTTGATGAGGTCCATGAGGTACCCGCTGGCTCTCCCGTCAGACTCCGACATGCTCCACTCATAGTCGGCCAGCTGGATAAACTCATCGATCTTCTGGTTTAATTTGGTGTAGATCTCCCCCTCAGCAGCGTGCCGAGCGTCCTAAACATGACAGATACCCCCCCTCTGTCAAAAAAATCCCTTCCAACTCAACTCACAGCTTATTGACAAACTGAACCCAATTTCAAAGACAAACAACATCAGGAATGACACGTTTTTTGACTGATGTTTCGATTGTCCTGCCGATAAGCCTCCATTACTCCGACACCATAAAATAAGGAAACTGCAAATTCACAACTCCTGAACAATGAATAGTCTGATGGCAAGCTCAAAAATATACTGTAGTTTATGATGCTTCTGAGTGCAACTTAAACTTGTACAAACGTCACGACCCATGGGGCAACAGTGAGCTCTATTAAAATCACTGGTAATAAAATTCAGGGAGGAGCTTTTGCGTTACATCAGCCATTTTCATACCTTAAATGTTGAGAGGCCGTAAAGTCGAGTCGTGTGAATCGTTTCCGGGGAAACGTTGGTAATATTTGTGATGAAGTCTTCCAAATATTTACATGCTTGCTCCAGGTGGGTCGTGTTTATTATGATCTGAACTAGCTGCAAAACAAGGCAGAAAGCATCAATGTTCACCCTTTGCCCAACCCGTACACCTGATTTAAGACAGACATGGTGCAACAGCCCAAATTCCTTTCAGGGTTTAGCTACAGTCCACAAAAGGGTATTTAACTTTATTTATTTATCTTTTGGGGACAGTTCAGTCTGAGGTTGGCCACAGTAAAGGTTTCTGGAATAGCATGCTCTTTCACAATTGGGTTGTTATCTGGGCTACAGTTCCTCACTTCGCCACGAGGGGCTCTGTCTTATACCATACCTCAGTCAGTCCTATATGGGGCTTTTTGATCAGATTTTGTAGGCAGCCACTCAATGTTCTTGTAAGCAGGAGATTGGTAGATTTCCGCAGCATGTCATCTATTTCTGTTGAGCTGAAATTCAGATGACACCAAAAATGATCAGAGCCCCTCAGAACCAAAATGTCCATCCACAGCGCTGCTCTAGGGGAAATCAGCTATCACCATCATATAGCATGTGTATGTAACTGGATCCTGAACAAAGCATTTGAAAATGAAAAAATTAAGCCCTCAGATAAGTGATTAGTCTCCAATTCCTTGAAAAAACTGATTTAAAGATATTTGGAATGTCAAACAAAACCAGGATGAATTTCTCTTGGTAGCCTTTAATGATAGTAAGAATAACGTGCTATGTTGTGGATGGAAATGAGATACTAATAAAACGTACTGAAATATTTATTTTACAACAAACAGCCTAATCCTAAAAAATCTGTGAACAATAGGTCTGAGCGCTACTATGGGCTATATACGTAGACACCAAAGTACTGCAAGTCAGCAAACCAAATAATCTAAAAACCCCATTTGAAAGGAGCCCAACAACAATGGAGACCCACAGAAACCCAATATCACACTTAGACAGTGCACCCAAAGAATCAGACAGCCCAGCGTTTACTTTCTCATCGACAGCACACGGCTTCTTTTAATTGCTCATAATTATGCAACACAATTTATATTTTTTTTAACCTTTTTGAAGGTAATCTTTTATCTTATTATTACTAGAGTGTACAGAAGGTTCATAACAATGTTACAAAACAAAATTAATTTTTAAATTTTTTAAATACCACCTACTGACAACATCTACTGTGCAGACTGCCATAAACAGCCAAGGGTCCAAAATAATACAAGCACCCCAAATATACCATTCCAAATAGCAACTTCCTTCCAGTAATATTTTAATGTGTTCTGAGAAATACATTAACTATAAAAAGCTCAGGAAAACTTGTGCCTTTAGTGATGTGTACTACCTGCATGTGCACACCACTGCATTCTCCCCGTGAGGCTAAAAATCCCTCACCGTAGTCTATTAATAATTCTGCCTCATACAATTGGGAATTTCTTCACAAATTCCATGATTCCTGATGACAAATTTAAACTGGATCATAAAAGGCCATAATGTAGACGCCTACCCTACACTCATTACGTCCATGCAGACCTGGCTGTATTTGCACAGAGCTGGTGGCTTTGGTTGACTCTGCAGATAAGATAAGAGTTTTGTAGGAGGGCTAGCTGATTACTGGGAGGGATGGGGTAGGTAAGTAAACGTTCAAAACAGTGGTCATTATCAAGTGTTTAACTTTACAAAGAAACAATTAGCAACATGGGACTCGACAGTCATTTGCATTAATTAACTGTGGGCCTGGGGCAGCTGAGGATTTAACAAGGCCATGACATCACTGAGCTTGCCTTGTCCTGCTATCTGAAGTTTTCACCAAGTTTAGAAAAACAAAATGGAATTAACTGTGGCCCCAAAGGACAATTCCCTTATCATAAATGGCAAAGGGCCAGGGTGGGCAGGGTGAGCAGCAAGGGTTCCCCATGGTAAGCCCAGCTCTACTGGACATCAACAGCAGCCACGGCCAGGCCTAATGGCCTGCTGGGCGCTCGTGGGAACATTTAATGGACTGTGACATGGTGTCGAAATGGGAGATCCCCCCGCCCCCCTTGTTGACGCAGATCCTATCTCTGGAACCGCGCGGGTCCGCAACACAATGGCGGCCGACGGGTAGCGGGCCGGTCGACCGGGCCAGCGGCGGCGCTGCTAGGCGCGGAGTCGGGAACTCTAAAGCCTGACGGACGCATGGGAACCCGGCATTCCTGGGAAGAGGATTTGGGGGTGCCAATAACAAGCACAACACAGACCCCTCAGAACGCCGTGGCGAAAAGCCACGGAGCTTAAAGAGAACAAATATTGGCAGGAGGGATAGAAACAGAGGGGGAAATAAACGCGGGCCCTGCCCGTTAAACGCAGAGGCTCAGGGTCTAGAGGAGAGGCCCGGGCAGGGCAGGGCAGGGCAGGGCTTTTTGATGGTTCTTCCCACAGCAGAGCTAGAGCTCAAGCTTTTCTCTCTGTCCAAACCTCAGGTGGGGGCTAGAGCAAGCAGCACTTAAGCCTGTGTTCAAGGTAAAAACCAGACCAACCGGCCTTTTGGTGCAAGTCTCCTTTGGTCAAACGAGTGGACCATCAAGCAAAGACTCTGCCACATTCAACTGAATCTAAACCTCAGTGACTTGTGCAGCACCTGGAAGCAAAACTTAAGCTTGAAAGAGACTTGGGACAATGCTTCTCTGCATAGTTATTCCTAGGGCTGGGCGATATGGCCCTGAACTAAACTGAATTATACTGTTAACTGTACAAAAATAAGGATCAATCAAAATTCAGTAATAATTATCAATTTCACTATTTTTATTAGGAAAGGAAAAGTACCTTAATATGCAGCCTGAAAATGCTAGGCTACTATACAAAATATTCAAGTAAAATAAAAAAAGCTTCCATGTTTGTAATTGGGCTAAATTAAAAAAATATACTTCTAGGCAGAACTGGGTGATAAACCATATCTGCGAATACTGCATTTTTTTTTTAAAGCATAATAACAATCATCTCCATTGTATAGCGTATTGTCTTTCTTTACTCTTTTTTTTCTTTAATTTCTTAAATCATACCTTGGCTCCGACTCCATTACGCGTTTCCACAAACTTCTTTGCAACGTCACGTCATGTTTTTTATGTATTTGTTGCAAGTTTCATTCACAACAGACAATACGCCTTAAGACGTTTACGTTGCAAATTCTTGATCATACTGTTGCAATGTGCAATTTTCAATGTTCGTTGGATGAAAAACAGTAAAATACCATTGACGACGGTACTGCAAAACGGCATTGCGTGAATTCATACTGTATACCGCCCAGCCCTAGTTATTCCTAATAACATTCTAAGATTTATCTGCAAAGAATTTTTGGAAGTTTGGCTTAAGTCTAACATTGTTAGTACACTGCATAATATGCCTGAAACAAAGAGGTAGATATAACTCAATAGGTGCAGCCAAAGCAAACAGTCCCCCCGTTTTTTGGAAACAAGGCATATTCCATGATCTAATGTTCTAAGCATCCAAACATGACTAAGCATGCTGGATAGACCTTACCAAAGTTCCTGGTAGCAAAGGTCTGTGCCTGCATGTAATTTGTGCTGGAGATGATCAAGATTGGCAAGAAGATGTATTTTGGAAACATCTATTTAGAGTTGTGAAATCCTACACAATGTTATGGAATATTTCCATAACTGTTGCACATATTTGTGGATGTCTTTACTCAAGGACTCGGTTTACAAAAACAGTGACAAATTCTGGGGCGTGAAACGAAAGTTGCGCGCGTCTCTTTTATTACCTGCGATGAAGAGACTCCGAGAATTTAAGGCTGGCGTAAATGAACTCCTTCACCTGAATGTAGATTTGAGGCACTGACTGGGACATTGGAAGTTTCTTTGGAAATTGTTGCTGATGAAGGCAAACCAAAAAAAACAAAACGTACATTTTACAATGACATAAATGCGAAGAAAATACATGCAAAAATGAACATCAAATCCATCATTTACAAATCCACCCAGTTCTTCCTTTTTTCCTACTGTCCTACATATTTTCTTTAATCACTATTCAAATTATTAACAACATCTGAATATATAGATTCAGACCTTCTCAATACTACATTCATTATAGTTTTACCACCTCTAAAACTTTAGACAATGAGTATAGCTTATTGTAATTTTTATTTATTTATTTTTATTTTTTTAAAGCCAAGCGTGGTATCATAACAGATTTCATTTTAAAACCTGATACAGTCTGCTTTTAACAGTCGGAGGACTCTTGGTTCCAAACAGAGGAAACAGCCATCAACACTGGTTAAGCAATATGCAATTAGTGTGTGGGCCAAAGGTTTTGGCCTTACTGGCCATTCAACAAACCTTTTCAATCTCTGCATCGTGGAATGGAAATCTACTGATGACAGATTTGTACTCTTCCTCGCTTTCCACAGGGATGGGGCTGTAGTTGTCCTGCTCGAATATTTCCCTGCAAACACAAATACGTCCACATTTCTGCGCTTTACGCCAGAGCGGTGCGCCTCAGCCAGCTCTCTGTGATTACCTTGCGCTGAGAGACATTAACAGCTGCCGTGGGAAGAAAGACACAAACAGCAGGCCGGCAATTTTAACATTAAAGAGTGAAGACGGCGGCGGGGCGCGGCCGCCAAGGGTAGTAATTTGGGGGGGGGGGGGGGAAGGACAGGACCGACGGCGAGAGTGCACCGTGAGTTCACCGGGCCCCGCGCTGTCTCTGCCTTGGGTTGAGCCGAGCGCGGGACGGGCGGAGACTGGGGGGGGAACGGCTACGTGACTTCAGGGCCCCCACATCCAGCCCGGGACGTGGTAAAGTGTATAATGAGTCACACGGAACCCCCCTCCCTCAGAGGCTACCATAGGAAGTGGGGGGGTGGGAGGTGCGGGGGGGGGGGGGGCAGTCAGCCTGTCAATTATGATCTCTGTGGATGGTTCCGCACCACTAGTCTCCACATCAATAAAAGTGGCTGGGTTTTTGGGGGGCCCACATAACCTTATTAACATAACCCATAGGACACTAAAACTCTGCTGGTGTCTTTTGCCAATGTAAAAACTCTAATGGGGCTTCGTCTGGGTCTGTTCCGGGACCCCAGCGTTCTTAAGATGAGGGCTGGCGGATGTCTGACCCTCTCCACCCAACCTCGCTCTTGGGGGGGGGGGACACCATGAATTGTGACAGACCACAGGATGTCTATTCTTCTATTATTTTTGTGCATGAAAAAAAAACAACCCAAACCAACCTGAACACAAGGGCCCATTTCTTCAGCAGAGTTTCATTGTACTGGTCCCTTATCTCAAACAGAAGGTCAAAGAGTCTGTTCACCGGAAATCCATAGCCCTGCAGAGAGCACAGCAGAAAAGGAATTAAGAAACATTTTCAAAAAATGTTTAAAATGTACAGTTCATGAATGAAGCATCAGAACATCCATATAAGCGCAGAATATAGTTTTGTATGTTCTGCAATTTAAATCTTTGCCAATGTAAATTTTCTAAACCATCAACAACAACAATACTACCACTATTAACAATAACAATAATACAAATTATTATTATTATGTTTATACTGATCAAGGAACATGTTGTGGGAACGCCGCAACACTGAGTTAGCTGTGTACGAACAGCACAGGTCACAGAGCTAACCCCCCCCGATGGCTGTCAGGCCTGAACAGCTAAACCCTGCTGTGTGCGAGAGCCAGCCTCCACTGTGCGGCGCGTCTTTCAAAAGCCTCCGTGCCAGAGCCTCACCAAAGGCGCCCTGGATTTATTTTAATTAAGACTTTACAAATTGACAGGGAGAAGGAGGGATAGACCATTATGTCACCGTTTCTGTTGCTCTTATTATAGTATTTTGTGTTTGCCGGTGTCCTTCGGCAATGTCGTGCTATGTGAGGTCATGTCAAAAGCGAAATTAGGCAGCCAAGCGCCGCAACTTCAAAAGCACCCAGGGCTGAACTATTATTAAGAACTAAACGCACGCACGCACGCACACCCAAAAGTGAGCTGGCTCAAAGCGCCTATCAGATTTATCGAACTGGTACAACAGTGTTTATTGTGCATGAACCATAAAAAGGGAAATGGGTAGAATAGCGCAGTATAGCCTTACTCGATATGTATTTGGGGAACACTGCAAAAACCGGAAGCAATGTATGTGGATAAACGTATACGAGATCATGTGATTAGTCTATTCTACTACTGCAGAAGATACGATTGTGCACGTTTCTTAATAAGGTAAAACAGGTGTTTAACACAAGAGCATTGTCATGGTCAATGTGTGTTACGAGCGCTGAAAGCCATTTTCAGAATCATGCATTCTAAATATAAAGATATTAAAGTATTTAAAGTATATAAGGTATTTCCCGCTCAAATCCTTTTTTCCAAAGGGCCAAACAAAAAGTGCAACACTTATTTGTTACTAGTTACTATGAGCCCAAAAAAATAGCGCTGTATAAAGTGAAAAATTTGTAAGGAGGGTGGACAGTCCGCTCCCCTTTAGAACTGCGCTTGTGCTGTTTGGCATCATGCGCCGGTTTCTTCAGTTGAGACGCTGCAGCATGTTTGAGATCATTGAGGCCTGGGCTTGTGTTTGGCCCCCGTTTCATTACTGCTTGCAGCTGTATTCACAATTGGAATTTCAGAGATGAAAACGATTAAGGTTTCTGTTATGACAGCGATTCTGTTGTGATATTGTCTGACCTACCCAGGACCCCCCCTATCTCCCCCCTATCTCTCTCTCTCTCTCCCCCTCTCCCTCTACTGGAGTGTGGAGGATGGTGTCTGTAATAATTCAGTATGTGCCATTAGGAACAAAACAAAACCAGTTACATCAAAGCATCAGATACATTAAAAAAAAATCTAAGATCAATACAAGTGAGAATTCTGGGTAATAAACAGTAAAGAAACACCGAAAGGACTGCACACACCTGCAGGGTGTCTGCGAATATGACGATCAGGTTCTTCAGCTCCAAGACCAGGTCTGGATCATTGCAGTAGGACTGACAATAAAGCAAAGAAGTCACAGAAGACAAAACATTTAATAAAAAAAGGGGACCCTTTAAAGCGATTGGCTGACATTAACCCTGCTGCACACGCAATCAATTTGAAGTAAACAAACTTTAAAAATACAGCTTGGTTAAACAATAGAGCCTTTTTCATACAAAGAACACATCTGCATTCAAATACGATCCCAGGGTCTTGATGGGAGGTTAAGGGGGGAGAGGGGGGGGGGTCACTCAGCCCTGGAGGTGTTGAGAGATGGACTTAGAGGTGCTCATACAGGGGCTACACAGAGGGATCAAATCCCGGACGGACGCCCTCCCCCCCCCCCCCCCAAAACCCTTTACACAAACACAACACCCGTCATCACCTCAGAGAACTCGCTGCTCCCAGAAGAAGACAAGGTTTACTAAACACAGCTACCCCTAAATCAGCACGCAGAAACCACAGCCACACGAAACCTTTACCTGCTCCCGTACACCGCTCGCTTCCCTCTCAACCCCCCATGCTATTGCCTAAACGCAGTTTTTAGGAGAATCCCAAATAAATCCTCTCTCTCTCACACCTGCTGGCAGAGACCCTCCTCTCTGGATGCTCCTGACCAATCAGAAGCCCCCCCTCCCCGATAACCCTGCTTTGCTTGGCAAGTGTGTTTGATTTACAGCTCTGGAACCTGCGTGGGTTTAACCTGTCAGATAGGCGGTCCAGGGGGGGCGTAAATCACGCGGCTGAATGAGCGGGAGCCTGGCGGTGACGCGAGGCGGCAGCGCGGGGCGCAGGTCACACCGCTGGCTGCGCTAACCTCCCCGCTGTTTATGGGTTTACCACACAAAGGGCAGCGCGAGCGCGGCCTGCTCCACAGCCGGCCCTCTCCTACCGCCTTAAAGGGCACTTCTGCTAAAGAGCTTCTGCATTATCTGAGCCTCCAGCAAACGGGAGGGAGAAGGACAACCGCACGCACAAACTACATTTCATTCTAAAACACTGAGTCTAAATGACAGAAGAAAAAAAAAAAAATAATTTATCCTAAATTCCACACCTCCGATAACTTCTATTTTCCTCTAAAGTTACTTCTCAATACCATGCTCTTTTCCAGAATCGGTTTCCACTTTACCCAGAATGAGTCTGTGCCCTTTCTAGGAAAAGAAGTCGTGCAACCGTGCTGACAAAATACGGTTTTCAACAGGGATGAGTGTAAGAGGGGTCTTTTCTCCTTTATTTTGGTTGAGTTTATTTTGAAAACAAGGCGTCAGGAATGATAATTGGAACCATTTCCTGGTGGGCCCTTTCAGCGCCGAACCATTCAATCCCATCTAATGAAGAGGTCAGCTGCACCTAATGAGGACAGATTGCAACAACAACAGCAGATTAACTGTGAATATTCTAAAAGTGCGGGACTAAAAGCGTGTTTGCAAGGCCCAGTCAGTTGTAAATCACTCGGGGGATTATGCAAATACCTCACTGCTGTGACTCACAGCCTGAGACCCAGAGGCTGGGATGCTCATTCTTTAATGACAAAGAGACACTGGCCAGGCCGTGGAGGTACCGCTTTCAGACCCCATATTAAAACACTGCTCTTTCAATCCCCTCCTCGCCCTGGTCAAAGTGTGTGTGTGTGTGTGTGTGTGTGTGTGTGTTTACTTGTTTGTGTATGCATGCTCATGTGTATGCATGCATATGGGCATGTATACATGTTTTGGTATGTGTGTGCACACGGGCATGTGTGTTGGTGTGCAGGCATGTGTCGGTGTATGTGTGTGTGTGTGTGTGTGTGGGTGTCCATGTGCGCAAGCACGCAGTGGTATGTGTGTGTGCGTGTGTGTGTGAGAGAGACAGCAATATTTAGATGTGTGTGTGTGAGAGAGAGAGGCAGCAATATTTGTGTGTGTGTTTGTGTGTGTGAGAAAGAGAGAGACAGCAATATTTAGGTGTGTGTGTGTGTGTGTGTGTGTCAGAAAGAGAGAGTAATATTTAGGTGTGTGTGTGTGTGTGTGTGTGTGTGAGAGAGAGTAATATTTAGGTGTGTGTGTGTGTGTGTGTGTGTGTGTGTGAGAGAGAGTAATATTTAGGTGTGTGTGTGTGTGTGTTTGTGTGTGTGAGAAAGAGAGAGACAGCCATATTTAGGTGTGTGTGTGTGTGTGTGTGTGTGTGTGTGTGTGTGTGTGTGTGTGTGTGTGTGTGTGTGTGAGAAAGAGAGAGTAATATTTAGGTGTGTGTGTGTGTGTGTGTGTGTGAGAGAGAGAGTAATATTTAGGTGTGTGTGTGGTGTTTAGGGATTCACCGAGTGTGTGCGCAGCACAGCGATGATCTTGGACAGGGCCATGTTCCACAGCTCGTCTGTGAAGGCTCTGGTCACCAGCCCCTGCGTCGCATGCAAGATGTGGTCCTCCACCACAAAGAACCTGCAGTGTGCACAGTTTGGAGGGGTCAGGATTTGGCTCGCTTTCTCTGAAACCAGGGTGCTCCTGTAATGTCAGGTGTGTGAATGAACTCATGTCGCTGCAGTGAAGGTAACGTTTTTATGCTAGTTCTGAGTTTGGAGCAACGGTCATTTTCCCTGGATCACTTCAGCTTCATTACCTTAAGTAATTTACCTCAGTTTCTTCAGTCGTAGAAATGGACTACAGGTTATGTATAGTATAAATTCTAAATTGAACATTGTTTGTTGCACCGAATAAGGTGTGCCAAGCATATGCATTCTAAAAATATACCCAAATATATATTAGATATTTAATGAACGTTATACACTATCTTATATTTAGCATTTGATACATAATAAACAAGGTAATAGACCATACATTACCCCACAATCTGATTGAAGTACTTCCTGTATCCTTCTACAGTCTCGTGCTGGAAGAACAAACACAAACACACTCGATCATAAACGCCATTGAATTGTGAAAGGCACAAGAATCAGAAGACTGGGGGACATTGAAGAGACTCACCATGTTAGACTGGGGGACATTGAAGAGACTCACCATGTTAGACTGGGGGACATTGAAGAGACTCACCATGTTAGACTGGGGGACATTGAAGTGACTCACCATGTTAGACTGGGGGACATTGAAGAGACTCACCATGTTAGACTGGGGGACATTGAAGAGACTCACCATGTTAGACTGGGGGACATTGAAGAGACTCACCATGTTAGACTGGGGGACATTGAAGAGACTCACCATGTTAGACTGGGGGACATTGAAGAGACTCACCATGTTAGACTGGGGGACATTGAAGAGACTCACCATGTTAGACTGGGGGACATTGAAGAGACTCACCATGTTAGACTGGGGGACATTGAAGAGACTCACCATGTTAGACTGGGGGACATTGAAGAGACTCACCATGTTAGACTGGGGGACATTGAAGAGACTCACCATGTTAGACTGGGGGACATTGAAGAGACTCACCATGTTAGACTGGGGGACATTGAAGAGACTCACCATGTTAGACTGGGGGACATTGAAGAGACTCACCATGTTAGACTGGGGGACATTGAAGAGACTCACCATGTTAGACTGGGGGACATTGAAGAGACTCACCATGTTAGACTGGGGGACATTAAAGAGACTCACCATGTTAGACTGGGGGACATTGAAGAGACTCACCATGTTAGACTGGGGGACATTGAAGAGACTCACCATGTTAGACTGGGGGACATTAAAGAGACTCACCATGTTAGACTGGGGGACATTGAAGAGACTCACCATGTTAGACTGGGGGACATTGAAGAGACTCACCATGTTAGACTGGGGGACATTGAAGAGACTCACCATGTTAGACTGGGGGACATTGAAGAGACTCACCATGTTAGACTGGGGGACATTGAAGAGACTCACCATGTTAGACTGGGGGACATTGAAATGACTCACCATGTTATACTGGGGGACATTGAAATGACTCACCATGTTAGACTGGGGGACACTGAAGAGACTCACCATGTTAGACTGGGGGACATTAGACTCACCATGTTAGACTGGGGGACATTGAAGAGACTCACCATGTTAGACTGGGGGACACTGAAGAGACTCACCATGTTAGACTGGGGGACATTGAAGAGACTCACCATGTTAGACTGGGGGACATTGAAGAGACTCACCATGTTAGACTGGGGCTGCAGCACCAGCCTGGCCTGTTTTTTCCTCTGTTTCCTGTAGTAGTTTTCAAAGGTTTCTCTGTCACCCTGCAAAGGGAACGCAGCAGAGCACAAGGCATCACTGAACCGTGAAGAGCATACCGGCGAAAAATACCGCTGAAAAATAAAGTATAAATAAGAGCTCCAATACTACACTTGGTCTTAGTTTACCTGGGTCGCCATTTTGAACTTTGAGCATTTAAATAAGATAAAGAGTGTGAGCAAGCACTTGAATATTCATTTAGACCTATCATTTTATTTATTTATTTATTACTTATTTTGGGAGAAGAAGGGGGGGGGGCAGGGGGTGCTTCTAGAGTAGTGTTATTTTTCCAATGACTTTTTTCCATTTCGAGCACAGCCTGTTGAACTGAAGGAGGCAGTGGGGAGAGAGGAGGAAGGCCTTGTGCTTTGGGGAAAGGTCAGGAGTTGGCATCTGTCAAACGTGTCTGAAACGTAAAACCCCCTAAAACTCAAACACTCTCGGGGGCCATCACGCATCGCTGTAAAAAAACAAAAAAAAAAAACCCCAAAAGAACCTTCAGGAAAACGTTCGAGGCTTCGCTTTGCGCAGTGATGTTTCTGACAGATGTAGGCCGTTGCTCCCCGTAAGAGGCGTATTAATCTCCAGCGATCAGCACAGTGCGAGTGGAGACGGTGAGAAATGTGGAAAAATTACACTTCACGTGCGACGCTGCTCAAAAGTTTCATGTGGAGATACAGAGATAAAAGTTCAGCGAGAAAGAGTTGTGTCCACGTCCAAGAACAACAGCGCCCAGAGGCAAACAGGAAGCTGCTATGTGAAGCATTCCCCACAACTGTAATTAAACTTGTGTCAAGCACTGCTGATTACAACACATTTAATCAAAATTAATACACTTCTCCCCTCCTCTCACATAGATCAAAGGCTGGAGCAATAAGGCATTAGTCTATAAAGGGAGCAGCACTGTGGTGTCGTTTGGTAGCGCCGACTAAGTTTTACCCCATAACCACAGTGATCACTCTTTCGCTCGCAAATACTCACGAGGCGGGGAAGACAAACAAAACATGAGACGTGAACCTCACGGAGGATGGCAGGGCTGCTTTTACCAAAAATCCTTCATTAATCAGTATTTAGAACATGACATAACTGTATCCAAATCCAAAAAAAACAGCTTTTAAAAAAAAATTTATACAGCCTACATACAGAAACCCTCCCTGACTTCACCACCCATTTTAGAGGGAGAGGGGGGCCACTGTGTGTTGGGGGAACGTGACGGTCGGCCTCTTGAGAGGAAGAGAGAGACAGGGCTGTGGAACGCCCGCCCCCTGCCTGCAGTCTGTGCGTGTGGGGGTGGGGGGAGGGGGGAGCGGAGCAGCCCATGAGGGAGGAGGGGAGGGGGGGGGGGAGGGGGGGAGCGGAGCAGCCCGTGTCCTCCGCTCTCATTAAGAGAGCCATTCAGGGGAAGCCGCTCAGGGCTAACTCGTTCCCGGCCCAGTGAGCGCCGCGCCAATCCCCGCCTGCACAAGATGAATGCAGCAGCCCAGCACTTTTTTATGCTTTGTTTTTACGGCGAGAGGTTACGGCTCGGTCAAACTTATTAGACACTGAAGTGTTCGCAGCCTTTAGGAACACAGCGTTAATTCCCGCCAGATACTAGGCTTAGCCCTCACAAACCCGCTCCCCCTTTATCCCCCCAATTGTATTAATTCAGGTTTACACAAAAATAATGCCGATGTTATGCCTATCAAAACAGTGGAAAGCCCGTGCTTTTGTGACCCAACGACCTTATATGAACTTCTTTAGTGTTGGGCAATACCTTGCAGTACACACATTCCAGGAGAGGGGACACTTTACAAGACCTTTACAAGAGATTTACAGGGGTCCGGATTCAATAAAAGAGACTGTGACTGATTAAGTCTCAGGTTAATCTGGCACCGTACCTCAATAAAGTGTATTTTGTTTGCCATATTGAGATACAGCAACAGGAAGTAATTGGTTAATTTCACTGATTGACATTGATGCAAGTGATTAACTGGCCAGATCACTAAAATACATGCCTTTTGAATCTAAAAGCTTCAGCTGGCTGGCACCTTTTCAAGCATGCTAAATTCAGTTCAAGTTTTTCAATAGCATAGGAAGAAAACTGTGGGAAAACTGTGTTGCTACTTCAATACGACTTTCTGTCTTCCTGATAATCTATAAAAAAAAAAAAACACTTAGTTAAGTAATTTTCTTTCATTGGTTTAATCCGTCTACATAAAATCTTTTTAAAAATCGCCAGGACAAGGTCAACTCCCGTTGTATTTGTTACAAATATAACTGAATATTCAAATTGACCACAGCTTAAAGACACAAAGGTTTCTATTTGGATTCCATTGCTCATGAAGTTTTATAAATGTGTTTATTTAGGCTACTTCCAGCAAGTAACGGAAGACATTTTGTTAACGAGTCCTGCACCTAGACTCATGTTGTTTATTTGAAAAGATATGAAAAGATACCATCCTGTGTTATTCCTTTTGCAGTAGCCGGCATCATTTTTGTAAACAATATCTAATCTCTATATAGCTCGATCTACACGCTGATATTTCTGATTCCTAAGTTTACTTGGCATAAAAACTGTCTGAGGGAGTCCCACAGTATTTTATAGAAACTAGTAAATCATATATCAACATTCTAGTAAATCAAGGTCATTGACATGGTTTTCCTTGCTTTAATGCCATATAGAAATGAGAAAACGCCACACTTTTGTAATTGCAAGATTAATAAGACACTTACCAAAACAGTGTAGATGTGAAGACATCGGTACACAGGTGAGAAATCAACCAGGTCTTGCGCTGTTAATACCTTCAGACACGTGAAAATGACAAAGAATATAAATGATGGAGCACCATCTTACTACATAGAAAAAAAAGGCAAACAGTTTTTTATAAATGATAGCTATGGTTTTGTTTGGTGACAAACTTGTTGGTTTCACATTTGGTCTAATGTTTGAGAACAAAATAAGCTGACTTTTTATCCCACTTTTTCTTGATGGAAGTAGTCAGTGATCCGATTAGTGAGCAATAAGTTTCTTACGAACAATACCAAATGGGCAAAATGGTGCAACAACTGAAACGCACGATGAAAATGGCATTATGGAGAAAGACAGCAAGTGCATTTCCATACGATACTGAAGAATGAATGGGAGCCAGAGGTGAAACAAATGGTGCTCAGAGAAATGACAATTATTTTACTTGAGATTAACTGAGAAAGCCTATTTTAAAACCGCTAGCCTTCCAGTTTCGCGCTTCCTAAACGGGACGCTTGAACGACGGCGCACCTCTTCGTCGGCGCCCTCCTCCTCGTCAGCGCCCTCTCCCGAGGACAGGCCGTTGTGCTGGGCGCGCGCGCGGCCGTTGAGCGTGTAGACGGGCTTGGCGTAGCCCACGCTGGCCTGCTTCTGTACGGCGCTGTTGAAAGTCCTGTGCTGCTGTGCCTGAGGGCGTTCAGGACACAAGAGGGGTCAGAGGGACACTGCTGCTTCTTAATCACACGACATCAATCTTGCTGGTAATTTGCCAGCATTACAAAAAAGCTGGCTTCACACCAGATAATGGTGCCGCCTAATTTCGCACTTAAGCAAAGGTAGATTCAACAGAGCGGCAAGGCTGCCGAAAGGGTGACCTTTTCTGAAATATAAATAGGGCTAAAGGCAGTCACTTCGAGAGCTTGATTCTTCGGAAATCTGCCAAGACATCCCTTGACAACAGAGAACTTGCCGTGGGCTTGGAATTTCCCCCACCCATTGCCGTATCCATTAGCTAAATGAAAACCTTTTCTGACTGGACAATATCAAAAAAAGGTACCATTTTAAAAGCCTTTGAACCGTGTGGTTTAGCAGCCTTGCTTGGGCTCCTAGGGCAGAGAAGTACCCCCCACCTCCAGGGTGCAAAAAGTAAGTCTCATTCCTCTGTCAGGGCTGCAACACTGTACAATCCAGGCCGGTGTACAGCACCATAAATGCACCATAAATGCACCATAAATGCACCACGCGCACTGTCCTCTTACCTGTTTCATGGCCGTTTCGCCAATCTTGTCCGAGTGTTTCCGGATGCTCTCCAGGAAGTCCTTCAGGTCGGACATGGAGATCTCCTTGATCTCCTCCCGCAGTTTGGGGAGCGTTTCCGCCATGATCTGGCAGAAACGGTACTTGCTGACTCGCGGGATGTAAGTGTTCTCAAGCTGCTCCATAGTTTTCAAGGCGGCGTAGTATCTGAAACGGAGAGGGGGCAGCTTCCGATAAACTACAGCATTATACATGCCTTTCATGCTTTATTCACAAACGTGAATAAAGCACAAAAAGTACTTATTTTAATGAAGTACTGCAGCTCTTTATTTGACCAATGTTGCAACTTTATTTTTCTGAAAATGGAATGCAAACAGTGGGGTAAATAAGGACCCAAAAACTGAAGAAGAACAAGAAGTTTCCAAAGAAAAACACTTGCCAGTAATGCCCACTCAGCACCCTGCCAAGTTTTATTTACAGCTTCAGACCAGAAAGCATAGAAATTGCATGGCTGTTAAATGTCACGCATTTGGTCCATAGACCACAGAGATTCTACATGGTAACCGAACCGGTGTCGAATGACAGGAACCATGCAGGGCGCAAAAAAAACTTTTGAAAAGAGTTTGATCCGTGTTCTGTATATTGACCAAAAGCTATCTGCTGCAGAGAGACAGAAGCACTGCAGTAGTACTGAGCGAGCTTTCCTCCAGAGTCAGCGAAAGCCTGGCTCTGGTACTGCAGATGGAAAACGTTTTACGATGCTACGCTGCTGAAAACCGCAGTGCTATTGGCCACGGATTTCTTGCGCTGTTTAACAGCGATCGCATCAGAATATCTGCATGTAGGAGGAATTATGTAGGAGGAAAGTATTGTGTTTGTACATCTGTTCCACTTTCCACACGCTTTTACGTCTGCGAGTACAAGATGCCGGCGCCTTGCATTTAAAAAAAAACAAAAAAAAAACAAAAAAACAAGGGAACATGTAGAATTAAAAGAATTACAAAGAATTAAAAGTGCTCCAGTTCTTTCTTTGACTAGAGAAAATATCCTAAAACCCCCGGAAAAAGGAGACTTCCTTTTGCATAAGCCGTGGATTGAATCCCAGAGCAAATGAAAGACCTTTTCATGCCCTGAGGATGTTGAATGTAACCGAGGCTCCCCCAGAGCCCACCCCCTGTGCCCCCCCCCACCCCACACCTCCGACCCCCCGCCCCACCCACACTTTACTGCGCTAATGCACTGCCACAGTTACATTGTTAGCTTACGCCACGATCGCTCTCCCCAAATCCCACAAGCTACCGCAAGATGAATCCTCAAAACAGGATGGATTCACAAGACCACTGGAATCGCATCGAACGTTATTTATTTGTATTTTTTTTTACTCCCCTAGATTGGCACGAGCTTATCTCTGCGAGGTTGGGTCATCTGCGGAGCTGTGCTCGCAGCTCATTCTGTGCTCAGAATGACTATAATCCGGCTCAAATCCACCGGTGGAACCCACACTAATTACAACTTTCTGCGCCAAGCTCAGGCCTCTCAGTGTGCGCTTCGGCTGAACGTGCGGCCCTTTGATTCTGAAGGTCAGAAGCGGGTCAGGATTTAGATTCCGCGTGAATTTTACAACCATTTACGCCGTCCGATATGTTTTCTTTCACTTTCCAACTCCGAATAATCGGATTACACTGATCGCGGGAGGGAAAAAGCTGCTTATGCTAAAGGTTGTTAACAAATACAAATTCATAACCGTAATTAAAGCCTTTTCTTAAAGTCTGAATATGATTACGTGCATAAATGCTCTGGTTGCGATGCACCACTTGATGTTATAATGTGGGTATTCATCTTTTAGGTATTAAGAGAGAATTTCAATGGGCTGCGACCTCACAGGATATGAGTCATCCTCTAAGGCAGGGGTGTCCAATCTTATCCAGAAAGGGCCGGTGTGGGTGCAGGTTTTTGTTTTAGCCCAGCACTACAACACCTGATTCAACTAATTAACTAATCGTGCTCTTCAATCAAGACCTTGATAAGTAGAATCAGGTGTCATAGTGCTGGGCTAGAACAAAAGCCTGCACCCACACCGGCCCTTTCCGGGTAAGATTGGACACCCCTGCTCTAAGGTCTACGAAAAGGAATACTCGTTCTTTTATTCCCAACAAATGGAAAGAATGAAGGTCAAGATTAGTCCCCATGTTCATTTCTACACTGACTCAATGACTGTACAATGCCGATTAATTAACATGCGGCATAAGCCAGTTTCAATCAATTTCTGGGGCCTGAAATGGGCCGTTCCTTCCAGGAAATCTACATACACGTTTTTATTTTTAAGACATAGCAAAAGAGAGCCAAAATGGAATTAATGACCTGTTCTTATCTGGGAATGTTGTAATGATATTTGATATTTTAATGAATTTTAATGAAACTTGGTACAAAGCCTGAACATTTCTTTTCTGGAAATGTAGAAAAATAAAAGTAACCGTTTCCTTTTAAAATAACACCCTGTTTACATATACGTGGTCTGATTGTGCCTAGAATATATCATTTAAGAATGCAGTATGCTGACCAAAACTACTACACACTCTGAGTTCAATTCAGTTCAACTGAAACCAATTATTTAATGTTTATTAATGAATACATTTGAACAGCTTGGTGTCAAATTATACCTTGAAAATAATCAGCTCATTACTTGATGCTGTAGTGGTGTCACGGTTTTCCATCAGCACAAATGACTAATTAACGGTAAATTAGGAAGTCAGCCATTGAGCTAGGCCTAATCCTTAGAGCCAGCTACTTGACATTAATGTTATGCTCGGTAGGTTTACGGTACTAAAGAGAAGGTATATCTCTTTAGTGAAATGCCACCACGATTCCACTTAAAACAGCCCCAGGTCTTCCTTACTGCCTAGTACAAGGCCCCATTTGCAGGGCTCAGACAACCCCACTGTTTACTCCCATGAACACCACATAACAGGTCCGACGACGCTGGCAGATTGCTACAGCTTGACTAGTTTACAGGAATCGTTCCGTCCGTGTGGTGGGAAAATCACAGTCCTCTCCGTCGCTTTCATCTGGCTCAATACAGTACAGTCAGTCGTTACTTGAGGAAGACAACAGTCTATTCCAATGACTTCTGCTACAGTCCACCAGTTCAGCTGACAAAGACACCCTGAGAAACCGGAGACCGTTGCTTGTGGTACTGTGAAGCATGCAATTACCACAACAACAATTGAAATATAAAAGGCAGCCAAGCACCATGAGCCCATCAGAGCACTGACATAACGCTGATGGAAAGTTAAAGTATTGCTGTTGAGACCAAAATTCAGAAAGCCCCAGAAGACCAGCAGAAGTAGAGAAAGACTCAATGATAAATTATGTTAAAAGCTCTAACCGGGTGAAGCAGCAGAAGCACAAGGGCATGAGGTCTTCAGAAGTACACCTACAACCAACTGTCTGAGGTCAATTACAAAACCCATTTCTAACGAAGCAAAAGCTACAAGTTAATATAAAAATCTTAGCATTGCCCTGAACTTCTTCCAGGATCTCATGGCCAACCAACTTTGCACTTTGACTGAATCACCCGCAGCGAAGCCCGGAAATGAAAGAACGCGCACACAAGTTGCTGAGAGACGGCGGCGTTGCGCGTCTTTCAGCCCTTCCCAGTGAGTGTTACATGTGAACTCTGAAGCGCTCCGGGGTTGATTAGACCCATGTCCAGCCTCAGTCATTAGTGCACAGAGGAGACGCGCACATTAATGGGAGAAACGCACTGCGCTAATTGCCTCAATTTGGACGAGGCCTGTGACAGCTCTCTGGTGTGGGCCACTGCTGTGAAGAAGGGCACACACAAGGTCAATTGTCTTGCGTCTGAACAGTAAACTCATTTATAATGTGCTACAATTGATTAAGGAGACATTAATGAACAAGGAAGGGTCATTAATTTCAGGTTCAGAACGGACTTTCATTGAGGGAAGCATTGCCCCCCTGCTGTTCAGCATTATGAAATCATTTAGACTTATTTTATTCATGCCTTTAGACTAATAATAATAATGGTCACACTTTAAACAAAGTCTCCATATGAAGGCCTTATATATGCTATATAAGCCTTCATAAACATGACATAATGGCTTCATAAATCATACATAAGCAAATTTCATGCTTCATAAAGGGTGGCATAACACATTATGCAACATGTTTATGCCAGATGTGTCACAGTTAGCCTAGCCTCCTACATAAGCATGTTTTATGTCACCCAGTATAATGTTTAGCCATTAGCCAGGTGACATTGCAAATTTCGCATTTGGCATAACCTGTTGCATAAGAAGGTTGTTATGTCACCCTTTATAAAGCATATATTTGCTTATGTATGATTTATGAAGCCATTATGTCTCGTTTATGAAGGCTTTATATATGCTATATAAAGCCATAATAATAATAATAATGCCCAACATGCTTTCTTGTATTTTATTTTACTGCAGTGGGTGTACCTTTTCCATACTTGCACAACATTATGAGACATTGCTTCAGTGCAAGAAATAAAAACTGCTCAATTTTCTTAAATCCTCAATCAATATTACACCACAATCGTGTGGTGTGCTGGGGGAACGCATCTAAAATCCCCAAATCCATTTCCATTTCATTAAGCATAATAATTTAGAAATATGAACATGGAAATGCTTTTACCTTTTGGAGTCAAGCTGTTCTTTCAGTTTGCTGTACATTTCAAGAACTGTTGAGGAGAAAAAAAAAAAAAAAAAAAACCATAATAAAATTAGACAACAGCAGTGAGTGCACAGCCACGTCATCCTGATCAGGTTATATCACCATTCATTTTATCAGATTTCTACACACAAAAAACACACCATATTCCTCTATCACTACACCAATCTGCTTTGCATGAATAAGGTTTGAGGGACAAACAGAAAGATATGTTCAGATATGCAATTACAAGCCCACTGTCTTCCAATACTGAGCTCTGTAAAAATTGACATGCTTATTTCACCTGCTTAACAACAGTGTCTGAGAAAGCCATAAGGCTCTACTTTGAGTCCAAAGTCATGACACAATGGACATTTTGTTGTGTATATTTCAGAACTGTTTTGCGTCAATTTCACAAGTAAAATGTAACAATGCGACAAAGGTTACATTCCAAAACTGATATATTAATGATTTCCAAAAATGTATAAAATTTATCTATTTTATGAAGGTACAATTATCCTAATCACCAACACATAGGCCATCACACAGATATTAGTTTACAATTAAAAGATGTGCCAAATATTTGTATTGTTGAAATAGAAGTATTAGTATATGTAGCTAAGCAACAAATCCTCCAATGAAATTTCAGCAGACAAAAATATCCAAGGTACGAAGGACAGCACATAGCCACGTGAGATAGCAGATGGCATATTTATTTTTCAGGCCCATTTGGAATTGTTTGGAACTGTATGCACATGCATGAACGCGCGTGTGACGAGATACGCTCACAAGATGCGCACACGTCTAAATGCGTGTGCGTGCGTGTCAGTATCTGTGCAATGTCTATATGCACGTGTGTGTGCATCTGATACACTTTCTTTAGCGTTTGTGCGTGCATATGTGCACGGGTTCATGAGTGACTGAGTGTGTTGTTGTTTTGTGACTGAGCGGGACGTACCCGTGTGCAAGAGTTGCATGCGAGTGTGGAATGTAACGTGATGTGCGTGTGCGTATGCGTGTGAGCGCACAGGATGCGTGCGTGCGCGCGCGCGTTTGTCTCACCGGGGATACAGAGCTGCAGCTTCTCCACGGTGGTGGCCATGTTCCTCTGCTGGACCCTGCAGCGGATGACCTCCTCCGTTTGGGCTGTCACCTTACATAAGGAAGGTCGAAGAATGCGAACCCCGCCGCAATTAACGAGACCGAACCCTCAGCTCCTTTCAGCACAGCCTTTACATTTCATCCCTCTCCAAAACAACTGACACGCAAAAACAAAAGACCCGGCTGGCCCCTTACCTCTTTCCCGGCGTCTTGCAGTCTTCGATTGGTATCGGTAACTTGGCCCTTAAAGAATAATATCACTTTTGTTAGACAAATAAGCGCACAATTTCCCCGTTGTAACTGCTCACCCTTGTAATCAGATCAGGCTTCATGAGGAGTCAGGAACAAAGGGATGCAAATTCAAATTAAATCTGCAACGGGAACTTGAACTTTTGATCGCGCAGCGCTTTCATGACCGGTAATCGCTCCTGACAGCCCTTTCTAACAGATTCTGTGACAAACTTCTCAATTTTACTCGGGATTTTTGAACTTTGCTTGTTCCTCCGGGTCTGTCAAACAATCCAAATCAATGACCCAATTGACCACTGGTCCCTTGTTGATAACCTCAATGAGCTCTATGCGCCATTCTTTGTCTGGGGGGGGAAGCGCGGGAGGCATTTTCTGGTAATTAAACATTCGTTTTTTTTTGTTTTTTTTGGCGCTGAATACGAACACTGGGCGGCTGATTAACATCAAATGTGGAGCCCTCCGCAACATGGCGCCATATTAGCGGTGCAGGTGCAGGGACCGGGGCCACCTCGGCCTTTCCCACATATTAAGTGACTCATTAGGTCACCGCAATAAGGAAGCGCATTTCGGGTTTATTAAAAAACCTCATTAATTTTCGGACAAAGATGCCCAGTGACCACGTTGATTTTGTATCTGCTCCCTTGTTATCTGAATATGCTTTATATAATGCTCGTCTAATTGCAACTTTGGGCGAACTGAGACCGCGCTATTTTTTACGTCCAGAAGTGTAAAGGGAGCTAAAGAGAATTGGCCTAAGCTCGCATGCTAATCTCCGTAACTTGAGCAAACCGCCTCCCCCCACCGACCCGGCGCCCAATTAAGTTTGCTGAAGGTTTTTCTCTCCTCTATAAAAGCTTTGCGCTTCTAAAATAACTCCACTTATCTTCCAGTGTGTTCCAGCAGAATGTTCAGAGGAAAAAAATCATGACAACTCAAAACCTATTTTTAACCCAAAATAACTGATTATTTGGTACCAAAATAATTAAAAGCTCTGTAATTCTATCCATTGCATGGAGCTCATAGAACGGTGTCACAAATCTGTAGATACATTTTGTTTAAAACAAACAAATGCAACTGCAATTAGAAAATAAATCCCTTTTGGAGGCCACGCCCACCCATCTGCACATCCACCAATCACACTTTGCGCGTATGTGAGCTTCCCTCTCTCTCAGCAATATAAATGCTAATCCAGAGGGTCTCCGGGGGCTCTCTGTCCTTGTGTGTGAGGTCACCAGGAGCCGAGGGCCCGAGCGGAGGCCAGGGGGGGGCAGGGGAACATGATAGCGCTCCTGCAGAGGGTGTTCTTTGCTCAGGGTATTAAGTGCAGGGGGGGGGGGGTGGGGGGGTGGGGGATTAATGGGGCGAGCCCCAGGACAGGGGCCCAATGTGTGCTCCCCGACCCCAGCGTGAAAGGTATGCCGGGTGCTGGTATCTGAAGGTTGAGGCTGTAATTCAGAAGGGAGAGGACCAGAGAGGACACAGAGGGACCTCTATGTACGTACGGTCTACCCCCCCCCCCCTCACCGTCCCCACCCCGCCCCGGCCCTGGCCATCTGCAAGTCAATCCAACAAGCCCACCCGTAGACCTAACCATCCCGTAGACAAGAGAACAGCGCGTGGAATGAGAGGTGAGGTATCAAATGGTGGAAGCTTCTAGACAAACACAAGGCCCGAGTGAGACTCCATGGCTTCTCCCTTACCATTAGCTTCTTGGCGTCGGCTCTGACTTTGAGGAGCTCTGTGATGGCGTCCACAAAGCCCTGGTGGTGGAAGTTGCACATCTTCTCGATCTCTCTGTCATGGTTCCGTATTCGGGCATCAAGTTTCTCCATAAACCTCTTGTGCGCGTTAGGCTGGTCATCGTAAACAGATCTGAAAGGCGTGACAAGACCCCGTGTGTTAGAAAACCGCAGAATATCAACTGTCGAAACCACCAGGCAGTGCAGGAATTCAATACTATTTTTTCATTTTGAAAGCCCAATTGTATATGCAGGCCCGTCAAATCGCTGCAACATCCTCAAATGTCAATTTGCACACGTTCCCCAACAGGCATGTAGGCAGCCACCTTATCTTTTCATTGTGCTACAGGACAGTACTGCTTGAGTAGTTGGGTCAGCCAGTCCACCAGTGGAGTTCATCTGGGGTCCTGAGGTGGAGAGTTAGCTGACACAAAGCTACAGAGAGCTACACAGTGAGCAAGTCTGCCCCAGATTCTGCAGGACTGCCAACCACGGCCAGAAACTACAACAGGAACACTTACCTAGTGGGCTCAAAGATGATCATTACAAGCTTTACAAAATTAAAATTGGTTTTAAGTTACGGACTGAGCTGCAAAAGATGTTGAATTTTCCTTGAAACAAATTTTCTATGTGGTAAGCTGTGGACAATTTTGATGCACTGGCTATGATTCAAGTTAATTCACTGTATGATCCAACCTGGAAATGTCAGTCACATTTGCACATATTAATGTTGAGGTTGGCAGATGCAGTAAACCCTTCAGAAAACCACACACAGAGCATGAGCTATACAGAGATATACAACTTACAGAGAAGGTCACGAGCAAACTTCGCCAGGCAAAGGGTTTGAAATTGCTGTTGACGTTAATCTGTTATGTGGGAAGTGAGCCTGGCTGGTCTGTATGGAGCTGCTATGGGATTTGAAATGAAAAACTGATATTTAAACTATATCAGCCAATTCAGAGCTGAAAAATTACCTCACAGAAAACATGCAGAATGCAGATTGCAGATATCCTCATTTGAAAAGTGGTAATTGAACAGTTATAAACAAGTAATCTTTGCAGGTCTGGGACTGTCTAGGACTCATATGGGGATCTCTGTAGACATCAATTAAATCAATCAGCTCATATTAACTACACTGCCAAAATCCGTAGGCCACCATCAACAGTTTCATCAATGTTTCCATCCAAATTTGATGCAAATGCGATTCCCGAAAATTCCACAATCTAAAAACGCCAATCGGACATGCTAACGTAAACTCATTATCATTATCGAATACAATCTGTGCGCGTAGGGTGACACAAGATTGCGTCATCAAAAACATCCCAAACGGAGAGGGGTTTTCAAGAACTGCTTGCTATTGGGGAAGTAGTAACTTCGACGCGAGCTGTACCTGACCATATTTCTTGTTTCCCCAACGGTATTGTCGGAGGCAATGGCCATTCGACCACGACGGGTGCTGAACACGTGGGAAGGAGGCCATGCAAAACAGTTCTGGGTGGTCGTGGTGCTCAGGAATTTTATGGACAGTCTTTGGGTACAAAGCGTCAGGACGCCCAAAACGATGTACTCCCCCCTTTGCAACGTGACAGTGTAAACACATTCATCAGAGTTCATCCCTTACAACATCATTCATTCAGAAATTCCGTTTCCAGCGCTATCGAATAACCTCAAAATTCACCTCAAGCGAGCGGAAAAATTTTATTGCAATTTTTTATTTTTTTTTCATTTTGCATTTCCATTCAGCTTTTCTTGTTAGAAACTTCAAAGTGCACATAAAACGGCTTGATGGAAACATGACTAAAGAGAAGCTAGAGAGAGTGAGAACCAGGGAGAGTTGGGGGTGGGGGACCCCAAAGCCGCTCTTGCCAAAGACGGGCCAGAGCAGCCTCGCGGTCCGCATTCCACTTCCTGTCCCCAGAGAGCAGCACGGGGGGGGTGGGGGTGCTCTGTGAGGATCACTCATCGGCAGGGCCAGGGGAACGTGGGCCTTTGTTCGTTCCGCCCACGTCCCTGTCCCACACCCCCCCTCCGCCCTGTCCCACCCACGGGAGCAAGGGTAGCTGCCCTAAAAACACACGCAACCCTGTGCTCCAAGCAGTAATGCCTATCAAAACATTCTATCCTGACAAAACACTACACCGAGACTTCAATGTGACATGTTCTCTCTGACACACACACACACACACACGCGCACTACCTCAGGTGACTACAGTGTTGTAGGCGACTCCCAGAAAATGCCCTGTATATATTTGTTATGTTGCTTCCTGATGATTGACTTAGAAATGGTTCTGGACTGATACACCTCACAGGTAAATAGGGACCAGGTTGGAATTTGGTCTGCTTTAGTAGGCTACTTTCAAATTTAAACTGAAAAAAAAAAACTGGCTATTCTCCTGGGTAATTATTCTCTTTAGAGGAACGTTTAAATTGGGCAGGTGTTCCTGGCCTTATTAATAAAAATGTGTCATGTAGTGTTCTAGAGACATTAGTCCATATCACCCGCAGATCCAGCCGGGGTTTAATAACCCATAAGGGCCACTGTGGACTAGAGCTGTCACTCTAACAGGGGAGAGACCCAGTTTAGAAAGTCATTTCCATTTCCAGGTGACACAGTGATTCAGCAAACAAGGAAGGAAAAGAAGGTGTGAATACTCACTTATAGGGCATACAACAACATGAATTCAGAAATCATACAAATAATGAATTTTTTCATCAAATCCTACGCAAACACTGCAATGCTTTTCTGTATATTTTTTCTTGATTAAATTCAGTGTTGAATTTTCATAGTTTTCATAACTACAATCCTGCTGCTCCTCAATGTTGTGTTTTGCAACACAAAAAGAACATTCTGTGCCACTTCTGTCTGATGTGAAATTTGTGTATCACTGTACGGGCACTGTTTCCATGTTTAAACTGTTACCTAATCCTGGTGGTTTATGCACCTAAAGGCTGGCAATGAAATAAAACAGTAGGGCACCATTCAGCCTAAAATATCAATGAAAATGTTTATCAATATCACTAAATTTGAAGGTTTGGCTGAGCATATATATATATACACACTTAGTGCATGATTAATAAGTACAAAATTAGATTTCTCCCTATAGTAGTCTAATAAAGGCAAATTCAGGCATTACTTAGCATTTGTCAGTAATAAACTGTTCCTCGGTTCATGATTGGTAACACGGACAGATAAAGACTTATGATAAATGACACGGGTTGTTCGAAAACCTACATGTCCCATAGCAGCCTTACGCTTCCAACTGAGAGAGAAAACTAATCTAGACAATCAAGGCCTACTGGCCACTTAGTTATCATCAGTATCAAATAAAGCTAAGTACAATCAGTGTTTAAAGACCTTTAAGACACACAAAGTTATCACAGGCTAATTCAGACTTGCATTCTGTGCAGTGTTGAACTATATGAAAGCACAGATTCACACTGCCTTGAGTTTCCAAAAAGTCCAAAGCCTGTAAATCGTTGGATATTTTTTTCCTGTGAATACCACAAGGGGGCAGTATGAACTATTCATCAAGGCAGAGGACTCACCAATAGTGCTTCTGTGGCGCCATCTACCGGCTATTTGACGAACTCACTGGAGTTGAATTTCAGGAATCCATTTCAACAGAATATGTAAATAACTTAATTGTGCATGATCACCTCATTACCCACTTCCCTTGTTAAAACACGTGTGATGTCACAAATGTTCTCTCGACCTGGCACCGCGCTGAAGTTGGTTACTATGGCAGCGGTTTACTCTCTCCCACTATCAGCATCACAGCTGCGAACCAGTGATTTAATGACACAATAAACACCAGGAACAGAGTGAATGTCCTTGCGCACAGCCTGCTCCAGTAGCTCTTTAAAACCAACCTCGCCTTTACAGACAATGTTATCAGCACCTCGACAACTCCAACAATGTACTGGAATAAAAAAAGCAATAAACCAGGCAGACATATCGTTTTAATGCTGTAAAAGGTGTGCTTACTCATGCAAATGATTAAAAGGAAATGCTGGTGGATCACCTGCTTCTTTGGCCTAATAGAACACATAAAGGTCAATGTGGCCTTATTTTAAGCATGCATCTTGTCCAGTTAATAAAGTGTCCTGGTAATTTACAGGACAATATTTCCAGAGATGCACTGCAGAACAACTGGAAGTACGATTATGTGTACTGTACAAAACCGAAAGGTTACAGGGACTGCTGAGAACCGAGGCAATGTACTGAGATAAAACAGCAGAAAGATAATTACCCATCTTCGCATTTGCAATACATATTCATCACTTAACTGGAGCTGTTATCACCGTACAGTGACATCATCACCTGGAGAGTGACTTTCAGCTGGGTTTTTATCCCCAAATCACTTTTACAAATGCAGCTGAATGCTACCCAAGCACACGTTTTCATGCTAACTAAAGACAGATTAGACGGTTTATTCTCCTGATCAATTCTACACAGCGGCATCACCACTTACAGCAGCAGCTGCCAAATCTGTATTTTCCTTAAAATATTTTAACAAAAATATAATCAGCTTCAAAATATATACACAGCTTCTCAGTGCTTTATATTAATTACTACCATGGTAATTCTCACTTCTAATTATTAGTCCTGACTATTCTATGGTCCATCGTTCTCACTGCAAATCTGTACGCCGATGGCTTACTCAGTGTCAGCCTTGGCCCCCTAGTGGTGGAATAGGCAACCTTCCACTCACCTCTTTAGACTGTACCTGGGTTCATAACACACAGATCTGCCAGTTGAACTGTAACCTGTAGCACATCCAGTGCAAAACACCTGACAACTGTAGGATCAGGACTATTATCAGTTCAACAGTGGGATTTAGACTGTAATCAGGAAGGGGCTTTTTGATTTCCGTAAATGTAACTGCACTATTTCAAACTAGTTTTGCACCTGCTTATTTGATACCTGTATTATTTACTGTAACTTCAGATGTTCTGTAAATTTCCATGCCAAAAAAAAACACAGCAATTTATTTTTATTTTTACAACTCGACCACAATCCTTCCTCTTTTACCATTTTGGTCTGAAACCGTCTACACCACACAAGGAAAGGATTTCTGCCTCTGCACAGCGAATGTAAGGCATAACCATAGCCGTCCACAACAGTCACACCACAGCCCCGAATAGGAAACCCAGAGCATGTTGCTGGTTTCTCTATCTGCCTCTTCTCTCTGAGGTTTCACATCTGAAATCCAACAAAGCCGCAGGCTCGGTTTTAACCAAAGAGATGAAAGTGATACTTTCCTTCAAAAGCCAGAAAACTCTTTTTTTCCCCCTAGCAGTTTTCATGAACAAAAATGCATTAATTTGGTGCAAAATCAGTACACATCGTGACAATCCCAAAGCCACTTTGAAGTCCTTCAATGTTAGCCTGTCAGGCTATGGTGCAGGTCAAGCTAGGGCCTTTCCCACCTTCTTTACCAAGGGCTTCACTGGGTTGAGTTCCCTCAGTGAACTGCCACTGCCAAAGTGGCTTTATCATTTCATGAAATAGAAAGATGTTAAATGATTGAACGATAATGTGCCACTGAATGATTTCGAGCAAAGCCATTGATGGAAACAAGTGGCCTACTTAGAGACAGGGAGATAGTATTGGGTCACAGAAAAAGGGAAGCTAATTTCATTTGAAAGTACCCACAGGAGACGAGTCCTCACAAAGAATCCACAATAAACTTTCCTCATAACTCCTCATAAACTTTCCGTTAAGCCAGAAAGTCAGCCAGTTACAAAAGTAAACGCGTGTAAAAGTGATTCAGATCCTGACCTTGCAACAACTCACTTTTATTGCCAACTTTTCAACACCGTCTCTCCGGTGGGGGAAATTCAGTTCCTTGAGATTTGAAATAATCTTGGTTTAGCAGTGCCTTCGCTCAAATAATGAATAATTCAAGAGCTGAGAGACTAGATAACTCGAGAAGCTGCATTTTTGGCTTTTGCTGTTGAGGCAGGAAGTTGGCTGCCTTGAGTATTACAGACAATCTGACTAAATAAACCCACACAATGAAGAATGGTAAAATGGCTGCATGCTCAGTTCACTCTCTCCAGACTGCACCGCGACTGAATCATGCCTGTAACCCAGTTTGTCCTGAACGACCAAGACTGAAGACACCCTGCAATAACAAGCCCACTCATATGTTCAGGCCTTTTCCCCCACAAAATGTCCTAACACTTCAACTCCACTAGGGGGCTGTCAAACCATTTCTTTGGAGGTGGGAAAAGGGCCCTTGGAGAGCACTGACGGTGCACAGACTAGTGGTGTCATTCAATGGCCACATCACGAGAGCTTGGGTCAGCATTGACACGATAGCAGCTCACCTTAGTTCCTGGCCCTCTGAGGCCGCGGGCGTCCGAAGATCACTGCGCCATTCTCTGACAGACGGCGGCCCGCAGGGTTAACGAGGAAAGCGGTACCGCCTCCAAGCCTTGGCCCCTCGCTCTGCCCACTCCCGCAGAGGTCATGCAACGAGGAACCCTGTGACAATAGCCCCCTCAAGGCTGGACGGACCAGCTTGTTATGGTCTATAAATATTTCTGCTAATCAAATGGGCCTGAAACAAAGAGCGAATTGATGCCAGCCGCGCGAGACGTCCGAGGGCTCCCGAGGCAGCAGATGTTTTCCTCCCTTCACAATGCGGGACGGCGGGTCCCACTCCGCCCGCGCGCTCCCGTAAAACGGCTCGGGAAAAACAGCACATCTTTCAAACGCTCACCGCCTGTTAGGCCGTGTCCTCACAATGGAGGCTGAAAGAGATCCAGGAGCAGGTGCTTCCTGCGTGTGTGTGTGTGTGTGTGTGTGCCTGTGTGCGCCCGCGAAACGGGGAGGGGCCCCCCCGGGCCGGTTTCGCCGGGACCCGCTGCTTCCAGGGTGACCGCCGGGGCACCCCTGTGCCGCGGTCCTCCACTGAAGCCGCCGTGCGGCTGCGCGCTGGCGGTTCGGCTCTTCTGCGGTGTCACGTAGGAGGCCCTATATGTACTGCGCGTTTCTCCCGTGGCCTGCTCGGAAAACGTACCCTGCCGGCCGTATTCGCTTGTTTGAAGACGAGCTTGTTTGTAAACATGGCCTATTTAACGCGATGTAAAGCGGTGATAGCAACAGTTAGCTAGTGGTGGGAATCATCATGAAGATTACTGTGTTAATGCCGTATTTTACAGTCACTTTTTTTATTTTACAGTCATTTTTCAATCACGTTTATATGATGCGTTTATATGGCCACAGCTTGATAACATCAACCTAATTAGTATTTGTGGTAATGTTCATAGCCACAACAATCCAGAAATGGAGCATGTCTATTGGCCTACAAAAAAACATTTCCTGTGTAAGGATCGTAAAAAACACAGGCCTAGATCTGACTGCTTTAGTACTTAAATTTGAAGAATGAACTTAAGGTTTAGGTTTGTCTCACATTTATTTATTTATTTATTTTTTAATTAAGGTGCAAGCACTGCTGAATATTGAACAGGAACCAAAAAAACAAAATTTAAAACACAGAGGTGAATTTGTTAAGCAGAATTTAAAGATGGAGGAAGCTGTGAATCTGCGATCCACAGCGACTCACCTGAGCTGCAGGTGTACCATTCTAGTGCAGTCCAATACAGAAGCGTCCATTTCATGTGTCAGAGTCTTACCTACCGCCCGGGTACTGCTGTCTCTGGAGCACTATTACAGCTGAGCCTTTCTGCTTTGCATACACCTGCTTGTAATGCATTTACAAATACACAGAGTCAACAGTCAAATCTGTCTGTCTGCCAGCCAATGAGCTCATCGTGGAAAAAGAAGACCAGACGCTTGTGTACTCGTTACATTTTCAGGACCTAGATTGGCAAAAGATAATGCCAATTAAAAGTGGATACTGAGTGCAGTAAGAGAAATGAACATTGAAGTACAGATGATATCGTGAACGAGGTTAATATCGAGTGAGCGGCCTGCCAACGGGTGCAAGGCACATTTTATCGCCCTATGTGATTTTAAATGGCGGAATTACACTCCCACCTGACTCGGTTGGGCACGGGGTGACCGTAACCGGGACTGCCCCACGTAACGCTGGCCCGGTCAGTTTTCTGCAGAGCTCACAGACACAGACAGTGGCCTAGCTCGCAGACGGATGACCTACATCCACAGCAGCTTAGTGGGAAATCGTGGCTTTGGATGAGACTGCCTCGTTTGTGGCTTCAGACTAGACTGCCTCGTTTGTGGCTTCAGACTAGACCGCCTCGTTTGTGGCTTCAGACTAGACTGCCTCGTTTCTGGCTTCAGACTAGACTGCCTCGTTTGTGGCTTCAGTCTAGACCGCCTCGTTTGCTTCGCCTGCAACAACCACGCTTCCAAGCTCTTTCAGCCCCTGATTGAAGAAAATTGTTTCCAAATTCTTCAAAATAGACTCAACATTATCAGCGGTGCTTTTTTTTTGTTCCAGAGCGCTGCAGTCTCCTGCTTTGTCTCGGACAAAGCTTCCTCCAACCCCCCCCGCACTTTCCTGCGGTTATAAATCCTGCAAATTGTTCTCACTAATAGCATCCTGTTTCCACGGGGAGGAAAGGGCCGAGCGCAATGTTTCAGTTAACATTGCTTCCTATGGCCAGGGTCAATACACCCTTGTAACGACACCGCCGTAGTGGCCGCGCACGAGGACAGACGCTGCACATCTTAATGGACATCCTCTGCGTGCTGAGGCCGCGCTGGTAATCAGCAGCCCCACACGCTCGCAATAGGCTTCCTCCTTCCTGTTTTCGGACGGCGCACCAAAAGGACATGCCTTCCTGCCTGCAACCCCCCCCCCCCCACCCCCACCCCCCTGGCGCTGCCAGGCAGAGATAAAGAAGACCGGCATCGCGGGGTCCGGGAACAATGAGCCGCCTCCGTGCTCGACCGGGATGACTCGCGGACGGCCGCAAAACAACCGAATCAAAGTCGAGCTGGACACACACACACACACACACACACACACACACACACACACACACACACACACACACACACACACACACACACACACACACACACACACACACACACACACACACACACACACACACACACACACACACACACACACACACACACACACACACACACACACACACAGAGCGAAACAATGAACCTTGAGGTAGTCCCCTGAGCACAAAGCAGATGGCCGCATATAGGACTGTCCGGAAATGTAACGGTACACACTGTGATCTTAAACGTCCGTCCGCGGCGTCCCGCAATCATTTTAAGCGCGTTCTGAATTACCGCCTAAATAATTAATAAAAGCACATTCCAGAAGACTGCAAGTGCCCGCGGCGTCGTACCCGCGGCGTCGTACCGCGCTGCTCATCAATCACAGCGAATAGATTACCGCCGCGAGTAATGACGGCTCGCATTCCAGAATGACTGTGCAGGAAGCTGCAGTTTTTTTTTTTTTTTTTTTTACAGACACCAAGGATCAAAGTGCCTATCTGCTGTGACATTCAGTATGTTTACCAAGTTGTGCATTTGCATTACATATAAATCAAAGACTGGGGTACAGTCAGAGCTACAAACTGATAACCTGGCTCTATAAACTGGACCCTGGGTCCATCAAACCCACTCTCTTCTCTCTTCTAAAACCACCGCCTACTGGGCTTCAGCCACCTTGTAATTAATATTATAGCTGACTTAACTAGCGACTAGTCAGACAGTATCACCGGAGCCTGTATTCAAAACCTTCAGTCTCCTGGCAAATCAGGACATGGCAGACTGTCGTGATTATCATAGCCCGTCTCAAGCGCAAATGCAATAACAATTCAGTGGAACGGAGGTATGCCATTAGCTCTGGTGTGTTCATCCTGAATACAGAAAAACAGCTTGCAGTCAGCATTACCAGCTGTACCATTGAATACTCATCAAACTAATTATGGTGAAGCAGAAGTAATCAAGTGGGCAGTTGCGGTTGCATTTGCATTTGAGCCTGCTGCCTTGTTTTGGTTGCAACACCGTTCCCAATACCCATTACATCACTCCTCTGGGCCAGGCCGGTCAAATTTCAGCAGAGTGATGGTGTAATAAACAAGATATTTTTAACTACCACAGCCACTCCATATTTTAAACTATCACAGCTGAGGCACTGTACGTCAGAGACATAGGAGCACGGCAAATAAATTCTGTTTGCAATAAAATGGCAAGGTTAATCTGTTTTTTTTATTTCCTTTCATTGCACATAAAAACAACATGCATTAATGAACAGTGCACTGCATCAAGCAATGTTTAAGACGGCGCAGGCATGAGTTTGTGAGTCACATCTCCCAGGGTCATGCTGGGCGCTCCTGCCTAGAGCACAGATGCCCGTCCCGTGGATGTCGACCAAGCTCATTTGCATTAATGACGCATGCCTGAAAGCTTGGCGTCCGAGGCTGGAACTAAGGCTCCTGGCCCAAGATGTGCCATGCTTCCAAACCAGGTACATTACCAACACACACCTAGCCTATCTGACCTGTGAGCATTCAGCACAGCTTAACTGAAGTCAATTTCCTTTCCCCAAGTTACCATTTGGTCAGAGGACAAAATGTAGTAGCGGTCCATCTGGGACTGCAATATGCAGCCGTCAGGTCCACTACCTCAGACACGTAGGAGAGTATGATACTTCCGCACAGTGCTGCACAGAACATCAATATAACAGCAGGTGAAGGTCACCCACTAACCCAAATACTGATGCTTGTCCTTACTTCATTCATACCACAGAATTAATAGAGCCACCCCCTTTTTGAGGCTGCCACCAAAATGCTGCCTATCTGAAAAGATAAGCTTTTTGAATGAGTTACCAAGGCCCCCCTTCAGCCTGGAGAAGGTCAGAGCATAATGTGCATGACAAAGTGGTGGAGACAGGAGACTATCCGACGCCCCAAAGCACTGACATTACCCATGCTTAGGGAACTGCACATCAGAACCGTGACCTAATCTCACAGCTGATGTAATTTAGTCACTTACAAAAGAAACTGGTCCCTTAGCTAGCGAATTTAATATGAAAACGGCGGCTACGTGGAAAATTCCGTCAAAACTCGTCAAACTAAACTCGTCATAAGAATAACAGCTATGCCACGGTCTTTTTCGTAATGAGACTTAAGTATCTTGCTCTGTTTAGCAATATCACGTTAATTAACCAGCTCTGTCCGTGAAGCTTATTCTTAGCCATCTAATGTTAGCTAACTAACGTTAGTGTCATTTATTTACCATAATTAGCTTAGTCAGTTGTTACATTTGAAACCAGAATCTGTTACGATGGTCCTGTATAACGTTACAGTTTAAGGCCACCTCGCTAATTCAGTGTCAATTAAGAGAATGTAAAAATCACGTTTAAAATTAAATAACGTTAGCTATAATAAATGAAAATGGCCTTGAAAACGAGCTAACGTTAGCTGGTTGGACAGATATCAAACTGTCAAAATGAAAATCACGCAAAAATCGTGTTAACTATCTAACGGTTTCGACAACTGTTCTAGCAAACCAGCTAGCTAACTAGCTAGCTAATATTATTGTTGCCAGATTAATGCGACACAAAAGTGTGGGTTGGGGCGATTGCATGCTAACTGACGTTAGCTAGTAACCGTGAGACAATAGCAAGTAAGTTACTAGTTAGCCAATTCTGCCAAAAACTAAAACAATAACGTTAGTAACGTTACCTAGAGCTAAGTTAGACACCTAGCTAGCGTTGTAAAAATGTATACGGCATGCAACTAACTAACATTAGGTAGTCGCCAGCACTGTAAGTTTAACCATCATTCATGATGGACGAGATTATTATTCTTTCTTTTTTTTGCTTTTAATAATACCCTTAACTAACCACATCGGCATCTTTGGCTAGCGATCCAGTCTGTGTTAGCTAATTTGCTCGCTTGCTAGTATATGGTTTGGAACAACCTTGAGCTATCATACAGCCACACCCACTAAATGTGTTGATTAATATATGTTCAATTCTGAATTTCTCACATACTGTCACATCAAATCGGACAATTAAACAAGATGAGCTAATGTTTGTCATACAGTAAACTCGTGAGCTAGGAAATCTCTCAATTAAAAAGGTACTTAGCAAGCTAGCTAAAACCTATACGGAACCTATACGGAAACAACGGTACTCTGGCCCATCCTAGACCGTGCGATTCCTCGCATTTTCCATATTACAGTCAATAACAGCATTAGCTAAGTAGGCTACAACAGTATTTAGCTAGCACACTAACGATAAAGCATGTTGACTAACATTATCTGAAAAGAGATAGTTACTACATATAACGTTATACAGCGCATTCGTAGCTAGGTCGTCACACTACCAATAAGGACTACAGCGAGCCAATATTAGCTCTATGCTAACTGGCTAGCGTTATAACGGAATAACTGACTGCAGCAGTCGCAGCTGGAGGCTTAGCTACCATTTAAAAAGCTAGCTCATAGGCTACATGTTAGCCAGTCAGCTAGCTAGCCGCTAACAAAGGCCTGACCATTAAATGTGTGTTACCAGGTAAGCTTAACCTGAAGCTAATGTCTAAATAATGTTTCTAAAAGTAAATTCCTCTCCATACCGAAGCGTGGGACCAACACAGGCCGTGTCTGTGCTCTCGATCTCCTGCAGAATGCGTTCATGCTCAGTGATACTCTCCAAGGTTTCACTCTCCGCCATGTTGGTTGTATTCACGGTGGCGATAATAAAGTGACACTGCGGGGAAAGATGTTATTGCACGGATCTGCCGCTAGGGGGAGAACTTGGCGCAAGGTGGTGCTGAATCCTGCGTTGGATATTGTGCTAAATTAGTTTAATCCACTTGGGAAACCGTAAATTGTCCAAGTAGGGCTTAGATATTAATCAATAGGAAGCATCCCTAATAATGTTCTAGCTTCTTATTATTGAGAAAATCTATAGATTATAACAAGGCTGTAAAACATTGAGGGGATGGCAGCTTGAGTGCTTATAGGCTACCCATGTAGGCTACTGGCACACTTATTTGCAAATACAGACTTTATTATTTTTTTAATCCTTAAAAAAATAGCAGTATAAATTTAAATAAAGTCTTGCGATCAATTATATCTTATGGAATATGGCTCGTTTATGTATTTATTGAATTATTATATAGCTAGGGAGCCCACTCTAGCCTACTGTTTTATAATAATGCATTGGGTAGACTAATATTTACACAGTAGCCTACTAGGCGACACTGAATTCACTGCGACGAAAAGTGTACTTACATTGTTTTTAGTCAATTACCAGGAAACGCCTACGGTCAATTGGAGTTTAATCATTAGCCTACTCTGAAGATCACAGTTCATTCCCCTGTGAAACTTTTGATATTTAAATTGTAACGATATAATTCATGAATAGGAAGTCCACATTGCACTGAATTGTTTATCTTATAAAGCTGTAATAATACACGGGTACACCTTACCTACCAAAAGTTTACTTAATTGCTCACTATGGATTTGTTTTCCAATTAAGTCTGTGATACTACCTTAAAGTCGTTCCCAAAGGCAAGTCCACAGATTCGAGTTCTGCGAAAACATTTCCGTAGACTTTCTCTTCTTTATTTTCCTCATCGGGGATACTTGGCAAAGGAGCTTTCACTCGGTCGCTGGTCATTTCTGAATTTCTGAGTTTGTGGAGAAAAGGCTTGGTTGAAATCCGGGCAACACACCTACTGTGGTCAGCAAAAAAGCAAATGAAGCAAAAAAAAAAGAAAAAAAAAAGTAACCTTGTGATCTGTAGAATATTGAATCCAACAAACCGGGTTTATTACTCTTTTGTTAAATATTGTCATAGAGCTATACATTTTTGTGGACTTGAAAAGTTATGAAGATTGTGCTAAAATATAGGAAATTATCACCGTGTATTGTTGATGTTGAATACAAGTCCGTGTAGTCCGATTTACATTTGTGTGTTTTACTGTGTTATCTGATATTAATTAATGACAGGCCAGTTTGTAGTTTGTTGGTGTATTCTGTAGGCCTAACAGAAAGTCCAGTATTCAGTCTTAAAAGTTTTCTTATCAAGATTCAAGATCCTAAGAATATTAATGTCAATCAGTTAAAATGCAACAGAATTAATTGCCTGATCACGTTTTGTTTGGTACTTCAAATGACTTTAATAAAACTTATAAAATAATGTTAGTGTTTTTTTTATTTGTAATTAAAGGTTCAATCTTGATTTGGTTATGAAACAAACTCCCCTAACAATAAATTTCCTTATTTCTCTGACAAAAACAAGAAGCCGGTCATGATTGCACACATCAGTACCGGAAATGTGTCTGCAGTACAGGAACAGCAAGCGGGTGGATGGCTTTGTGATGCCAAACTATTTTGCTGACATTTATCTCAGAGGTCATTTATCAGGCGGATACAGTGTCAGCTCTAATGTTACATCAGAGGGAAAATACCCGGATACTGACACACTTTGGAATCTTGTCCTTTCAGGGACCAAACTTGTGGAAAATCGGGTGATCTCTCTCTCTCTCCTCTCTCTCTCTCTCTCTCTCTCTCTCTCTCTCTCTCTCTCTCTCTCTCTCTCTCTCTCTCTCTCTCTCTCTCACACACACACACACACACACACACACACACACACACACACACACACACACACACACACACACACACACACTATCATTCTTTCTTCAATATGTTCTTCCCCCTCTCACTCTTAATCATTTCCTCTGTCCTTCCCACAGACTGGGTTTTCAACAGCCTTGGTAACCCTTGATCTTGGAAGCTCTGGACCTCTATATTTTTCATTCACTGTCAATGGTAAACTTAAATAGGCAACGTGTACAGAGTCTGCATTAGTATCAGTAAAAAATGATGTCCCTTAATTACTGAATAGGCTCCTTTTGTCAACTTCAAACAGTGACCGTAATGCTCATTATTTCTGGTAATGAGTCTCCTTGTTATCAACAAAGACAAGCGACTACCAATTCCTCTTCAGCGCTCTCTGTGTACATCTATTAATTCAAGATTCAGAGATTTTGGAGACCTTGTGCTGTGCACAGAGCTCAAACACTGGACAGGCCTGACCATTACAGAGTGATAAGGCTTTGTTTTTCTGTGTTTGTGATGACTTCAGTTCAGAGTTTATTGTGTTCCCTGTCAATCCAGAGATTAGATTACTTTTGTCAGGATCTTCTGTGTGTGTGTGTGTGTGTGTTGGGGGATCTACGTTTGCTATCGGGAATCAATACGTCAGCTTTGAAATGTACCTGATATATAAATAAAGAGCACATAATTTTTGAAATACTGATAGGTACGTTTGCCAGGAGATGGTGCCTATGCTTGCCTGACTGTGGAAAGTGACAATACCATGCCTATCCTACAGAGGGTGCTGTTGGGAACTCAGTCACACAGGATCCTTTTTTAAAAAAATGTTTTGTCCTTGAATGGTCCTGACTTTGGAAATGGCTGTGAAACCATAAACCGCAGTAAGTATGACCATCATCACATAAGAATGTGTCATTTCCCAGATGCTAGGGCACATTCTGGTTTGAAGATATGATCTTTCAAACGAAAAGGATAGTTCTCAGAAAATCTCTGTAAACTGTTCCAATTAAAAATAAGGTAAATGCCTTATTAATGCCAATTAATGTCAATGCACATTACTCCATATCAATACATGTCAGAACCTGCCATTCCTGCATGGGAATATACGCTCCATCAAAAACTTTTTGAAAAAAACTAGCCATCCTCACCTCCTCAAAAGGCCTGGACGATTTTTAAAGAGATCGGAAGGGGGCCCAGAGAGACTGAATTTGCACAGGGCCCAGAATTTCGTGCTACACCCCTGATGTTTACATCTTGTTTTGATGGTCCTTTTCCACTTAGCGGAGTCTCAAGAGACGCAAAGCCTCTGAAAGGTTTTTGTGTGTGGAGCCATTGTCATTTGGGCCGAATGGCTGGGCCATGAAAGGGTACTTGAGGGGCATTACAGCCCCCTTCTGATGGATTTCGGCAGGGTAAAAAGGCCCACTCCAGAGCACACAGAGTTCAAACCATGATAAAGTGCAGTTTTGAAGAGGAGTGTGTGGGCACCAGACTGGCTCTCATAGGGCTCTGGATCAAGAGGTCTCAGCCATTTCACTGGAGCATTAATCGAAGAGGGGGATCTAATCCAAATATTTAACTATGAAAACAGTCCTAGCAATGAGACAAATTTATAAGCTTTTTTGGGGGCTGCTCTTTTCAACCGAGAGATCACTTTGTCCACCTCTCCAAACATTCTTTATTGCCAATGCAACGGTGTTTTCTTTGGCCATGAAAGCATTTCCTTGTGTAAGAATACCCAATGAAAAGGTAGGCATAGAAGGAAGAAATTCTGGTTGATTAATGTTGGTATCGACCACACGTGTTGCTTCGTCAAGAACATTAAAAGCCAGGTTAAATAATGCAGCGAGCGTGGGGAGTTTACTGCAAGCGGTGGATGCCCACACCTCAAAAACATTTAGTTCAACTTGACGTTTTATCAAATGGAGATTAGAAAGTGGCCAATCAAAATGAGGAAATGCATGGGCATACAAGTTGCAATCTTTCTGTTTTTTGGTCATTTTAAGACCATAAAACGGAACCAGTGTCTGTGGATACTCTTAACTTGTGCTTGAGAACTTCCTTTGCTTGCTGTCTAATTCCATTGGCAAAAGCAATACACAGAACAACGGGAGGAGGACGTATTCTGTCTAACATAGTTTCCTCTTTAACACGCTGTGCCATGTGAGCTCACAGTTATGTTGTGAAATGATTCTACCAAGGATCTGTGTTATTATGTTCAATTAGAAAGGAGAAGTGAAAGTCTTTATTTTCTGAAATCTTACTGTCTGTTCAAAACCAGTGCTCCAATAAGACCAACAGACACATCTGTCACCTCCTGATAGACTTTGTTTTCATACACGAGAACATATGCAATAAGTGATAGCAAATCCTATGGGTCCACTCTTTTGAAGAGCGCTGGGCACAAAAGGCCTCTCTCTTAATGCAATCTGATCATATGATGAAGCCCTAAACAAACTACAACTGAGAGGAAGTGATAAACAGAACTTCCTGTAGCAAGCTGCCCAAGATAACACTTTCCACAGACTGCAGAATGAGTCAAGAGTCTTAGAGAAATGAAAGGGTGCTTGTACTGTAACAATGGCAGTGACTCCAGAAAGTGTGGCCACAACTCCAAACAGAGTTATATTAAGTGGTAAACCGACTAATTCACCAGAAGCCAACCGTTACAGTCATTCATAAGCGACAATTTTTCAAAGCCTATATTGTAGATAACCTGAAGAAAGTCATACTGAAACTTTAGGATATACGTACATAACTGTATCTCTGTGCCTTTTGTCACTCCTGTGGCCATGGTCAGTGGTCACAATTGCAAGTCTGATACAAACGGATGAATAACTATCACTTTGATGTGTATGCTTTGATGTGCAATCATCACTCAATAATATATGGGGGGGGTATGACAAATATTTAAACTGATAAACGGTAATATCCCTGACTGGCAATCATATTCATACAAAAAACACGCCAATAAGATCTAAAGTTGAGCATAAAATTGGGTTGTCTTGTTACCTTTCTGCAATGTATCTTACAAATAATGCTGGAGTATGTCCTGTACAAGGTGACGGCCACTCCTCCTTGCTGTAGGGAGAACTGCCAGTAATATCTCTCCATAGCTCCTCAGGGGCCTACCATTTATGCTGACAGGAAGCCCTTTCAACTCTAGGAAGCAGGTGGCTGTGTAGAGCATGTAGAAAATTGTGTGCAACAACACAGCATTGTTATTGACCTACTGCTTTAGTGTGTCATCACCCTCAGCCATATTACTTTCAGCTTTCAGTACCCAAAAATTTGATGAAAACTACAATTCATGGAACAGTGGTCTGGAGTCAATCAATATTTCCCCCTAACCTTGACTATTAAACACTATTAAATAGAAGCATCATGTTTCTTTTTCTTCACAAACAGTTTGGTGAATAAATAGCTGAACCTGTGAAACTGCTTGAAAAAATTGCTTAATTTAAGTTTGCATTTAAGTTTTGACCATTTAAGACAACAGTGAATTAAATCCAGGATAATGTCTTGTGCAAATGGGATTTTAAAACACAGATTATGGTGACAATCTCATAGATGACACTTTCTTTTTGACAATGAAATGAAAGAAAAGTTTTTTTTTTGTTTGTAGTTTATGATTATCTTGGTTGGATCTCCGTTCTGTATAACTTGAGTCGTTGTATCATTAGTTCAGCAGACTGAGATAAGTGCAAGACTCTCCTAGGAGCCAAGAGGCTCTTTTTGGCTACAGTGGTAACTTTCTGAGATGAGAGCAGGCTTTTATCCTACAGCTCTTGCAACAGAAAGATCTTCCTAGATGTGCTGTTCACCCCACCACCACCACACTCCAAGCCTCATTATTCGTTTACCACCCCGCCACTACTGCAAAATGCTGTGTTTCCTCACCATGCTCTATAACCTAGCAGACTCGAAGGTTTTTGATGAGAGCAGCTCTCTTGATTATTTGGTTGAGTATTTCGGTATTTTTGTGCATAAGAGCAAGTGTTTGAGCAAATTGTTAATACTGTTGAACTATTAAACAGTGTTAACAATTGCTCAAACACCTGCTCTGATGCACAAAAACAATTACATCAGTACAGCTTCAAAAGGACAAATCCAATGTCCAATGGCAACATCCAGTATTTTTTGAAGGCACGCACATATTGTTTCTCTCTAAAAACATTGCTATGAACTATTAAGCTTTAATACCGTTTCATGGGTCAGAAAATAATTGACAATTTCTAGGTGACTCACCAAGCCTTCCTTGCAAACATATATATGGTATTCTAGCCCTGGACAATCCTGATTAAAAATGGAGGCTGGAAAATATGCAGGGGTATCCCATGAACCAATTACTTGATAATGCTTGACAGCCAGTTTTGTAGGTCAGTGTTAAAAAAAAGGTTGTATTTAATCTTGAGGCAAAATCTTTAGCGCACGTTGCACCACGCAACTTAATTTCCATTTAACAAACAGTGCTCATGTAGCGGACCAAAGTAGATATGGCCATATTTTTGGTCATATTTTTTACCAATTTACCACCGGATACAAGCTGGGAATCTCAGTTAAATGGATGGTACACACGTGAAGGGAAAGTACAAGATAAATAAGGACATTCAGGCTTAGAAAATGTTGTATGGATCTGTGCACTTATTGTGCAATAAGTAAAGATGTGGTGTGAACTGGTCCTGTAATGATAATGATAACAGTAATGACAACTCTTGAGTAGAGACACCAAACAGCCGAATGTGTGACAACTGACCGGATTTGACTCCCACACCCCAAAAAACACAACACCCAGTTTCCACCCTGAGATTGCATTGAACGTTTTTTAGACGTTTGGCTGGATGGTGTGTGTGTGTATGTGTGTGGGATGGGATGGGGGGGGGGGGGGGGTGATGCCCTGGGTATCCAGTTGCCCCTCCCAGAAGTCCGTGTTGAATTTAACAGTTATACGCACACGCACACATGCGCATACACACACACACACACACACACACACACACACACACACACACACACACACACACACACACACACACACACACACACACACACACACACACACATAACTGGAAAGCACATGGAATGAGCAATGGCCGGGGGTGAGACTCCTCAGCGAAGCACAAAACACTTCCTAGGTATCCCCCCCTAAAGCAGGTCGATCACTGAAAACACTGCACGGCACAAATATTATTTCGTTAACCAACCGGCTCAAAGAAAGAAAGAGAGTGAGAGGGGATTGGGGAGGGTACAGACTTTTCAAAGTCCTCCAACTCCATTGAAAGAAATCCCCTGTGCAGACTGCCTGCATTCTTGTGCTGTCAATTAAGGGTGTTTCCTTGCATTTTCATCTTTGTTTTTACAGAGTGTAGCAGGGAAAGAAGGAAGCCAAACAAATTAACAGCCATTGTTCAGGGCCTCTAGCTCTCCCAATAACATTATTTGTGGAAACATACATGCAAGAATAACGATTAATTGTCTGTCATGAGCCGATATTCCTGGCTGGCCTGGGAGGCCACCACTTTGTAGGCCCTGAAGCCTTGCACACACACACACACACACACACACACACACACACACACACATACTTGTATGGCATCCATAGTGAGGACCGAGAACGGAGACTATAGAACTGAGGACCCGTGTTTCTGTACTACATAGTGAGAAACAGACACTGAACGTCAACACTAGACCATGCCAGCACCACTGCTAACACTTTACATTCCTTAAACAAGCAACAGGGAGAAAAATTTATTAACCCGTTAAGTGAGGACCTCTTGTTGCTGGGCAGACGCAAAGGTGTCCTCATTTGGGGATTTTTTGATTGGCCAAAATTTTGGAGGGAAAGTTGCTTTGTCCGTGGGGGAAGGGAATGACGGTTGTCTAGGTGGGTGTGGCCAGCTTTTGCACTCAAATTACCTCTAATAAGCTGCAGGCACATTACAGACAGCTCAGATGAACTCCTTTCACTCAATATACCAATCACCTGTAACTGTGCTATTCTTATACACTCCTGTTTAACCATTTTTTTTGTTTTTTATTACTTATAAGGACATGGGAAGGAATGTTAAATTAGTTTTTAAAAATATTGCAGTTACATAATAGTCCACTACAATGAAAATCATGCATTAAAGGTATAAAAAATGATTAGGATAATTTGTATTGGAATACAATAGAGGAAGACAATGTGCCTAAACATCAGGTGCTAACCGGTATGTAATAATAAAAAATAGGAAGGTTCATAAGATTTACCTAGATTTGTGTGCAGTCTCATTTACTTAACATTAGTTGATCCAGTAGACTAGCACCAATACATTTAACAGATATAAATGTTTGAGTATAATCCCACTATTTTAAATAATGGAATACAATAAAAATGTGTTTTCTGCACACTTACCACAACTATAAAAAATATTTTTTGTGATTAAGTTTTTTTCCCAGTCAGAAAAACAAACATACTAGGCCTGTACATATTGAAAAAGCAGAAATACAGTAATAACAATCATAAAGGTCACAATAGTGGCATCCTGTGAAAACATAAGAACAGTGGGACAGAGAGGGAGAGATAGAGAGAAAAGGAGAGATAGAGAAAGAGGGGGATAGAGGGAGAAAGGGGGAGTGAGGGGAAGAGGGATGGAAGGAGAGAGGAAAAGGGTGAGTGCCTGTTTGTACATCCTTGTAGTCATGTACATCCATTGGTGAAGATTAAGGGGGCGTCTAAGTGGCCTGAGATCTCAATCGGCGCACCCCCCCGCCCCGGTCCAAGATAGCAATTAGAATACCCACCCCCAAGTTTGTAATCTTAAATTTCACACCCTCACTCCCCAGTCCAGTGAGTCCACAATAGCAATCTGACACCCACCCCCACCCCGGGTCATGCTTGCAAATCTCCATCAGGCACTAGGCCCACCCCCCTTCACCCCTCTGCGATAGGGAGTCTACCCCCCAATCAGTAACCCCCCCCCCCACATTCCCACACTGGCACCCCTTGCTTAAATGGCAAACTCCGCCGATGTTTACAGCCCTTTTATGACAGAAATGTGCACCAAATGGCTCATTGAAAACATAGGCCACACATGCAGATTACAACCTTAATGCATGATGTCCACTACAGTGGACAGAAAGTTTATAGTCATTTTTTCATCATAATTATAAAAATGAGTATTTACTTAAAAAATTATGTTTGAAACATTCACACCAAGGACATGTGCTTACATGGTGTCCATGATAATGCCTGTCAAATTTAAATTGAAATGTAAAATGGTGTAAACGACTCCTATTACAAGTCTTCTGTTAGAGGCCAATTTTGTCAAATATCAGTAGTTTATGATGCTGATTAAAGATGTAATATTTATATTACATCTTTGACACCTACTGTTGAACATGAACAGCAGCTTTAAAAGACCTAAAACTCCAATAATTCAGTGATAGGAGAAATGTTACTCATTAAGATTAAAATCTGTAAAATACAATTTATTAAATTTCTGCTATTTTATAATTAATACAATAGAGCCTCTTTTCTGCCCCTAATGCCCTCTCTACCATTGGCCCTGGCTCCCTCTGCCCCTACTGCCCTCTCTACCATTGGCCCTGGCTCTCTCTACCCCTAATGCCCTCTCTACTATTGGCCCTGGCTCCCTCTGTCCCAATGCCCTCTTTACCCCTAATGCCCTCTGTACCATTGGCCCTGGCCCCCTCTGCCCCTAATGCCCTCTCTACCATTGGCCCTGGCTCTCTCTACTAATGCCCTCTCTACCATTGGCCCAGGCCCACTCTGCCCTCTCTACTATTGGCCCTGGCCCCCTCTACCCCTAATGCCCTCTGTACCATTGACCTGGATCTCTCTACCCCTACTGCCCTCCCTACCATTGGCCCTGGCCCCCTCTGCCCCTAATGCCCTCTCTACCATTGGCCCTGGCCCCCTCTGCCCCTAATGCCCTCTCTACTATTGGCCCTGGCCCCCTCTGCCCCTAATGTCCTCTCTACCATTGGCCCTGGCTCTCTCTACTAATGCCCTCTCTACCATTGGCCCAGGCCCACTCTGCCCTCTCTACTATTGGCCCTGGCCCCCTCTACCCCTAATGCCCTCTGTACCATTGGCCCTGGATCTCTCTACCCCTACTGCCCTCTCTACCATTGGCCCTGGCCCCCTCTACCCCTAATGCCCTCTGTACCATTGGCCCTGGATCTCTCTACCCCTACTGCCCTCTCTACCATTGGCCCTGGCCCCCCTCTGCCCCTAATGCCCTCTCTACTATTGGCCCTGGCCCCCTCTGCCCCTAATGTCCTCTTATTCCTATCACAGCACAATGATTCATACGCTTTAGACTCAGCAAGCAAACTCATTCACATTTTCTTCAGAAAATGTAACCTTTTCTTGCTTGATTTTCAGTGTCAATTTCTTCAACAAACAATGGCCTTTGACTGTAGAAGCAACAAGGTCAGGTGGTGTAACTGGTTTGTGTCAATTGGCGTAACCAGTATTTTTCATAAAAATATGATCATATACAGGAAAATTTATGTGGAATAAAATGTAATCCTCTATTGCAGTGTAATATGTTTTTTTTTTAACAATTTCTACATAATTTGTCAAAGATTATTTAGAAAACAGGTGTTTTCAGCATACCGTATGTCCTGCTCAATATTGCAGAAACGCATAAAATTTAAATTTAGAGATAATCCTAATAAAATCTATTTTCATGTGATATTTTAAAATGAGTACTTACGTACACTCTAGGTGGATAAAATATTTAATATTTCTCATTCTTTTGTGGTTACACCACTTGACATTTTCAGGCGCATTCAGTCTTTCATTTTAACAAATCTGATGCATGCTTTTAAAACAGGTTTTAAAAGATTTTTTAAATTGCTCATCTTGCCAACCCTTATTTGTCACTGACCGATTAAACCTTGTCTGTGTTGCGGCAAATATTTTCCCCAATAATTTTAAATGTCTTACCATTTCAGCCTGAGTCTGTAGATATCTCTCTTCAATAGCATTGATAATGGACCTGCAGTTCTGTTCTGTGTTCTTTGAGCCAGATAGTAAGCCTGGTTAATGTGGACTTGGTTAAGTTACGAAGTTCAACAGAGGTCAGTTATTGAGAGCAGCCAGGGGGGATGGGCAGGCCATTGCTGATTGGTGCAGAGTTCATCAGCCTTTGCTCCCTCATACAATGTATCAAAATCACCTACACTGCTGTCATAGAGCACCTCACAATATCCACTCAACTGTCTGCTTGACTGGCTCAGTGCTGTAGAAAATTATATTTCTTTGGTTTCCATAACTAAATATTTATCTTACTGCAATACATAATTAGACAAATTAGATTTTATATATGTAAAACTGATAACTGGCCATTGCCTTAACACAATTAATTGCCTTAACACAATTCTACCACAATTTTATAAATACATCACATTAAATGATTATATAATTTGAATAAACTGAGGGAGTATAGTTATTATTATTGGTCTTTGTGGTATTATCAGTAATTTTCAGTTAATTGTTGCATTTTTCAATTGTGCATGTACAAACCCCAATTCCAAAGAAATTGGGACTGTATGTTAAATGCACATAAAAGCAGAAAGCTGTGATTTGTAAATTCACTTTTACATATATTTAATTGAAAACTGTATGAAGAAAAGATATTTAATGTTTTACCTTATCAACTTTATTGATTTTTGTAAATATACGCCAATTCCGATTTGATGCTTGCAACACATTCCAAAAAAGTTGGGACATCTTTTCTTAATTTTAAATGTCTTACCATTTCAGCCTGAGTCTGTAGATATCTCTCTTCAATAGCATTGATAATGGACCTGCAGTTCTGTTCTGTGTTCTTTGAGCCAGATAGTAAGCCTGGTTAATGTGGACTTGGTTAAGTTAAGAAGTTCAACAGAGGTCAGTTATTGAGAGCAGCCAGGGGGGATGGGCAGGCCATTGCTGATTGGTGCAGAGTTCATCACCCCTCTGCTCCCTCATACAATGTATCAAAATCACCTACACTGCTGCCATAGAGCACCTCACAATATCACTCAACTGTCTGCTTGACTGGCTCATTGCTGTAGACAATTATATTTCTTTTGGTTTCCATAACTAAATATTATCTTACTACAATTCATAATTAGACAAATTAGATTTTATATATGTAAAACTGCTAGCTAACACAATTCTACCACTATTTTATAAATACATCACATTAAATAATTATATAATTTGTATAAACTGAGGGAGTGTAGTCTTACACAGGTATGATATTATTGATTACAGTGATTTAAAATAATTTAGTGCCTCAATGTATTACTTGTCTACAACTGTAAACTAGGTGATCTGCACATCATGTAAGATATGTCATATAAAAGAGATATGAATCAGGAGAAACTGCTCTTAGTGCAGCTGAAAGAGTGCACTGTAGTGCAGTCAAGGTTTGAATGGCACAAAGGATATTAATGCTAATATAGTTTTAAAAATATATATGACATGAGTTTATTAATTTATATTTTGTTTTAAAATGACGCTTAGTGAAACACAGTTTCTAAATTTAACGTCAAAACACTTAATTAAGCATGCTAAATAAACCTAGTTGTATTTAAACAATATGTCTGTTCTTAATAAAAGGATAAACTGATTGGTATATTGAGTGAAAGGAGTTCATCTGAGCTGTCTAATGTGCCTGCAGCTTTGTATGAGGTCATTTCAGTACAAATGCTGGCCACACCCACCTAAGCAACGGTCATTCCCTTCCCCCACAGACAAAACAAACTTTCCCTCCAAAAAAAAAAAAAAAATTTCCCTCCGAAAATGTAACCAACCAAAAAATCCCCTAATCAGGATGCTATTGTCCAATCAGAAAAATCAGTAAGGTTTCTGCCACCCAATAGCATAATTCCACTGCAGTACATGCGTGTATGCTTCAGAGGGAGGCAGGGAGCAAAGATACAAAAGCACACACACCTATTTTTCTCGGTTTAGCACATAAATGAGGACCTCTCTGAAAATCAGCATATAGCACTCTATATGGCTGTAGATACCATTAAAAGCAAAAAAAAGTGAGGACCGGCCAAAATGACCTCACTTCCCAAAATGTCCTCACTTGAAAGGTGTCTAAACTCATGGTGGTCCTCACTTGTAGTGCAATACAAACACACACACACACACACACACACACACACACACACACACACACACACACACTCTCTCTCTCTCTCTCTCTCCTGATATAATCATGACTCATGTCACCTCCACTGGCAATAAATAGCAGAAAACAGGATATATCTTTTTCACAAAAATATTTCAATGGCTCAAAAAAAAAAAAAAATCCGTCATTCATTTTAAGCCACTTTGTTACGATCACTTGGGTAAGTTTCTGCCATTATGCCATTACATATTGTGTTGTGTAATGTTAAGTGTCACGTCTCATGTCTGATTTCAAAACACTTTCTACAGTATTCACCAGCATATATCTTCAGTCCTCACCATCTTTCACATTGTATATCATGTGGTAATATCTGGGTCAGTGGATGTACCACAATTAAAGTCACCAAGGGATCTCTCAGCATGGCTACATTACAACTTCATCACTTCTTCCTGGCCAGCATTTTCTCAATGTTAATTTATATCATATTCCAGTAATTGGTCTATGCTTGATTTGAATTCTTGCTGTCCTTTTACATTGCCAAGTCATTGGCTGACACGCACCTATCATTTACATTCTCCGTGCATCACCTTGGCTGCATTCGGATCCAATTTAACACACTCCCTTCCCTTGCTCACTTCCCTCGAGGGAGCTATCTTGTGACGCAATTTGCTACGTGCAGCAAGCAAACTTAAAAGGTCCTCTGCAAGGGAGGATTGACGAGAAACAAACAAAAATGGAACCGAACCACCCTCGCAACATTTCGGAAGTGCAACACCATAGAGTTGAAATGTGATCGCCACATAGTTCTGTGGTGACCGCCCACTTTTTCCATGTGGAGCATTGCATTGTGGGATTCCCTTCTTGCTGGAAGCTTGCATTTTATACCCTTGGTGGAAGGGAGAATAAACCAGGGAGCGAGGGAATATAATTACTCCCTCCCCTTTCTTAAATTGGATCCGAATCACACTTGGTGTGGCTGCCATATTTCATCCTGGCATTTTGGGGATTCCCCCTTGAAGCAAGGGAAGGGAACGACAGGAAGAAAGGATAAATTTCGGATCCGAACGCAGCCCTGGTCTGTAAACAAGGAAATTATTTCAGCAAACCATTAAATAAAGAAGCCCACATCTCAGTATAAAAGGGACAAGGTCATTTCAACACAACCCTGTAGTTTTCAGATTGTTAGTGCATTAAGAGCAAAAAACAGTACTTAAATAAAAACAGAAAACCCTCTTGTAACCAATGAAGCACATCAGCTTGTATCTGTTCAAGAGCAGGCCCTGGCATTTTATCTCCCACTTGCCTGAGAAGTGCTGTCTTATTTGTTTAACCTCGGGTCGATGTTTGCTTTTTTTCAGGTAACTGGGCCATTGCCTTTGTACGCCATGCTCTCTCTCACGAGTTACTTCTCTTACTAGCATTTCTCGGTCTTTTGCTGCGTCATGCTAACTCACATGCCCAACAATAGCATAATCACATGTTCGTTCTCCATTTGTTGAAAATATTTTCAGACAGTGCTTTAGTGTGTGTCTTAATTTGCGCTTGTGCCACCATTGCGGCTCTTAGATCCTTTCATTTCCCACTTCAGTGCTCACACAAAGACCGGGTCGAAACTTTCCTTACCATTGGGTTAACTTGACAAGGAAACCATTTACATTAGCAACCAAAATCAATGGGCTTGCTATAACAACAACACCGTCTATCATTAAACTACTAGCAATCAATAAGCTTTTAACAGGCCATGCCATCTCAGTATGCTGATAAGACTGTCTGTATATTATTACCACAATAAGTATAGCTGTTTATGGTCAATGTGAGCTTATTCAGGCTGGTCCAATGAGATAAGATAGTAATCGTATCTTTTGATTCGGCACTTTAAAATTCCACAGCAGCGTTGACTGTCGTTACATATTTCAGTACAATGCAATCTTTGTGAACCCGTCTCACATTCTGCAGCTCCTCAGTGTCTACAGTGAGTGTAACTACATTGTCATCCACGTACTAAAAACCTGTAATCTTTCTATAAGTAACTTTTATTCCTTATTTTGGTGTATTTGTAGGCCTGTTCCATCGCTACAACGCGTGCTGTCAATTTGGGAGAGTGCACACTGGCACACATATCCTCCAAAATGTGTGCAACCAATCAGAATTTATTTGTACTCCGCACCAGTCCACCGGTTGGTCTTCTCAGCATCTACACGCTTTATGCAGCTGGTGCACGCAGACTTCAGGAATCCGATGGAGCATCAGAGATGCTATTGTGTGACGCGGTAGGGTATCTCACTGACTACTACCCTCCTTCTCTGGGCAACTGTATGAGGACAGCGGAATTCACAGGATTGGATTCAGGGCTGACCACCGCACCATGGACTAGTGGCCCTAGTCTTGATTACAACAGACCCTATGTGTAATGAAATACACATGAAATGTTTTGTCTTCCAGTCCCGCTGGTCCGCTTTGGTTCTGTGGAGCCAATAATAATCACAATGCAAGACTGGTGGAATTCTTTACCATTCACATCTCATGACAGATTGCTCACAGCCATTATCCATACCATTATCCATTATCCATACCATTATCCATTATCCATTATCGCCTGCTAGAGGGAACGGTTAACCTGCAGTTTTACATTGTATCAGTCTATAGATCATTAAAGTGGTAACACTTTACAATAACAGTATACTAATTAACATTAATTAACAGTTAAGTAATGTTTTTTATTAAGGTCCACTCCTTCTAGCCTTCATTATCTATTGTGACTTCTGCAACCAATCTACATAAAAAGGGTAGAGTAAGGTGCAACATACCTTATGAAGCTTATAAATGTAACTAAGATCAACAAATACATGAATGAATGGTTAAAAAAGATGATAGTTAATGCTAAATACTAGGTACTGTATATAATGAAGTCCCCACATGTCTTTGTTAATATTTATAAAGGGTTAATATCGTTATATTTCTGGTTCCCCAGTTGGGAATCCCAACAAAATGCCACACCTCTAAGAAAAAGTGGTAACAAAACATTTTATCATGATGCATGTGAATGATTTGTGAGTGTAATCTTGACCTTCCAGCCCAATAGCCTGAAAAGCAATATGCAACTCTTCAAATTGTTTGTGGAGTTTTTGTTAAGTGTATGACTTACTTGTTACTATAATCTTTATTAAACATTTATTAATGTATTTGTTGATCTTAGTTAACATTCACAAATAAACACACCAATTAACAGTTAATTCATGTTTACTACTGTATTAATTAATGTTAATTAGTGTACCATTATTTCAAAGTGTTACCATTAAAGTAAACAAGGACATCGTGGAGTGCTGATATTGATTTCACTGGCCAGAGGTGTGCTGAAACTAAACAAACTTCACCCTGTCCTTTGCGCCAACACTGCTGAAAACAGTGTGTGGGAGTATGTACAGTCATACATTTAACAATCTTTGTATCACATAGGCGTACTTTGTGTTTGGTAAAAATCATACGGAACCAGTCTATGTCGGAAAAATCACAGTATCCCCGTAATGACGACAAAGCGTGCGCTTGCTTTTTTTTTTAGCCCTTCGGCTGAATAAGATGTGTCTGAAGGTGTGGGCCTAATTGAATGGTGAAATGGAGTGGGTTGTATGTATCCTATGGGTGTGCTTGGACGAATTCAGCAAGGTGTACAATTCTATGATGATTAATCAGGGAGGGAGCTTGAGAGACGTTAGTTAATGTGTTGTTATAATTGAACAACTGTGGAATGCGGCTGCCGTGGTTGTTGACCTTGGAAGAACAGGCACCATTATCTCCAAAGCGGTTGATAAATTAATGAAAGGACAGTGTTTGCATTGATACTGTATCTCTCAACCGTTTTTGAAACTCCTGTCATTGACTCGAGTGACACAGATGAACGAAGCACCCAAATAAATGAGCGTTAGTGCGTGGACAGCCCCATTACCAGTAGCAGCATGGGGCTATAAATCCTGGGCTTACACTAACGCATTGTCCACAGTTCCCCGGTTTTTCTTTCAGTGACTTGCAGGGACAAAAATGTTAAATTATCCATGGAGCAATTAGTTTGAAAAGATGGCAAACAGCGGTTCATCTGGCTGGTGGATGGAGACAGAATCAGCGTTTTAATGTAGCATTCGCGGATACCGACCGCGTCATTCAGCGTTAAAAAATGGCGAGCCCATGATGTGATTCATTTCCCTTCTATAAATAAATCTATTCTCTGCTGTTAGACATGACCTTGAGTATACACTGTATATTGGTGCCACAGAGTTTAAATAGTTCTGAGCAGCATTTTGTGAACTTTCCCCTCATTTCAGCAAGTAACAAAATGGTAAAAGTGAAGACATGAGTCACCAGAAACACGTAATTACTACTGCTGTTTTGAGATCTGAATAACAAGCATATTACTGTTTATACTGTTGTAAGATCATGTCTGATCCATGCTTGGCTATTGGTTTATAAAAAGAATGAAAGAACATGCTAGATCCGTTCCTTCGGGGAGGTGGAGTGACATGGCTTGGTATCTTTGTCATATCATTTAGAGTCCACATTAAATGTTTGTATTGATTTTGTTCCAATGCTTTAATCACAGCTATAAGAAGAAAGAAAACCCATTAGGATCCCGGGCCTGCCTTTGTGTTATCATGGTGAAACATATTTCAGCACATATAGATAGAGTATACACAGTGAAACTGGCCCCGGTGGATTATTTAATGACAGTTTGTTGGTTCAAAAGAGCTTTTAAACAAGACCTGGTAAATTGACCAGTGAGGCAAAGCCTGTGTCCTCAATTAAACAATTAATTGAATGGCCTCTGAGCAATGGTACACTGGTCGTACCCCTGTCTCATTCTTGCTATCAGGTCAATATTTGGCTATGAGTCGTCACAGAAACCACATCCTCTGTTCACTAATGACAGCATTTAGAGTATAATTTCTAATACATTAATTCATTAAGTCCTGCATTATTTTCAGCAGGGGAAATTCAAATGAAATGAGGATTCCACTGGCAGCTAAGGAAATATAACTTGTTGGTTTACTGTTCATTCACCTGTGTTATTTGCTTTTCAATTAGGCCCAATACAAATTGAGATATGGCATTTCAAAAGCATTCACCTACCACTTTAAATGATTACAAGATTTTCTGCCTGAACATCCAATTTAGATAATGCTATAAAAACAATTACTTGTTCAAACACAGGCAAAATGGCAACATACTTTCTCATAATAGCCCTGTCCAAACAGTGCCATCTCCCTCCATGGTGTTGTAGACATAAATCACAATGGTAAGATAACATAATAGTTTAACACACAAAATATTTGCATAAAACACAATTTAGGAGTAAAAAGTCCAAAGACGCTTCAACGTATAACAAACAAATAAAGTTGGAAATTTCTCTAAAATAATAGGGACAACTAATAAAGTAAATTACTAAGTTCAAATGTGTGAACTTATGGGCTGACATGCTTTCCAGTTATGTGTGTGTGTGTGTGAGAGAAAGAGAGAGAGACAGAGAGAGAGAGTGAGAGAAAGAGAGTTTCAAAAAAGAATAAAATATCATCAACCATGGTCATGTTTCAAAGCACAATTGCATATACTGTTGGGGAGCAGACTAGAGGATTTTTTCCATTGTAAACATTAATGAATGAATATATATTTTACCACATATTGTTTTATGTATTTTCACGCACTCATTTATCAAATGTATACACATGCACACAGTAGTACACATGTAACGCTGTGCTGAAATAGTTTTTGCATCTGATCATGAAATCAATGGAAGTGGATAAACCTCAGCGAAATATCCCTTGGAATTATTGTACTTCCATGGATATTTTCTACTAATGAATATGCAAACCATTAAACAAGATAACGTATATCCTACGCTGACAGGGAAAATGTCAACTATAAACTATGAAAGCTCATTCAGAACACACCAAATGTGATGCTTAAGATTCCCTATATTGCTGCCAATTTCAGGTGACTCGTTACAGGAAGCATGTTCCTGATCCCCTTCACTACAAATGAGCATGCCGAACTAGCACCGACATAGCCACATTAACCATAATAGAACACCTCTAGAATCTTGCGAGAGTTATTTCCATCAAACCGTTGAAGCGACTGACTTTAACAAGAGGTTAATTTGTCAAACGTGTGCTTCCGTTTGTGTACAGGCTACTAGCTACTGTGTTTGACCTGCTTGTGTCTGTATTACAGATTGTAGCCTAGGTTACTCCACACGATGTCCAATTATTAATCTTCTATCCTAAAAATTTTACATCTACCACTTATGTGCCGACCCCATATTATGTTCTATTAATTCCATTAAAATATGAAATGAAATGAAATTCTCTATCTGCACTATATGTCCTTATCGCTGAAGCACTAATTTCATTGAGACTTACTTTTGTATAATGGTTTATGTATGCAGCTCTCTGTGTTTTATATTATTGATGGCCAAGGGACTGTGTATGTTCAAAAAAATACAATTTTGGTTTATTAAATTTTAGCAAAACAAACCACATTGATTACAGTAAGACCAAAGGCCATATTTTAAAACAAAATAACCTGTGATACTTATCAAGGTCTATCTACATGTCACAGATTATTCATCTTCCAAATGTAGATTAAAATACTTAATTCACTGTGTCATTTTGGCTCAAAAAAAGCCCTGTACCAAATACCATGCCATACGGTCTTCTCTTAAAGTAAAGAAGATTACATTATTATAATAATACATTTGCAGTCCTTTCACAGAAGACTTCCCATCCTTTCCATTCCAGCGGCTTCATGTGATGCCGCTGCTTGACACCATCACCGTGATACCACCACGATCACCAGAGATTTCGGGTATCACACATTGTGAGCTGAGTGCAGGTCTATTCTGTGCCGCACCCCCGTGGGCCTTTGGAACCTAGTGTCGACTATAGCGATCAAAAAAGGCAATGTTTCACCTAATCTTCCCTGAACAAGTTGTGTGTGTGTTCTCCTTCCAATGTTGATTTTTCCTTTGCATGATTTGTGAACCATTACACAATACAAGAAAAATCGATACACATACTATTGGTTTTGGAATGGTTTTGCATATTTAAGGCCATTGAACTGCATGAGTATGCATGGAGGTGGATACAACAGAAAGATTAATCACACACTGTCAGGCGGAGATCATTACAGGCCCTTCCAATCATTAACATCTTGCTTATCGAAAGCTCTTCTGTGTTTATCTTTCTGCTAAATGATAACCTTTTTGAAGTTGAATCTGCTGATATAAGAGTCAAAGACAAGAGCAAACCTGTGTTGTATACATCATATATATGGTGATTCAACAGGACAAAGCCACCTTGCAAACAGGGTGTAGTTATCCAGTGTTACAGTATAGATTAATTCCTTTCCTTGCAGGAGAATTCTATAGAATTATATATAGGCTATATGTCCTAACAACATATGTATTCCCGTTCCCTTTATATTAGTTTGTGTCATATTCCCTGAGTCGATAGGCTTAAACTTGAAGCAAAAATTGCTATTTAGAAACCACTGAATTACTGGAGGTATTTTCCTTAAATTATTCGAGTTTCTCGGCTGTAAACTATACTTTCAACAGGATATCAGCAGTTTCAGGGAAATTAATCTTGAATAGTACATTTTTCCTGTTTTTAACCGATTTTCCCCTTTATTCAATTGTTCTGGATTTGCTGTTCCGTTTATTTCCTGTTTTCAGAGCAGTGAGGGCGTTGTGTAGTATGAGCAGTTAGTTGTAGAACCGCACAGATTTTCATAAACGAGTTGCAGTTTCTCAGCCAATTCGAAATACTCATTTGGAGTCTTTTTTACACTGAACCTATGGGTACCGATTGTGGCATTTAACATCTATAAATCTTCATCAGGAGTTCCTGTTTTCTTTTCTCTTGCCGAATTTCTACCAGGCCTAATCGATGTTCAAATCTGCGTCTCAGTATTACACTAGGTTGAAACTATTTCCCTCATTTGTTAAAGAATATTCAGCCATTAATCGAATATTGAATTATATAATTGCGCAAGCGACTACGGTGGAATAACATACTTCTTTATCTTTTCAAGTTAATTTCACAATATTACAGAAAAAACTCGCGCCCTCACAGTTCAGAAATTGACTTAAAAAAGTAGCCTATTGAGAACACAATTAATAATGAACCAAAGATTGTTAGACAGAACGAAAAATAAATTCACACATCTATCACAAAAGAATACTTTTTTATTTCACCTTTTAAAACCATAAACACTAAAATGACAATTTAATGAACGTGAAAAATATTTTCCCCACTAAAGCAGTAACTAGTGAATATTAGTCAAGCTGGGCTCCAAATCTGGAAAAGTTTTCACTGCTGTGAACACAAAGAAATAGCCTACCCCGCACATGGCCTACATTTGGGTTATTTTAAAAACCCAAAATGCAATAGGCCTACGATATACTCTTAACTTACATTAACAACAACATTTGTTTCCACGAAATATACAAACATCTATACAAACTTCATTTTGGAAAGTGATATGTTTTGGGGAATATTTCAGGAGGTGGACATCTCCCAATTACCCCAATCAGTCCTTTCTCATATTTGCGCATTTAAAGACGCATCGATATCGTCTTCAATGTCCAGCTCTTGATCCGAATCGTCCGAAATGTCTGTATCAATTTCTTCCTGCGATACCGGAGAAGAGGAACACTGCGACCGGTTGTTTGCTATTTCTGTGCTTCTCTCGTTGGGGCTGACACCAAGTTCCTGCCTCGGCTCGCAATTTATTTCGGCGTTTTCGCCTTCCAATTCCCGCTTTACACCTTGTGGGTTTTCCTGTGGGTGAAACACACGCACACGCACACGCACACACACATATAACAGATAAGTGCACAAGCAATAGCCTAACCAAAAAGCTTAAGCTTCTTCACGCATTGCTAATACATTAATATTATAAGCGTACTTATTGTGAAAACATAGGCTATGTTCACAGATATTTGAAAATACCATTCATTGTTTTCAAGCAGTTTTAAACTAGAATTTCTGTTGATATTTTCCGTTCTATTTAATTAGCTATATTTAAATAACTAAATCTTATTCCAAGTCAAATAACCTTGGTTTGTGCTCGAGCGCTATTTGTAGGCTATTGTAAGAAGATAGATCCATTTTTTTGTAATTGCATTGGCACACGCCATGTCACATATGACTAAGGAAAGGGTTAAACTAAATGAATAAATAGCCAAATCATATAGTCAAAACACTGATATATTTTATTCCTTTCCCCACCTGCTTGAGTCGTCGCCACTTCGCCCTACGGTTCTGGAACCAAGTCTTCACCTATAAGCATGCGAAAATAAATAAAAATTTGAACTGGATTCCAGAAAAAATAAAGAACCAACACACATTGAATGAAAAGGCAATTTTAATCTGCCAAATCTTTTTAGAAAATAGCGCATGTTTTCTTTTCACATTCAACACAACCTAAAGGCATGGCCGTCAAGGTAGCCTAGTCCATTCTTTACTTTGGCTACTCTTTCAGAATAATATATTTAAATACTTTCTAAGTATTTAATATTAGCCTACTGTTTTCTGTTTTACAAATCATTTAGCCTCGTTAATTATGTTTAATAGAATTATGTCTCAAAGCCATACCCATACTAGACGTAGGTCAACTTATTTTTAGCTCATCATTGCAATTAATTCTCTGTCGAGCACATGGCTCGAGCTATGTGTTTAGCCTACCTGTCTTTCGCTTAGTTGTAACATCTTTGCCAATCTTTTCCGTTCTGGCGGCGAGAGGTATTTCTGCGTCTCAAACTTCTTTTCCAATTCAACGGTCTGGTCGTTGGAGAATCTTACTTGGCCACCCTTTCTTTTGTGCAGGGGCCTTTGAATAAACGGGGTCCATAAAAGTGGTTTACCTTTCAAGAAAAAACAAATAAGATTAATTTAACATGCTAAAGCAAAGGGGCAACATTGACCATGCCAACACAGTCTATTATTTAAGACAATTCTAAAGGATAAGTATAGACTAGTTAAAGGAAAGAAAAGGACACATTAATTAGCCATTAAGTTACGAGTGAATAAATATGAGACATTCTGAGTCCATTCGCTGCCCTGCAGCCAACATCCGTTCAACCTTAGCTTGCAGGGCTGGCCTTCAACTAAACTATGGCAAAATTTCCGTCAATGTGTTTCCTGTTGGTTTATCTTCTGTGTGACTTTAACATCCGTCTCATCCATTATCCCAATATCTGTAGGACACTGAAGTTTATTTATTCATTTAGCTTTATTATTTTTTTAAATAAAAAAAATGGTTTCCTCATATTCTTGGGCATTAAGTTATGAAACGAATATGAGATAAGAACAAGCACTGATTGCTTAGGCTATATTTCCATAACCTTTTTTAAAATAATAAAATCTATTTTTAAAAGCCAGCTTGATTTGCATTTAAATGATGAAAAAAATACTTCAAATGTTTCAAAGTAAATAATGTTTTTCATGGTTTGATTTTGTGAAATGTGCTACACAAAAAAATTATTTAGTAGGCTACAGGAGCCAAAATCTGCAAAATCCCACACGCATTGGCCTACACCTAGGTCTGCCTATATTTGAATGTCTCGGAAAATTCTTATGATAAACATACATCGGTTTAAGTTTTCTGCAGAAAAACGTACCACTACGGTTACTTGCGTCAGTTCATGCTTCGTTTACTGTGCGGTTTTGAAAAATAGGAAGCAACCAGTTATTTTAGCTGCCATAAAGTCACATCCCACTCAGAGGAAATGAACAATATCAGAAAAACGGATCCCGGCTATCAGAAGTCGAGTGTTTCCTGAATATGTCTGTATTGAGGATGTCGATAAAATAATCAGCATCGTGCACGACTCCCGGGGAAGAGCCTGCTTGAGGTAGCCAGGAAAACATTTAACAGCTTCTGAAACCAGATTTACTCCTATCGAGAGCTCAAGATTTCCTGTATGAACGGAAAAGGGTCAGGGCTTGCTGAACACAGGCTGTTAACCCCAGACCAGCACGTCATTGCCAACACAACAAGTGACTGAGTGTATTTTATTTGGTGGACTTCAGTTGTTTGCGCGACCAATAGATTTCTTTAAAATAAATAAATAAACAAAATAAACAAATATGGCTCAAGGTCGCCCTATCTGGCCCCATGGCCCCCAAGAGGAAAACAACATGTTGTACTACAGAAATAATGTGTTAAATTATTAATATCCTACAAACTGAGAAATGTTGTTCGTTGGGGTTGACAATATAAAAACGTGGGCTCTCTCGTCAAAAGAGTTGGCTATTTCATTGTTTGATAGGCTACACATCAAGAAATTCCAAACAACAGGCTATTATGATTTCTGATGGTCATGAAGCATGTATAGTCTAATAGCGTAATAGCTATCATTCACCGTGAGAGGAGAATTGTAGGCCTATAGGCTGTATGTTGAGGAATGGTTCCTATGGTTGAGGAACCTGATGTAAACCACTGAGTTTGTAAACTGGAATAGTCTATTTCACGTTAGGTTTATGACTTAAAATTAATTGATATTATCAGATCGGATAAATATTAAGCCTATCCGTGCCAATAAATGAACTGTTTGCCACTCCCAAACAGGCTAACATATATTTTTTAATATGTTAGTTATTTTTTTTAAGCGTAATTCTCCACAATAACTCAATTAACATGGAATCAGTTTGAACGAAAAGACCTCTTAAATAATTCATTTTATTGTGTATGCTATAGCGCTTTTTACAGAGAATTGTCGCAAAGACGCTGTACAGAGAAACAGAAGGAGAATTGAGCAAAACCCAGGCCTGAACCCCCGAACAGCAAACGAGGTGGGGGAAAAAAACTCCCCAGTGGGAAAATAACAAAACAATAGCATGCCCCAATTGGAAGTTATAGGCCAGCCTGGCTTCTTTAAATACTTAAAACATATCTAACTCCACGTAAAATAGTGACAAATTTAACCTATGTAAACACCCGATTCAACTCTATAGTCTAGACAAATTAAATGTATTATGAAGTTAGAAACTCGGACAACTGAAGGCTAATTTCTTGTCACCCCCGTTATTGGCTGGCCTGTTACTTTACAGAACTAAGTTGTGAATGGAAGAAGCGCAGCTGTCAATGCGTTACAGACCTCAATATAGCCTAGAACCCGCATAAAAGTATTTCGGTTAAATGCAACTCAGCAAAAATCTGAAAATTTGCAGTAACTTAAAAGCCTTCTTTGCACAAACTCGGCATGTTTATAGGTTAGGCTACAATAAACGCCAGGACGTAACCCGTTCAGCTTAGTAGGCTGTGCACTCACCCCGTTCAGCTTAGTAGGCTACTTTGGCAGGCTATTTAACCTAAAACAAACAATCAAAAAAACACAAATTTACAGTGTCCTATTCCAATATATTTGCAGTTTAATTAAATAGCTACTTACCAAGAGGATCATGCCTGATCAGAGCATGGGCGTATTCTCCGACAGCGCGGTGAAATGGATACATTGAATTGCTAAAAGCTCCGGAGCCGTAGGTAGCTGTCAGTGCTGCGTGGTGCGAGAAGGCTGGATGAATCGGCGTTGGTTCATAGATGGGAGTTCTGTAAGGGGGTACCAAACTTGTGAAGGACGAATTTGGGGACGGTAGAGTTGGAGTCGGGACGATTGCTGAAGACGCCGGAGTTACATTTCTGCCCAGAATGTCTTCAATGTAGAAGGGAGTTGGATGGACGGGCTGAAGTGGGGTCGGTGCATAAAGAGGAACACTCATGGCCGAAGACACAGGGTGCTGGTATTGCATGACTAATAGCCTAACTGCCGCTCTCCGGCTACGTTTCGAGAGTAAAACAGATTAATAACGATCCCGTAGGTCATAAACTGCTAAACGACTGAAGAAATAGAGGGTGTTCCTTTCTCCATCGGTCACTGGAGGTTTGTTGGTAAAACTTTTACCAGTTTGGTCGCTATCTAAGTATTGAGAGGGAGGAGATAAGTATAGGCCAACTTCCTGCAGGTAAGCGTGGATTCTGATTGGCTATCGCGGAAGATATGCACTTTACAGCAGGATCACATTTAGTAGGCTACCACATCTTGAATCAGTGGCATGGTAACCAGAAAAATAACGTTTTTTTTATTTTCAATAATCTATCGTTTTAACTACACAAGTGGAATTGCTGTAAAGCGTTTGAGATTTTACATAAATGAAAATAGGCTACAGGCTAAGGTCTATATTGCCTAGTGAACTTTAGACCAATGAAAAAGTTATTAGCCTATAAATAACCGTTATTATTCTTATTATTATATTAGAGGAATAGGCTCAGAAGCCACGCCTTTTTGTGTGTGATAGTCAAGTGTAATATGAAACGTCATAATAATTTAATAACTGGGATTAAAATTCACTGTTAAAAGTTTCGCCCTATAGTCTACACTCTCAGAGATAAAGGATACAGTGGAGGTACATTTTTCTTCTTTAAGGAACCAATTTTCCAAATGTACCCTGAAAGTACAATAATGTTTTATTTGTGTAGGCTACAAATAAGTACATTTTACAAGCGAAACGAGCCACAAAATAATTGCATTGCTCGGGGTACAATTTTATGGAGACTATAGGGCCACACTCCAGTGACAAAACGTTTGTGCCTTTTTACGCACTTTTCGTACACTTTTTCTGAGAGTAAAGGCTTAGGCAAAATCAACATATTGCCCCTGTTATCTGCCGCACTGTGCATTTTATGAATAGGTTAAATATATGCTAGGCTAAGGAATAAACAATCTCCTTATTGACCGTTGTTATGCAGACCATCATTAGTTTCTAGATAGTCCAGTTGCAAAGGGAAAATACCCATCTCATTGGAGTGGCAGAAGAAAGATATAATTGGGTTACCTGCCTCAGATGTTTGTTAAGAATTAGGATGTTATCACTAAAGTTAACCGCAAATGCAAGACTGATTAGGACCAATTCAGCGATATAGCCCATGATTGACTCAGTTAAATTTTTTGTCAAGTTAATTACTGCATTGTCATTACAATCGTTCCTGGCTGCAGATTGCAAATAATTAGCTGATTAATTGAATTCACCGAGCAGCCTATTGATCCTGACAGAGTAATAAACATTAAACGCACCATTAGGCTACGTGGACGTATAAGTAGGCTGGCCTATTCGACAACTTAAGACATTCTCACCGTAGTTGAATAAACAGATTTCCACAACATAAAACGACATGTGATTTCAGAAGCTTTATATGTGTGTATCCTCCTACAACCACAATCAACAATGTTTGAGAACATTTTGAATAACGAAATAATCAGTCACACTTCAAGGAAAGACCCCCGCCCCATCATAATTTAATCTTTACAAAATCACCTGTCTATGGAACAGAGAAACTACGAAAAACATTTACCACCACGTTTAGGATAGACCTAGGCCTAACTGCGTTACATGTGGGTAGGCTACTTTCTAATCCTCGTCAACGATAGGTAGCCTATAGCCTACAAATAGGCTAACTGAAACCAAATATTGGGGATAAAAAGCTGAAAAGTAGCCTAGCTTCACATGAAAGACAATCGGTAGATGGCTAATATTTGGAGTTTGGCAATCATTAGCCTACAGTTAATTGATTGGACTGCACTCCATCGGCGTCTGGACTCCTGTGCAGAAATGGCCGATAAATATGAAAAGCAGGTTAGTTATCGCAAAACCCAATTGTTATTGAGGTCTTGATGGCGCCGTAGTTCCAATTCTCTGCATATTTAAGAGAAAGGCTCAACATAGACGGGCCACAAGCTCCCAAAATTAAGTTTCGCATCCGCCACTAAATATTTTGCTTTTAACATGCCAGTTGAACATTGCAGTTTTCCCTTTGAGTTGAAAATTGATGCCAGGACTGGACTTAATGAATACTATAATGGACGCGATTCAATATTGTGACTTGTCATTAACAGTGCTAGGTTTAAAAAAATAATAATTATATAGGCTATATATATAATTTTTTTTAAGGTAACATGCATTTAGGCTATGTTTAATCGCATCACCACTTTAGTGAAAAAACTGCTAGATTGTGTAGTCTTACACTATAGCTCATGTTAAACAAGGGAGAGTGGTCAGGAGGGTTAGCCATCAGAATAATCTATTAGTGGGAGGGACTTTTACTAAGCTCTTAATTAAGTAGGCACGGGTTCGAATATACATTCTCCACTCAACAGTAACATTATTTGCAAATAGCATGAAGTGGAACAATAGCATTTAAGTAGCCTAGGCACGCCAAATATAGGGATAGACAGGAAACCAGATTGAGTTGTAGTTAGTATCTTACGTCTTGAAAAGGGGAGATTGGTAGATTCAATCACACTTGTAAAGCTAGGCTAGCCCTACCTCCTTTTAGAACGAATTTAACAAAATAATTTGTCAATAGGCTATGGCCCGTTAAAAAAATAAAATAACGTAAGGTAGGCTAGGCTAATCAAAGGCAACAGGAATATAGCCTAGCCTAGGCTATATTCTCCACGACATGGGACATTATTATTATGCACATTAACATTTAGGCCCAACACCAAAACAGGACACTTCTTTTGTAGCCTAGTATCAGATTTAATAGGCTACAGCCGATAAGCGTTAGAAAAAATCTTTTATATCACAACAAATCTGACAATTATGTGTAGGCTACCTACGAATGAACTGGTTGTTGTCCTGCACGTCCGGCAACGTTATTTTTTTTTTCTTTCAGTGGGTAAGTTCACACTAACTCAATTCCAGTCAATATTGCACACAGTAGGCTACGCTTCTGGAAGTAGTGCCTGGATAAGTGGGTAGCTACTCTAATTTAGCAATCGATGACTAGGCCTACTAATTGGTAGCCTACGTGCACCAGTGGAGAATAAGAAGTGAGTAATGCCCACTAAGAAAGAAGACAGTGGGTATACTGCGTATACCCGTGTATACCCTCAATTACGCCACTGGAGCCTGTAACTGCATTAGTCCTGCTAGAAGCAGGTAGCAAAATAACTTGTTTAGTCCCGTAGCCTAGTTGCCAAGTTGACTACTGGGCGTATTGTCAGTCACTGTCAAAAATGGACAGTTGGCATCATTTCCGACCAGCCGATTACGTCACCAATCCGAAGATGCGATCAACCCAGGCAGAACAGTAGCTATGACGCCTATTATGTGAAAACGGGGACATTATATACAGATCCTTTCCAAAAAATTAGAATATCATGGAAAAGATTTTTTTTCCATAATTCCATTCAAAAAGTGAAACTTTCATAGATTATAGATTCATTACACACAAAGTGAAATATTTCTAGCCTTTATTTGTTTCATTTTTCATAATTTTGGCTTACAGCTCCAGAAAACCCCCAAAACAGTATTTCAAGAAATTAGAATAGTGTGTCGAAAATCAGCATTTACTTCAGTTATTTCAGAGAATGAGTGGAGTGGCTTGACTCGAGGAATCCGACAGTTGTAGCCCATGTCCCGGATACGTCTGTACGTGGTGGTTTTTGAAGCACTGACTCCAGCCTCAGTCCACTCCCTCTGCATCTCTGCCAAATTTTGGAATCGTCTTTGCTTGACAATCCGCTGAAGCCTACGGTCATCTCTTTTGCTTGTGCACCTTCTCCTGCCACATTTTCCCCTTCCACTAAACTTTCTATTGATATGCTTGGACACTGCACTCTGTGAACAGCCAGCCTCCTTAGCGATGACCTTTTGTGGCTTACCCATCTTCTGGAGGGTGTCAATGATGGTCTTCTGGCCAATTGTCAAGTCTGCAGTCTTCCCCATACTGAATCAAACTGAGATGAACTTTGCAGGTGTTTTGAGTAAATTAGATGATAGTGTGACACTCAGTCTAAAACATTCATTCTCTGAAATAACTGAAGTAAATGCTGATTTTCGACACACTATTCTAATTTCTTGAAATACTATTTTGGGGGTTTTCTGGAGCTGTAAGCCAAAATTATGAAAAATGAAACAAATAAAGGCTAGAAATATTTCACTTTGTGTAATGAATCTATAATCTATGAAAGTTTCACTTTTTGAATGGAATTATGGGAAAAAAACTTTTCCATGATATTATAATTTTTTGGAAAGGATCTGTAGGTCTAGTGCAAAAACAAAACAAAACAAAAAAACATTGTTCTATGCATGATTCGAAAGGCAGCACAAATATTAACGTCACCAGGTCTTGCAAATATTCCTGCCTTGAAGTTGTGTCCATACAAGTTCGATACATTTACAGCAGTAAAAAATGCACACGCGCCCTCTAGCGATTCATTTTTCTACAAGGTTAAACCAATGTGCCTTTCAAAATGCGACGTGGTTCAATATTCAACGGGGGTAAAGTGCCTGCACAAGTCTGAAAATAATAGGCGAGCCGACTGCCACCCAAACAGGTCACAAATGAATTAACAAATCACGCACTTATCATACCAGTTCTATGCTGACCACTCAGCTTTTCCCTTTATTCATGGGTTCACTTTGGATCTCCACTTGCCTGAAGGACATCTCATGCTGGACTGCAGACCATCTTCGTAGCTCAGTTTGGCTAAGGCTGAAATGCTCTACACTTTGGTGCCAAAAAATAATAAATGTCAGCACCTCCATGTATTGACCTAGCTCTCTTAGCACCTCCAAGGAAAAATTCCTGGCACCACACATAGCCTTCTACAAGTTCTCTCCACTGCATCTCTTCCCAAATCTAGATGCCAAAGGAGCTCACACTGAACAATCTACTGCAAGCCTAGATCACCACCTCTTTCCATATAGTGGTAGAGTCAGGCCACCCACATACTCTACTCCGGGGCTGTGTCCGAATCAGTGCCCTACAGCCTATTTGAGTCCACTTCGTCAAAAAGCTTTTGAGTGGGCGACTTTTTCTCACAAATAGGGGCACTTAAAATACTAGGATGAACCCCTTATTTCCGGGGTTTTGTTGAGGGAATTCATGAGCACACACCTGCAGAACTGTGCACTCACCCGACAATTTTAATAAGTAACTCGGAAGTAAAAACGTAAAAGACGTAGAGCGTATATGCATATCTATGGTACAAGAGTGGGTCATATTACGAAATACTCTTTATTTTTGTTAATTCTATCTTCATCCAGTCTACACTTTGTAACAATTGTAATATGTTAACTGATTGATATTTTCAATAAAAATACAAAAATTAAAAAAGATATTACGAACTACTTCCTCACTAGTTTGGAGTTTTGCGGGATTTCTTTCGCACACTGCTTGCAATGTGAGGGGACAGGGCACGTAGTAGACAGGGGTCTGAGTGGACAGGGAACAGGGCTCTGATTCGGACACAGCCCAGGCCCTTGTACTCTCTCACGTCTGGACGACTGCAATTACCTGCTTGTGCTACTAAATCGCTGCACGTCTGGTCTACAACTGGTCTACTTCCCAAGCATGCTCATGTCACCCCCATCTCACTGTATAGGCCAAATATTACAGCTTGCATCAACCTTGCTACTACCCTACAGAACAGGTAATGGAACAGATTAGGGATGGGAAGATATAAGATTTCATCTTTTATCGCGATAAAAACTCAAGATAATTTTATCGTAGTATTTCCATTATCGGGATAATCGTGAATATCCTCACGAGTGACTTGAAAAAGCTGCCTAGCTCACTGAATTTACAATGTGCATTTACAACACATAACTAATTGAACTATGCTGTGAATGCTTGGATATCAGGTTGATGGGTATTCTTTTTAATAGATTTTTTTCTCTCATTGTGATTACCTGCTGGGTGTTGGCAAGAGTCTGGATCTGTCCTTGTTTTTCACAAAAAAGAATGTCCACAAGAAAAAAAAGATGTGTCCTATGATGCAATGAAAATATTTATTTCTTAACAAAACGTAAGGTAAAGTGATTCCAGTATGTTTTAGTGCCATTTTAAGAGTTTTAAGCATATTTTGATGATTATCGGGATAATATCGTGAATCACAATTATTTTGGTCAGGATAATCGTGACATGAAATTTTCATATCGTCCCATTCCTAGAACAGATCCACCACACCTCCCGTCCTGCTCGATCACAATGGGAGACCAGCATTTGTAATGCCTCCCTATTGGCAGAATGAACTTCCCATGGTGGTAACGACAGCAGATTGTTGGCCATTTTTTGACAGACTGAAGAGCCACCTCCCAACCCAAACATGTAGCACTCCCACCTTTAGTAATTCAGGTTATGGTGTTTTTACAGATTTAGGTTGTGGTGTTCTTAAGCCTTGTCATGGAATCTATAGCAATATATACATTTGTAATTTGGTTCTTGGTCAGTATAGTTAACATGCACTAGTGCTTCAGTGATGCTGTACTTATGCTCTGGTAATGTTTTTAGCCATGTGTGGTACTACTGCTCATATTAAGACAGTTTAACGCACTTTTCTCCAAAATTGTAAATTGCTCTGGATAAGAAGACCTGCTAAATAAATGGAATATCTGCAGCCCTTTTAATCAAATGTATTGTATAATGCATCTACAGCTACAAAATAAAATAGGTCTCAATGACCAATCATTTACACTTAGTTGAGTTTGCAATCTAAAGCATGATACACTTAAAGGGGCAGCAGGCAAGATTTCTTTAGATATAATTTTGCCGAAATTATTAAATGTACTATATTCAAGTAGCTATCAATAAATCAAGTGTTCTGGGTTTCTGTGTGTCCTGGGCTCTGTATTAGTCTGTAAAAAAATCTCAACCCGGTCGTCTAAAAACCAACCAATCAGGGCAACAATCTACAAGCAAAATATCCTCCCCTTAGAATAAACCCCTCCCTGTCTCTGCATCTCTGGGGCATCAATTGTTGGGAGGGGCTTAGAGAGATAGGAGGGAGGAGAGCAAAAGGGGGAGTCTTTTTGCCTTGCACAGTGCCCTCCACTATTATTGGCACCCCTGGTATAGTTGAGTAAAAAGTGCTATAAAAAATTAACCGTTTGGTGAATTAGCTTAATGTCACACTGAAAAAATGAGAAAAAACCAGCCTTTAATTGAAGTAAATCTATTATAAAAAAAAATATATATTTCTTGAAGGATTTAACAAAACCACGTGCCACAATTATTGGCACCCCTGCAATTATATATAGAATAAAGTAATCATTTTTTATATTTGTCACATATCCTTTGCATGCCATGACTTCCTGATGTCTGTGACCCAACAACATCAAAAGACTCTTGATATCTTATTTTCTGGTACTCTTACAAGCGATACTATAACGTCGCTAATGGATCTCTATGGGAATTGGGGGGGGTGGGACTAGATTTAGCTGCAAATTATGCTGGGACAGTATGGAAACACATGGTTGGTAAATTGGCTGTAAGTCATCAAGGGTCTGAGGTATCAAATGAGCCTCAAACCATCATATGCAGATATGCAGTAGATATGGATGGATCACTAAGGGTCGTTTCTCCTGACAAACTTTCCTATAGAACTCTATGGAAAAATAAATCAGGAGAAGAAACCCTTCAAGTTATCCATCCATATCTACAGTGCTTCTGGCAGTAGAGTGATGGTTTAAGGCTTGTTTGATACGTCAGACCCTTGATGACTTACACAGCCATTTAGACAACCATGTTGGATGTTTCTCATTTTTTCAGTGTGAGATTAAGCCAATTCACCAAACGGTGAATTTTTTTATAACCATTTTTACTCATCTTTACCAGGGGTGCCAATAATAGTGGAGGGCACTGTACATCAAACTTGCCTACTGCAGCTTTAAAGTAACTCCAAAGCGCATTTTACAATGATAGCATTTCCAAAAGCTGTACACATGAATGGATTGGTTCTATGAAACTTATTCAAAATTATTAATGTAAAGATTTTAGATTATGCCAGTCCTTCCTTGCATGCAGGTTTCATGTACCGTAGAAAATGGTTCCATCTGAGAACGCAAATAATTATTTTACAATCACAATGTCCAACCTTTGGAGACATACCACTGCTGTACAAACTGCTTAGGAGTTTTTTTTAAGTGCAGTTTCTTGCTTTAGACAATGAAGCCTGAACGTGTGGACATTTGCCCTTGAAAAGTAGACCGTCTGTGAAAAACTTCTGTATTTAATTTAGTAATTGCTGAATTTGCCCGAATGCCTTTGTGAAGATAAGACAAATGCAAATAAAATCACAAAGAGAAAGGTAAAAATGAAATATTTAAATTTAATAGAAAGTGTTAAAAACCAATATCTTTAAATCTTGTAATGATCTCAAAATGTCTTTAAGGAAGAGACAGGATAAAACAGAAAGTTACACATAAAAAAGAAAATGGACCAGAACAACTCCGTCACCAGTTTTGAGCCCTCAGAGGTAGCTTGGATCGCACAGGCGATTCCCTCTCATTTTCTGTCGTCTTTGAATTATTGAGGGAAGACTTTTCTTTCTTGCCGCCTCTCTTGCGCTTAACACAGGGGGGGGGGGAAACAGATGCTCAAGTGATGCACAGGTTTACCGGTATCACATCGCTTCAATTATTTACATATAGGTCAAATCGTTGCATATAGAAATAGACGGAGAAGCCAAAGAGCTTACCTTGAAGAAGGGGCCTCTTCCACTCTCGCAGCACATACTGTTCTCGTCGATGTAAGACTGTTCAGGGATGGTGGTGTCATTGAAGCTGCTAACGTCCTCCTCTAGCGAATCCTGCAGGAGCGCAGAGAAGTACCATTAGCTTTCTTAAAGACTAGCATGAAATATTTGCCAGGGTTCGTCTCAGACGGCAGTACCTCGTCGACCTGCTGCTCTTGCGCGGTCTCGCATGAAGACAACGCCGCCTGGAGCTCCTGTTGCTGCTTACTGAAACACTCAAGGAGCTCGTCCCTCTTCCTGCTTTTTACCAGGGTCCTGGGGTAGACGTAATCTTTGCGCTGCGGGGTTTCGCCTGAAAACGGAGAGGCGGCAAAGCGCAGGACACAGGTCACACTCGGCACACAGCCGCACGCGGAGGACAGAAGGCCCCGGAAGCGCGTTCTGGGGGAGGCGGATGTGAGGGACGGAGGCTCCCCTGCCCGTACCTGTGGGAACGTCCCGCTTGAGCTCGTCGTTGAGGAAGGCGGAGACCTTGGAGAGCCCTCTGCTCGGGTGGGAGGCCAGCTCGGCGGCGTAGTGCTGGAGCGCAGCCTGGTCGGAGCAGATCTGCGTCGCCAGCACGTCCAGCGTGTCCCGGACGGCGCCCTGCTGCACTTTCAGCTGCTCGCACACGTGCTGGACGGTGCTGTCACAGCTCGCCGTCACGCTCTGCACCGGGAACGCAAGAGCAACCATTGAAGGCATTTTAGAGAAAACAAGGCACGGGGTCCTGTGAGGATATTTTGTGAAGTTCAGCTAATCTTATTTGCTATTCCCACCCTTCTCCACCCCAATTCCCATTACCCTCTTCCATATCCTTCCCCAAATAAACAAACATATACTCTACCTTCCCTTCCGTGTTAATTCTAGCGATAAAGGATTACCCATCGCCAGTGTGTTATGGACCGATTCTCATTAATCACTACTTGGGGTGTCAGTGATATACAAATCTAGGCCTTTTCTTTTATTGCACTAATTGTAAGTTGCTTTGGATAAGAGCATCACCGAAACGCCTAAAATGTAAAGGAGTGAAATTCAATCTAGTCTAATCAATTTAGAACATTAGAATTACAATTAGTTAAACACAAAAAGTCCAACCCTTACACCTTGCTCGAACACTGACTTTACGGCTTTTTCAAAACAAGACGACATGTGGGTTAAAGGGTAGTCCGCAAAACAGGACGGTTACCTGCCGCAGAACCTGTACGTCGGTCTTGCTGGACGCCATCTTGGAGAGCTGCTCTTCAGCCAGGGAGATGGCCGTGGCCCTGGCGGTGTCGCACGACGTCACGCTCCGCTCGCCCAGCTGAGTGAGGGAGGACGTCAGGTAGCCGCACTGGCCGGAAGACTCCTCCAGCGTCTGCCCGCCTTCCTCGGCCGCCTGCCGCAGCTCGGCCGCCAGGCCGTCGACGGACGCTTCCACGTGCCCTTGCTGGGCGACGGCTCCCTGTTCCGCAGCTGTGCATTGCCTGCGGAGGGGAAGAAGCCTTATGCCTCGACGCTCCCGACGTCCGATTTCCACGGTTGAAACTTACGTGCTGTCCTTCACAGGCGCGTGACCGGAGGGGGAAGGGTGGCTGGTTTAAGATATTCTTCCCTGTCTGAGGACACTTACGTTTCGATGATCTTCTGAAGAGACGCCACGGGCTCCTGCATTGCGTCCGACTGGCTCAAGAGCTCGCTGATGTCCGTCTCGGTCTCCAAAGCCAGGAGGTTCAACTGGTTCTGCAGGCAAGAAATCACCTGCGATACGCTCTGTTCAGAAAAAAAATTTAATCAAATTCAGAAAGGCTGACTGACTGACAGACCGTCTGTACTGTACTAGAGGGAATACTGACCGCCTTGTGCTTTTTCCCCGTCGCGTTGATCTTCTGCTTCTGTCTTTCATTCTCCGCCTGCAGAGAGCTGAAGCCTGCATTCGCTGTGCCCTGCAGTCTGGCCAGAGCTTGTGTGTGATCGGTGAAGAAGGAGGTCATCCCTTGCTTCATGCCTTCCATCTGAGGACAAGCAACATCTTTTAGCCCCCATCGTCTTTTACCCCAATTTCGCAACACACAATAGCAATAGGGAAGTCCATTGTCCTTGGTGAACTGGGGAGCACGCAGACAAGCGCGCCACTCTTCGTTCTGGTAACCAGAGCAAGTCACTGACGGACGCTGCACAATCCCCCGCCGCTCCTAATTCAGATCAGGATTACTAAATAGAATGCATCGCCCATCGTATCCCCAGTATCACGTTCCACTTTGAACTGATGATTGAACTGATTATTGAATTGACTATTACCATTCAGTCCACCTTTAGTCTAAACCGGGCCGGCCAGCGAAGGATGGGCACTCCCTCTCTAGCCAGGTTCCTTCCGAGATTTCTTCCCACTGGGGAGTTTTTTCTCGCCACTGCTCAGTGTTTTTTTCTCCCCTACCGGGGAGTTTTTTACCTCATTTTGCTGGTTGGGGGCTATGGCCTGGTTTTTTGCTCAATTTTCCTTCTGTTTCCCTGTGCAGCGTCTTTGCGACAGTTCTCTGTAAAAAGCGCTATACAAATAAAATTGAATTGAACTTTGGTCTCGCGAAACACTTTACCTTTTCTGCCAGGGCGGAATGACTCTGAAATGTACGCTTCATGGTTTCGTTCATCTCCATAACAGCGGCGAGTCCCGGTAAGATTATAGAAAATATTCCCTCCTCCAGTTGAAGCTTGTGTTCCTCCTGTCACATCAAAACAAAACCATTTTAAACACTGAATTAGAGCAATAGCGGTTCATAGGGGAGGGGAAAAAAATTAAATAATATATACACTACTCACAAAAAGTTAGGGATATTCGGCTTTCGGGTGAAATTTCAGGATGAACCTAAAATGCACTATAACCTTTACAGGTGAAATTAATTTGACCTTCTCTAAACTTTTGAATGCACATGTCCAACTATTCAATGTTTCAGTACTTTTTGCACAACTTGCTGTTCTCTAACAAGGAGCTGAACGGCAAAATTCACAACAGGTGTTTGATCCATGAATCGACCAATAAATTTCCTGGTTCAATTAGAATTGGTATTTAAACAGTCCTCTTCATCATGCTGTTCACATTTTGACATCATGAGACCAAGACGACACCTAACAATTGATCAACAGTACCTCGCCATTGCGAGGCTTCAAACAGGATGTTCTCAGAGGGAAGTGGCCACTGAGCTTAGAGTGTCACAGAGTGTCATCAGCAGGTTGCAACAGAGATACAGAGAGACTGGAAGAGTCACAGAAAGGCATAGAAGTGGACGTCCTTTGGCCACATCCCACACTGATGACCGCTTCATTGTGAACAGTGCCCTGCGGAACCGGATGATGAATGCCACTCAACTCCAGGCACATTTAAGGGAGGTGAGAGGCACCCAAGTGTCACGTCAGACCATTCGAAACCGTTTACATCAGCGTGGTCTGCGTGCTAGACGACCTGCAAGGGTACCTGACCACACCACCAGGCACAGGCGTCATCGTCTTGCATGGGCCAGGGAGCATTTACGCTGGACGAGGGACCAGTGGGCCTCAGTGCTGTTCTCTGATGAAAGTCGATTCACGTTGAGCAGAAATGATGGCCGCCAACGATGTTGGAGACGTCAAGGAGAGCGCTATGCATCAGCCACTGTTGTCACCAGACGACCCTTTGGTGGTGGCGGTGTTACAGTGTGGGCAGGTGTGTCTAGTCAATACAGAACTGCACTACACTTTGTGAATGGTACAGTGACAAGCCCATACTACCTGAATAACATCATTAATCCAGTCATTGTGCCCCTGCATGAACAACACAGGCCTAATTTCATCTTCATGGACGACAATGCTCCAGCTCATCGAGGTCGCATCATTAGGGAAAGGCTGCTGGAGACTGGGGTACCTCAAATGGAGTGGCCTGCACTTTCTCCAGACCTGAATCCCATAGAAAACCTATGGGATCAGCTGACTCACCATGTAGAGGCTCGTAACTCTGTACCCCAGAACCTCAATGACCTGAGGGCCGCCCTTCAAGAAGAGTGGGATGCCATGCCTCAGCAGACAATAAGTCGACTTGTGAACAGCATGAGACGTCGTTGTCAAGCTGTAATTGATGCTCAAGGGCACATGACAAGTTATTGAGACATTGACATTTTTGTTGTGGTATACCCACCACTGTTGTTGGCTTTTGTTTCAATAAATTGTTTGAGATGAGGAAATCACCATTGCATGCTTCTACTTAAATGCCCTACTTTCATGATACGTATAATATCACTGTAGCGTGAACTTACATTTTCCATAAATTTCACCCGAAAGCCAAATATCCCTAACTTTTTGTGAGTAGTGTATATATTAAAAAAAGGAAAATTTAACATGTATGGAATGGTATTTGGATGAACAAAAGTGAAATTGAAAGCCTTTTTAAGGGTGACATATACATGTTTAACCATACATTTAAATCCCACCCCCCCCCCTCCCAATATTAAAAATATTAAAAAGGCATTTACCCCAGAAGGCCAAGTAGAAAAAACAAGGCATGAAAAAAATATGGCTCAAGTATTCAACGTAGGTTTCTCAACATTTTTAAAAGAAATCTATTGGAGAAAACATTGCACATAAATGCAAATCGGTTTTATTGCTTGAGGGTTTATGAACTTCAGTCATCCATTGCCGGAGGGAATCGGTCTACTTGATTGCACAATTTCTTGCATTTTGTGTTTCTTTTCCTCTGCGGTAAGGAAACGAGAGCAGTCTTTACCAAAAGATGCATCAGATGGTCCCTTCCCTCCTGACACAGCGATTCTTGTCCCTCGATCCCAGCCTGGCACTTGGTCACACTGGTGTTGACAAGATCTTTGATGCCTTTAAAAGACTTGGTGACAGTCGATGTCGCTTCACCGAACGCAGTAGCGCTGACATCCAAGAGGCCGGCTGGAGATGACAGAAACAAGCGACTCAGGACACATTAATCCTCACGGCCGAAGTCGTGACAAATCTTTCGCAAGATTCTCGGTCGCCTTTCTCTCGCCGGCACGATCGCAGAAACGCGCCCGCTCACTCACCGACCGAGCTTCTGTAGAAGCTGAAGATTTCCTGGTTTTTCACGCACTGCTCGTTGACAGACTTCTGCATTTGGTCGAACACGGCGTCCATCTGCTTCTCGAAGCTTCTCTGCGTCTCGGCATTGTGTTCTTCCACCGCTTTCTTTCTGTCCAGTTTTTCATGCAGACCGGAGACGTCGCTGGTGCTGACATTAACCGTAGTCAATAACTAGAGGGGAGAAATCAGGGTATGAAATTTACTTTTTCACCCACTGACCAGAGTGGCTTGTGGATTCTAAAAATCACCAGCCATCCAGCCAATTACATTTCACAGCATAACAACCTGGTTGGTTATCGGCCAAAGAGTCTGCTTGAGTAAAAATCTTACCAGGCACAATCAAAATAGATATAGAACCATAGATGTGACATATCATGTAATGGAATAGTAATTTGGAATTCTGAAATGGAGCAATTTGGCAGCCATCTTACCTGGGTACAGCTATAATAGGAACCCATGGCAAAGTGTCATGTACTTTCTAACCCACTGATGTCATAATCGGGTCTCAGAAGCCAGATAGCGGATGATTGGCTCATAGATATAAAACCATGGTTACTGGCCAGCATCTTACCTGGGTATGGTCTCAGAAATTGTGCCACTAACTATGACACATCTATGGTTCTATATCTATGATCAAAATGACCAGCATTTGGCTGGTGTTAAAGGTTGTATCAGCGATTTTGGGTGGAAACATAAATGATCACATTCATCTGATTTTTCCTCACGATCCGCTAGCTGCCCGCCCCATAAGCAGGCCGTCAAAAAACCGCGTCTCTGTAGGCAGCCTATGCTCCGAGATCGTACACAAAAACAAATGGTACTACCAACCACTCAAAACCAAAATAAACAGTATTCCAACCAATCACAATGATCTGCACAAACGCTAATACTCTTATCTCGCTGAAATCTTGACGGATTTACAAACGGTTTGGTTTCTTACAAACGTTATTAACGTGGTTATAATTCTGGATGCTTGAACACTATTTTTTAAAACATAACATAATTATTCATAAGTATGTTTGTTTGGGATTTCGCTTCAGAAGTGACGTCACGTTTGTGCAGATCATTGTGATTGGTTGGAATACTGTTTATTTTGGTTTTGAGTAGTTGGTAGTACCATTGTTTTTGTGTACGATCTCGGAGCATAGGCTGCCTACAGAGACGCGGTTTTTTGACGGCCTGCTTATGGGGCGGGCAGCTAGCGGATCGTGAGGAAAAATCAGATGAATGTGATCATTTATGTTTCCACCCAAAATCGCTGATACAACCTTTAACTTCACACCCTGGTAGAGTAACTAAAATTCAGTTTTGATAATGCAGTACTTAGTTCAGAAAAAGAAGAAAGAAATCCTTGCAGAGAGACAGGAAAGATTTGACTAGCAGTTTATGCAAACAAATTTTTGCACTGGGTTTTCAGCACACAAGGCATGTGCCGTAGATGGGACCAAAGGCGCAAATGCTAGTTTGGATTTCATCGTTATACTCTATGGTCACTTGCGAAATCCCACACTTGCATCATGTCAAAAGTACTCCCTCCCCAATGCCTGAGTGACACGACTCAGTCAGTAGAACCTGATTCACTGACACACCCAATACCTGTTTACACAAGATTATAATTTAAAGGGTAAGTTCGCTATTTTGGACCTTGGACCCTATTTGCAATCCGTCTTCCATGAACCTGACCCATGAAGTCCATTTTTTCGCTGATCGGTCCAGTATTGAGTTCGGTACAGATTTCCTGTAGGCTCTCACTGGGCTACAATGGAAGTGAACGGGGCAATCAGAAATGTTATGGAAAAACAACGATAAATGTGCTTTTATAGCTCAGTGTGTATTCTTACGGTCTCAGTATGCTCTCCTGTGAAATGTAGGCTATCGCAAACGCAAACCGAACGTTGAAACAACAGTTCCATTTGAAACAGAACTATTTCTCCGAGCGCACTACCTCGCACTGTAAACTTCCGCAGTCTAGCTACGTTGTAGAGAGGGGGGGGCCGCTTGAAAAGCAGTTGATCACAAATCCTGACCTCCCGTTGGAGTTTACTAGCTAGTAGCCTACAGCAGAAATATTTGTAACGCAGTTTTTGTAATCATCATTTGTAATAATTCATCACAGCAATGGTGCGCGAATGTGCAGTCCCCGGTTGTGGGAATAAAATGTCTGGACGCTCAAATACCAGTTTTCACAGGCTCCCGTTCTCTGACCCAGAAAGATTGAGACTTTGGCTGGTTGTCTTACGGATCGACATAAACACTCCAGTCAATCAACTCCGTTTGGCAGACTCGCGAGTTTGTGGAGCGCATTTCGACGCTAGCTACTGATTTCTGTAACCGCAAATCAGAAGCAAAACACTGGTTTCTAAAGAACACAGCTGTTCCTCGTGTCGGACCTGCAGCACTATCAAGCACCGGAGCGGAGGTAAGTTATATTTAGCTATAACGTTACTAACATTTTTATTTTTTTTGAGCGCGTCCTCTGACCCAGCACTCAATACCAACTAACAAAATCCGAGCTTGACATAAGTTGTTTTCTTGTAACAAAACTGTCGGAAACGTTCATCAACTATAACTTTTTACAATTCTATAATGTTTTATTTACAAATGCTTGACGCATGGTGTCCTGTCCAAAGTTCTCATCTATCACATATCTGTTGGCAGTCATAGTGTAGTGGTAATCAATGGAGATGATCCAGTGTCATCCACGGATACATCCAGGTTTTCAATGGCATTCGGTAGCAACAGATCCCACTCCCTACAACACAAACTTTCCTCCTCTCTGGGCATCTGCTTGCACCTCTGACAAGAACACCAAAAGTCCCCCGAAATTCTTGGTCTAGCCTCGGCAGCGACTTCGGATAACATTACCTGCGCAACTTCAGCCTCTCTCTCTTCTCTTGCTCTCTTATCATCCATCTCTTGTAGTTCCGTGTCCGTGTATTGTGGCTCAAATCTGTAGCCAGTAACGTCAAAGTCAAAATCGAATTCTTCGTCTTCGTAATCATTATAGTCATCCATCATCCAAGTTTTTTTGTGGAAATTGTAGCCTACGTTGCTGCAGGTAAACAAACGCAGACTGCTCAGCTAGATAGTTTCGTAAACGGCCGGCACACCTTCCCGCTCCCCTACCCCCGACACATAGTACTCCGCGGGAGCAGCGAAAACAAGCAACAGAGAAATGCTTACTTCCAAGCCATGCCAAGCACGTAAAAATGTTCGGATTGAGATACATTTCACAGGAGAGCATACTGAGACCGGTAACAATACACCCTGAGCTTCCCGTCTCATTTATTGTACATGAAAGCACATTTATCGAACATTTCTGATTGCCCCGTTCACTTCCATTGTAGCCCAGTGAGAGCCTACAGGAAATCTGTACCGAACTCAATACTGGACCGATCAGCGAAAAAATGGACTTCATGGGTCAGGTTCATGGAAGACGGACCGCAAATAGGGTCCAAGGTCCAAAATAGCGAACTTACCCTTTAAGTAGCACTGACAAACATGAGCAATTTTTTCTTAAATTTCTGCAATTGCCTTGTACCCAGTGATGCAAGTAGTAATCATTTAGCTTTTTTTTTTTTTTGTCATTCCAATTTTGAAGACATCACAATGTAAAATAATTACGAGGCAGATAATACAATGTCAGTCCCAATTCAGAGACAAATACACAGCTATGGAAGGGGTCAGTCACATTTTCAACCTTGAAAGGAGGTGGCCATTCTGTATCCAGATCACAGAATCGGCAGCTGGGCCGGACCCATACTTCAATTACTAGAGAAGTACACTGCTGATATGGACGTACATGTAATAATTTCACAGAAACACAAGCCAGCCACAAGCAAAACTCGGTTAAACTTTAACCTGCTTCTACTTTGCAATACCATTGATGACCTGTAGGGGGCAAGAGTAACATGAAAATGTCACGTTTGGTGACGTTTCAAAAGAAGCCTTTTGAAAAGTACATAGCTTAATCAATTACGATTGCAGTTACCCCTTTTAAAATGGTGTGGGGCTCGTTATGCGGAAGCCTGACCTTATCTGCAGTGCTGTACAGCTTCCCCTCTGTGGTCTCCAGCTCAGCCACAACTAACCGCTCCTCGCACAGCCTCTGTTTGGTGTCCAGCAGTTCCGCCTGCGCTCCTTCAAGCTGCAGCTTCACGTTGTTCAGGCCGTCTGTACACAGCTCCAGCTCTCGTGTACGGTCTGAGAACAGCTCCATATACTTCAAATTGAGCGAGAGAGAACAAGTGATAATTTAGCTGTAAATTTAAAACTCTACATTAAAAAGAAACTGGTATGAGGCACCCACAGAACCAGTGGCGCCTGCACATTCTCTAGTCCCCCCCCCCCGCCCCCCAATATTTCCTCATTTCTGCTTTAGATTCTTTCAAGAGAAATGTACCTTCTTGAGCTCTTCGTCCAGAGATGAAAGCCTCTCCGTGTACTCTGCAATCTGCTCCTCCCGTGCCGCCATTACGCCATTCATAGAGCTAAATGAAATGGAAAAACGCAACCATCACTACCCCTCCATGCTTAGCTCTCTCTAAATGAGACTGAGACTGTGCGCGCACATACGCGCGCGAGACAGGGAGATACGTACTCAAAGTTCTCCAATGTCAGATACACTCCATTCTTATCCCGAGAGGCAGCCAGGTCGCGTTTCAGACGTTCAATTTCCTCAGTGTATTCCTAGCAAGTAGAAATTCATTGTGCTTATTAACAACGGGGGCAAAGATGAAAAACACTCAGTAACTACATTCATAACACGTAGATGCATATTTCACAAGGGTGGGAGGAATGCGGTTTCTCAGTGCGTTCCTGAAAAAGGCAGTCAATGTCACCCTTCCAAAATACTATAGATCACAATAGGCTTACAAATATCAAACACTGAAGCCATCCATGCCTTCAGACAACGGAAGCATACCTTGATTAAGGCCCGCTTCGTCAGTTTCTGATTCACTTCGGGCTTGTTCATAATGTTCTTTGCTCTATTGGCATATTCGAGGGTGCTTAATGTTTCCTGTTTTGAGGGAGGGACAAAAACAAAAACAAAAATCAAACATCAGTCTTCCTAAGAACATATTCAAGTTCAAGCTTTTTAAACTTTGCCTCAGCTTGACCAAAAAAACAAAAAACAGACCTCAAGGTTAATGGAGGCAGGAGAGACGGTGGCGATGATGGATGTTTTGGTGCGCCCCCCGAGGGAGTCCTGGAGGATGCGGGTGAGCTTAGACTCCCTGTATGGCACGTGGGGGGTCCTCTCCACCAGGGCCGTGATCACGCGGCCCAGCGTCAGCAGGGACTGATTGATGTTGCCGGCTTCGCGGGCGCGTTTGTCCACAGCCCCCGAGCGGCCGATGTTCTCGCTGCCAGCAAGATCAACCTATAGGATGGGGAGTCACGTGCCGATAAAACAAGAAACCATTGAGAATATTATAAAGCAAAATACTTGCTTAGCAGACAACTTTTTGTAGGGTGACTTGACCGTCTTACCAAACAATCACTGTCTGACACAGCTAGAAATTTGAAAGAAAGCAAAGCACTTAAGGCACCATGCGCATGCTTAGTCGTAGACTTTGTGGTGGCAAACTCAGTCCTATTAAAACTACATCCCAGCCCCTCCCCCCTTCCACATGTTCACCATATCAGTCTTCATGTGAAAAAATCCTTCAATAATAAAGTTAATTCAAAACTACAGCACATTGGCAACTGAAAAGATTCTGTGGAGCATGATAAGGTTTACCAAATTGAGCTTCCCAATCTTGAGCAGCTCTTCCCCGTCCATAGTGGTCTCCTTCATGTGAATGGTGACGGAGAACACGGAGTGAGAGCGGCTGAAAGACAAGGCACAAACGGTGAGCCTCTGGGGACGTAGACCTCATCGGCCGAAGGCTGTCCAGTTAGAACATTGCATTACTGTGTCTTCACCTGGAGTAGGCATTCATCAGGGTGGATGCAGTTTTCCTCCTGGCTGCCCCTCGCTCCAGAATCAGGTAAACTTCATCTTTGTTGTGCACCGTAATTTCTTCTAGGCCCTTGATGATGACCCCTCGCTGGCAAAGTGAAATGGGGGAGTGAGGAATTCATAGCCTATCACACTGTATACAAGTGTGTGTGTGTGTGTGTGTGTGTGTGTGTGTAAATGTTAACATAATGCAAATCATTTAAATGTTATTCAAAAGCATGTTAGCAGGGCTAGGCCAGCTCACCATCAAGTGACCAAATAGACATTAAAATTGAATTCCATCATGCGATTTTTGAATAGGGCCAACTGAATAAAATTAACCAGAGGTCCTGGCTACCTGGGGTCATTTACTGTATAGGATGGCATGTCCTGAAAAGACTAAGGAGAGTTAATGCGAGTAAACTACCTACGTGGGTTAAATGATAAATGTCCAAACATGAAATAGATGCTGCATATCAATCACACCGAAATTGCTGTGACATACAAATCCTTGATAGGGAGGGACTGCACAAGCACAATAAGTGAAACTGAAATGCAAGATCATTTAAAATGAATGAGATGGCAACGCAGCGTTGTCCATACCTTGTTACGAGGATCATCAAACATTTGGAGCCGCTCAGTCACATCTGGGCAAGGGCTGAGAAGATCAAAGAGCTCCTCGTTGTAAATCTCCAACAAAGATACCTTGACTGAGAACTCGGTCCCATTGGTTGAAAGTTTCTCAAAAATCTGGTGGAGTGTTCGAGGAATGATGCCAGCCAGAGGGTCCTGGAGAAGAATGTCAAACATGTAATTACACAAAACATATCTGAGCTCAATTGCAAATCAAAATGTGGTAAAGCACCAACACAATAGCCATATTCTATAGATAAAAAGTAAAGTAAAATATTATATATATTTTTTAAATAGTTAATTGGGTAGCAATATAAGGTTCAGAGAAATAGAATGGAGTTCACAGAATACACCTGGAAAAATGAGTTACCTCTTCCCATGTAAATTCCCCATCCGATGATCTTTCGCCTTCCATTGTGAAAGTTTTTCCCGTGCCAGTCTGTCCATATCTGTAAATCAAGACGAGGTTTGAGAATCATACCAAGATGAACTAAAATGGCAAAATAGCTTTCCTTGGTGAACAAATACTCACGCAAAAACGGTGCAGTTATATCCCATGATCACTTCATCCAAAATAGGACAGACCACATTTCTGTACACCTCAATCTGCTTGGCCAAAGGTCCAAAAACCTAAATAAAGTTAACAAAGCCTAAATTAGTGTGGAGAACAAAATTAAATTGCATTTTGTTGATATACTGTCCTGTGAGACCAACTGTGTATGCTGGTTGTTATAACAATAATACAAACTCTGTAACAAGCATCAATTTTTCTTAATCAAAAACGACTATTGTAATTTATATTGGGGATTATTTACCCTTTTAGGGCCAGATTATGCAAGAGGTTGCAATGCACACCATAAATAATAATCACTAGTTTTGATCAACTAATGGTCAATTTTCTGTTAAGCAAAATACGACCAATTCCAGGGGGGTTACATTAAATTAACTAACGTAACGTTATACTAACAGGCTAAAAAGTGGTATCTAATAGAGAATGAAGAATCCAAAAACGAAACGCAAGTCGACACGTCAAATCCTGCATCGTTTTAAAACTGAAACAGGTTTTCAACAGCCTTAAATCATTAAGAAAACCAAAATGCACAGTGGATCCTCTGGACCAAATTTTAGAACCCCTTTTTGAGGCACACAAGCTAACGTTAGCTAACTTGGCCTCAATGCTTCCTGTGCGCCTCCATGTTATTTAACCCACCTTGTATAGCGTTTTGTACAACTCACCATATCGAAGGTGTAGGTCTTCCTGGCAGCTTTATCGCCGATGCCCCCAGTACGCACATTCAGCTCTCGTCTTGTGGGGTCGCATTCTACTACAGAATGGCACCCAGGTTTGCGTTCTGCGGTGTTGAAAGGTCTGCAACAATAATAAAATTAGACCATTTCGTCACGTTAGCTAACGGCAGGCAATAGTAAGTGATTAGCAAGAAGCTAACCTAGATACAACGCAGCACTGCCGTTATAACAATGTTCATATTTTTGTATTAGTAGTACTATGCTAGTATAGCTAATATTATATAACGTTAGCTGTTGGTTGACTTTGCAAGCGATCCAGGGTAACTTGCCATTTATATAACCTTATTAATGTTAACCAATTAACCTACCTGCATCTTACAACGACTTGAATGTTCCTTCCCTTTTCTTCCTTTTTGCCGTTGACAGATGAAAACATCATTGCCGATATAATCTGAAATCATATAACAATATGATGTAACATTAGTTCGCCGATTAGCTGGGTTTAGTCGCTAATTTCTGAAATAAACACGTTTGCTCCTTCGAAAAAAATAGTCAAGCTAAATAGCAAATTTGGCGCTAACAAGGCTGTTCAGATTTCAAACAATTTCCTTCGCATTTTTCGTTATATAATCAACGTTACCTGATATCTCGCTATCCCCCCACGTATATCCAGTAGATACGTTTTAAAATGTAAACGAAATGAAAAGTTCACTTCAAATTAACCAATTAAAAATAAAACACACCACAACACCGATTCGTCCGTCTTTCTTTCTCCGCTGCAGTTGACTAGACTTTGAATATTGCTATTCTGGGGTGTCCAGCCAATCCACAGACAGGAATATATAATCATCGATTTCATTGGTGAAAACGGCTAATGATGCAAGGAATCATGGGATGCCTGTGAATTTAAAACAAGAACATAGATCGTTTTTATTTCAGAGATACTCTTCGAATTGTTTTCCGGTGTTGTTTAAGAAGTTCCGCTGATGCTTCAACGTGCAACCTCAAGTAATTCCGGGTACAAAATAGTCAGTTAATTCAACCAACAACCGTAGCTCTCTAAACCAAGATATGCGCTCAGGCACGGGATGCATTAATTTTAATTACATTATAACGTAAATTATGCAAAATTACATTTGGTGGTAATATTACATCGAATGTGATAAAATGTATTTTATCGAATGTATTCAAATAATAATGAAACCAAAATATATTAATTGAAATATATTTATTGCACCCTAAAAACAACAAGCTTGCTTAATTTATATGTTTTTATTCTGATCTGTTAATCTATTATACAGTCTAATATATTTGCCTTGTTTTTACTTTTTCACTTTTTCGCCGTGCACACACCGTTCCTTCCGATAAATACTTCCACCCACTAACAAAGGTCTATGGTTGGCTGATAAAAGTTCCGCCCTTCATCGCCAGGACCGTATGAACAGCGCCATGTATCGCTCTCTGAGAAACGTCCAGCGATTAAATGGCAAGCTCTTGGCATTGCAAAGGAGCATTGTCATAAAAAATCACAGTCCTGCTATCGGGGCAATTCTTACTTCATCTAGAATGGTAGGCGTCATATTTTTGACATTTTTATACATTTATGTAGTTAAGGCCTGTGTGTGACCTTTAGTACAGCTATCATTGTAACGTTAGCAAAATTGAACTGAATTAGACAGTCAGTTCTAGCTAGTAACTAGCTCGTGTGCGTGTTCCTAGCACATGCATGCAATCCGTCTCAATGAAAAATGTAATCTATCTCGCGAATCAGCTGAAAAACACAGTTATGCTGGTTAAACACGGACATTGTTGGCTAGCTAAGGGTACCTTAGCCATAAAAAGACGTAGAGGTTGCAACAGTAACTTCAATCTTGTGTTGTGTGTGTGGTTAGCAAGTGAGCTTACCAGCTAGCAAGGTCAAAGACAGTTAACGTTACTGGATGGGTAACGCATTTTCTAAACAGCGAACTATCTCACTAGTCAACAATATTACGGAAAACATGGAATAACCTAGCTAGATAAGTTAACTGGATTGCAACCCTAATTGAAGACAACACTGTAAATTGCCCGGCTCACGTTTGTTAGCTATTTTGCCAGCCAGTAACTAAGTGTGCAGCACAGAAGCTAATTATTTGCAGGAATAATAACACGTTGTTCGCGATTATCTTTTTGCGTTCTGCGTTGATTTAAAATGCATGTTGGCATTCCCACAGTATTTTTCGATGTGCATTTGTCAAATGTTTCTCAGGCAAGCTCCGAGTCTTACAGAATTGAGCGAGACACCTTTGGAGAGCTTAAAGTGCCAAGTGACAAGTACTATGGAGCACAGACGGTCAGATCTACAATGAACTTCAAAATTGGCGGTGTTTCTGAACGAATGCCAGTAAGTGCATTTTTGAACGGTTTTAAGATGTTCTATATGTTTACCCTTAAACCCTTTTTACATGATGACATTACATCCATCCCTGAGTAAATGTGTAACAACAATGGCTTTTTTAAGATGTATTTTTAGCACAATCAACTATCCTGACCAACATATTCACCTATCTTGGCAATATATTCAGTATTCAATAAAGTGTAAAGAGTGCTTGGAAAGAGAGTTTGGGGTCGAGCTGAAGAGCTGGGTCTCTTTCGGGGTCGGGGTTCAAAACCAATATGAAATACAATCGGGAAGTACAAGCATATGCCAGAGGGGCAGCCAGACTCCCCAAACCAGATGGATGGTCTGATGATTGCTTGAATGTATAGAGAGGCCATACCCTTTACTGTTGGGCAGGTGTTATGTCTGCATTGCTTATCCATGCACGGATCTTGAGTGTCTATAATACTACTGATTAGCCTAACGGTGGCGCTATTAGAAAAGTGTGAATCCAGTATTATGACATGCGTAGTAAACAGACATGTGGATGATTACGAGTGTAATGGAGAATGCAGATGGCTAGATAAAGCTACGTTCTGTGCTACGTCGTTGTGCTGTCCTTTCTTCAAACCCATGTGCTGATACCGAAAGGTTAAATACCTCCTACTAATATTACCTTAGTGTAGAGTACTGCTAACTACGCCACAGCAGGCTAGCACAAAGTTTTTGCATTTGCTTTGAGTAACTGGAGGGAAGGGTGGGGGGTAAGTGGGGGGGATCTGGAAAGGTAATACAGCCAAACGTGTTCTGGATGAGTAGCAGCCTCCTGAAAGCAGAGGCAGGGAGGCCAGCAAGCGGGGAGTGGCAGTTGTTCAGGCAACAGAGCACCGAATCCTGGGCAAGAAGCTGGACGGACATGTGGTTTCTGCTTGAGATTGAGGTTCTAGTGTCTATTATGTGGTGTATCGAAATAAACGGAAGAAGTATCTTCCTGAAAAAGGCCTTGACTGTGAAGCACGGCACATGACCTTTCAACATTTTCCGTGCATTTCAGATTCAAGTAATCAAAGCCTTTGGGATCCTGAAGAGGGCTGCAGCAGAGGTGAACAAGGACTACGGCCTGGATCCAAAGGTTGCTGATGCCATTGTCAAGGCCGCAGATGAGGTATCGCAGTTGGTCACCTCTACTGTTGTTTGACATAAAGAGCTTCCCTACAAACACAGAATGCTGAGTGTAATTTCAGAGTGTCGTCACCAAGACGTAGGGTAACAAACGTTGTCGGAACGCCACCACAACTTTCCAGCGATACCATGCCTATTTTTTTACATTTCAGCAGCGTCCCATTGTGAAGTATATGATGCGCAATATTAACAATATTGCACAGACATTGTAAAACGACCTTTTCATCAATGTTGCCGCAACATAATTACTGGTAGCGTTGTAACCGTAATGTTGCAGTAACATCGTACCAACATCCTTGAATGAAATGTGGAAATCACGATGTTGCAGGGACATAGTGTGTTTGTAGGGTTGTCGCCACCTTCACCAGAAAAGGAACCGCTCCTGAATCCAGGACTTCATTTTTATACCTGTTTTGTTGGTGAACCTTCCCACATGCCCAGTATTTCTGTCATGATAGCTGTTGGTCATGCAGGCAGTTAAAAAATAATTTTATAATTTTTTAAAATTTCTTTTAATAATTAATTTCTTCCCCTTCCTCTAATTGCCTTTGGTAACTGTTGCTAAGTCACCGCTGGCAAACTGGATGATCACTTCCCCCTGGTCGTCTGGCAGACTGGTTCAGGCACACAGACGAATATGAATGTGAATGAAGTCATCAGCAACAGGGCCATTGAGATCATGGGTGGAAAACTGGGGAGCAAAGACCCGGTGCACCCTAATGACCACGTCAACAAGAGCCAGGTGCATTTTTACAGTAAACCATCATCACCGAACGTCCTTGCCTTTTTTGTTTCCACTAATTCCTGTCCTGTAGATCGTGGCTGTACACATTGTGAACGTTTTGAAACTTTTTAATCACAAATAAGCCTGTTCCAGCGTGTTACTGTGATATCCGTATGAAATAAATGACTTCCAGATTCCTTTAAAAAGTATTTGCGAAGACTGGGCGTGACGCCCTTTTAAAAAGAAGTGTAAAACATCAGCGTGGGGAAAAAAAAAGAAAAAGAAAAGGTGAACAAGGTGTTAAAGAAGCGAACATCAAAATCGTCCAGAAATCTAAGGTCCCAGATGCCTGTGTAATATGTTGATGAATGCGTTTTTGTTTAATACGCTGCAGAGCTCCAACGACACCTTCCCCACGGCAATGCACATCTCCGCGGCCATGGAGGTACATAATGTGCTCCTCCCCGGGCTGCAGACTCTGCACGACGCCCTAGCGGCCAAGTCCGCTGAGTTTAAAGATATCATCAAGATCGGTCGCACGCACACTCAGGATGCTGTGCCGCTCTCTCTGGGGCAGGTACGGCTTTTATTTTATTCATTAATTAATGCACTTCATGCACCCGATCTTTGCACTCGTGTTTGCACTGTAAGTGACTCGGTATAAGTACATCTGTTGAACGGCAGAATAGTAAAAGTTTACTGGCATTTAGCAGATGCTCTTATGCAGAGTGACTTGCAGAACGAACACAACGATCAGGGAAGTGAAGTAAAAGTTTACTGTGAAGTAAAAGTTTGTCAGTCACAAAGAATGACCTGTTATTTTAAAGTGTTAAGTAACTAGAATGTTTTCAATGTTTGGTTAGTTAAATTTGGGTGAACTTGGGTGTGTCGTTGATTCAGAGGCTGTTGTACACAGATGTGATCTGCATTGGACTGTGTCTCTCGTTGCTCCAGGAGTTTAGTGGCTACGTCCAGCAGGTTAAGTACAGCATAGAGCGGGTTAAGGCGGCCATGCCCAGAGTGTATGAGCTGGCGGCTGGGGGAACTGCAGTGGGCACCGGCCTGAACACTCGCATTGGGTTTGCTGAGAAAGTAGCAGAGAAGGTCTCCGCTCTTACAGGTACAAGATGGGCTCAATAGCACTATACTTACAGTTCCAGTCAAAAGTTTGGACACACCTACTCATAGGTTTTTTTAAAGTTTTTTTTTACTGTTTTCCACATTTTAGAATAGTAAAGTCATCAAAACAATGAGATAACACATTAAATTATGCAAACAAATCAAAAAAAGTGTTATATTTTAGATTCTTCAAAGTAGCCACCCTTTGCCTTGATAACGGCTTTGCACATTCTTGCCATTCTCTCAACCAACTTCTGTGGTAAACAGGTATTCCACAGGTAAACAGGTGATGCTATCATGACTCTGTATAAAAGGATATCGAAAGACTCTTGATACCTTATTTCCAGGTAGAATGTGCAAAGCTGTTATCAAGGCAAAGGGTGGCTACTTTGAAGAATCTAAAATATAAGACGTTTTTTATTTGGGTCTTTGCATACTTCCATTTGTGTTATCTGATAGTGTTGATGTCTTTACTATTCTAAAATGTGGAAAACAGTAAAAATAATGGGGGGAAAAAAAACTTTCTACGAGTAGGTGTGTCCAAATTTTGACTGGTACTGTACATGTAGGGCTGGGCGATATACAACATCGATAATTATCGAATGCAATAACGGCCGTTGCCACCGTGTGGGGTGCCTTTCTTTTGGTCTTTTTTTCTTTAAGTATACCCAATATACGGCAGTAAACATCCAAACTTCAGAGGCCCCGTGAAATGCTTCCGGAAAAAAACATCACCGCTGATATCTTTTGAGTGTTGATAAGACAGCCAACCAGCAGTAAGGTCGTACAGCTTCCACGTGATCATGTGATGTGTTTTTGTCAATCGCATGAAAGGTGCAACGCCTTTCTGTGATTGTCCGTCTTATCAACACGCAGTAGACAGTGATGACGTCTTTTTTTCCCGGAAGAATTTAGCATGGGTTTTGAAGTTTAGATCACTACCGCATCAGGTATAATTAAAGAAAAAAAGACGAAAAGAAAGGCAATACCCCACATGCTGGCAACGGCCGTTATTGCAATCGATAATTATCGTTGAGGTATATCGCCCAGCCCTACTTAACATGATTTATGCACTGACGCGCTACATAAAATGTAAGCTATGACAACTGTATATAATAAAGTACATTTTTCTTTGACGTGTATATGAAGATAATTTATTTACTCGGGCCGTTTTTTTGTCAAAACGTTGACAAAAATCGACATTTCATTGCACGTGAATGGTTAAAGTCGTGCCATGTCGAAACTCGACAGTTGTCCTGTATCATGCCCAGGCTTGCCGTTTGTCACCGCTGCCAACAAATTTGAGGCGCTGGCGGCCCACGATGCCCTTGTGGAACTGAGCGGCGCGCTCAACACGGTGTCCTGCAGCATGATGAAGATCGCCAACGACGTCCGCTTCCTGGGCTCCGGCCCGCGTTCCGGTCTGGGAGAGCTCATCCTGCCGGAAAACGAGCCGGGAAGCAGCATTATGCCCGGTGAGCGTTCCCCACGACACTGGCCTTCCCTTGCTCTCTCTCTCTTTGTCCTTGTAACGCTTGGAAGGGAATACAGGCTGGATTCCACCAAAAATGTCTCTTTAACTTCGACTCACTATGAAATGCAAGTGTTTATTTATTTTCTTTCCTTCACAGGCATAGTTTGGCAAGGCCAAAATTAACTTGTCAAACTGTATTTCTGAAGATGTAAATGAACGCTTGCATATATTTATTAGTCAAAGTTACGGGCACATCTTTATTGAATTCAGGCTCCAGGACCAAATTGGCCACGTTGTATGCCTATTTGAGACAAATCCATATAGTTCTAAATAACATTGATACCAAAGGCAATATTTATTCATATCTACACTGTTTCTGCATTTGATTGTTCTTTTCCCAATTTCATTTTTCACAGATATAAGTGGTTTTTTTTTTGTTTTTTTTTTTGTTATACTGGGATTGCTGGGACCTTCGGAAGTACCGAGGCGGTGTGTAGCTGTCTGTGGGCGGTTAGTGTGGGTTTGCAGCTGTTGGAAATGCTCTCAGCCATTTGGGTCATGTTTCAAATGGTGTTCTTTTTAAATCCTTCTTGCCCTCCACAAAATGCACTGAGAGGGTGCTGAGACAAAAACTTTGATATAGACGTAACCGAACCATCAAAAATGAGGGTAGCAGATTGATGTGGAGTTGCTGGCTCAACCTCTTCTCTTAAATGCGTACATATCCTATTTCTCAATATAATGATTTCTATTTCTATTCAGCTGACGAAGCTTAGTAATATGGTCAGAAAAGACAGGCATGCTCCCTGTTTTCCAGTTTTGGTCATTCTTAGACCAATCTTCAGGACCACACACATGTCCAAGGGCTTCAATTACTAGATCTTAAAAATGGCAAAAATTAAGCAAAAAAAACTTTTTGACAAAAAGCAAATCTTATTTCCCAATAGCCTTCTGCAACAGCCTTGAATACCGTCTATATTGAACGTAAGCTGTTTGGCATATAGAGTTCTCAGAGTGGCACTTTTGCTTCTGTGGGACCAATTTAGTCTTTATTGCCCGCATCATAATTCCATAATTGCTGTACAATGTTGAATGACCCATAAACTAATGCAAAGTGATCCGATTTCACCCCTGTACCCCAAACAATGAATGCTCGCCGTCGCTTGTTATTCCCAGGCAAAGTGAACCCAACCCAATGTGAGGCTATGACCATGGTGGCTGCCCAAGTAATGGGGAACCATGTCGCGGTGACTATCGGAGGAAGCAACGGACACTTTGAGTTGAATGTTTTCAAGCCCATGATGGTAAGAGCAGTTGTATAACTGAGGTGTGTACTATTAATTGTGAAGGTCGCGTTTTATTGTGTGTTAAAGTAAATAACGCTATAAATCACTTGGTTGATATGCACTGGAGAGCCACGGGTTGATGGACTTGATTCCACCTTGAATCTGTTATTAATTTGAAGCAATTGATTGGGTGGGGAGCTTGAGTCGCATGAGTCACTGAGCGCAAGTGTAATTTAACGGTTGAAGTCCATAAAACCCCTCTGGTCCATGGATTGCCAGGAATAGAATTGGACAGCTAAGTAAAGAGAGACCATTCGTTTTCCCATATGAAACCCATGGGTATCACCGCTGGTAAACATTCATTAAGCACCATAATTTGTTTCAACAACACCAGCAGTGTAAAAGAGTCAGCCTTCATGCTCAATAATAACCTATTTTAGATTTATTAAAATAATTGTTACAAGAGACTATTTAAAAACAAATGTCATAAGTGAATTTCAGTATGTGCTTCAGACCATAGTGAATGAGTAAACAAAAACAAAAAACTATATACTATGAATATGGTCCAGTCTGATCAACGCATTACTGGTGATATTGTAGGCAACGTAGCTAATTGTGTGAGATTATCACTTTTTGTAATTGTTTCTCCATGAAGTCTCCTTGTAAATGCAGCAGGATTTACCAGTCCTATTTCCCTATCTCCTGAAAGTATGTTGTGACTGGTAATTAGTTAGGTCTGTGTTTATACTTCAGTGACAAATTATTAGGTCTGTAGGAGTCAATTAGGATGGTAGGAATGGCAATAAGAGAGTCTGAGTTTAGGGCACTATCTACAAACATAGTTAAGACTTAATTTATACAGTCAATTCTCTGAATAAAATGTTATGCACGGATTATACATATAATGGCAAGCCACACAGTAGGGTTGTTTTGTGTGAGCGGCATGAGTGCAGTTTTAATTGGACTAAACGCAGGCCAGTGCACATTGATTTGACTACGTCTGTGGGCGCGATCCTTTTTTTGACGTTGACTACACTTACATGCACACTAATATTCCAGTGTATTCCGAATAGCTTATTCTGATGGCCATAACGTGAATTAACCAGTATTCTGGTTTAGAATAGCTAGTATATGACGTGGGATATTCGGAATATACCTCCCACCCAGACGTATACATTGTTTGTTCTATTTTTCACAGTATCTTGAACCATAATTCTCTCGTTAGCTTGTTGTGGAGAACCGAAAAAAGAGTACGTTTTCGGACCGCAAGACCCACTTTTACATTACATTACATTCATTTGGCTGACGCTTTCATACAAAGTGATGTACAATAAGTGGCCTTTTTGCCACTAAAAAAATTGAATGTGTGTGCAGGATAAATGCTTCCAGTCACAGGACAGGAGGAGGGTTGATATTGTTATCGGAGAAGAGAGGAGTAATACTGTTCATAATAAACTAAGCTTAAAAAAAAACAACACAATGTAACGCAAAAGTGAGCATCTCTACCTAAATGGTTGGCAGGAAATTTAATGCATGTCTGTTTCAGGGCTTATTGGGGATACTTTGATGACCACATACACAGGCGTATATCATTGCCATCGTATTTCACGGGGGTAAACCGCTTACTCGGACTATGACCTTCACCAGGACTATGACCCTCATCTCGAATGCTGTGTGAATGTAAACATAGTCAGTAGGATGTTAGGACGATAATAATTACGGTCCCGTAGATAGTGCACAAAAGGTATAATGCGTTGTGTCACAACATTATTAGAGCAAGTATCATTTTCAAAAATAAAACTCACCTATTTCATTTATTGTAAAAAAAAAATTGAAATAAAAAATTAGTTACTTTTCACTGGATCTATTGCAAACGAGCGTTAATTAAATATATAATGGGATGACAGTCCTCCAATTTATACAGTGCGTTAGAGAGCAATAACTACCAAGTTACAATAAAGCGGGTTGATTGAATAGGTTTTAAAAACGAAAGCGGTCCGGTGTGGAGTTGATTAAATGAAGTACAGAATGAAGCCGCCGTTTTTTTCCATTGGCGGATCAATTAATAAATGTAACGTTAATGATTTCAATTCAGTTTTATCTTACAAAACAAGGGCGGGCAATTAAAATAAAATTCCTTCATCTATCACAGGTTACATTTAGAGGCTGGTGTAATTATGTAGTTGTTTGCTCCGTGCTGTTGACAGAGTTTTTTGCACATTGCTTCGTCTTAGTGTAAATGTATAGCTCAATAAATTCACAATCCCAAGGCTGTCCTTATGGCCGATTGCACTCGATAAGACCGGGCTGTAGGATGGAATAAGTATTATTTGTCCACAATGAGCATGAAATATAGATGCTGGCGTGCCGAGCCCTGTACTGCACACATTTTTGCTGCAGTGCAGTAAGCAGAGATTTGGATGCTTTTGGGAGCTGTAGTTTTAGACGGGCAGGAGTTTTTTTGTGTCTCAGAGCTCGGCCGTGTGCCGATTTGCCTTCGCAGATCAAAAATGTGCTGAACTCGGCCAGGCTGCTGGGCGACGCCTCCGTCTCCTTCACCAAGAACTGCGTGGCGGGCATCCAGGCCAACACGGAGAGAATCAACAAGCTGATGAACGAGTCCCTCATGCTGGTCACCGCCCTCAACCCTCACATAGGTAAGAGAGTTTCCCGCCCCTAGAGGGCGCTCGCGCGTAGCCTCCGCGGAACGGGAGCGGGGTCGCACACGCTTGTCGAAGGTGTGCGTACGCGTCGTGGCTTCTGAAATGCCAAGCGGGGTTCCTCTTGGGACCCGGGCCATGCTCACTGTGGCATTTCAAAAAAATAAATACATTTCGAAAATCAAGACGCCGAGCCAAACAAAGGAGCTGAATGTCACGCATAATACGCGAGGCCTTTTTAAACAAACCCGGTTTTTACACGTCCTCTTCTTTACACTAAAAATATGTGGAAGGAGAGGGAGGATCAGCGAAACGGGCACTTGAGAGTGACCTCCCTGTGACAGAATGGACAGGAAGTGGGGGGGGGGAGCAGACTGGCGGGGGTGTCACAGCCGCGAGAGTTGAGGCTGATTGATGGCCTTAATCAGACTTGCAAATACGGAAGCGCCTGCGAGGTGCCTGTTGTCCCCAAAACAGCTGTCTTTCCCTCCGAATGCTCCCCGACACATTGACTCCGGCAGCTTCCCTGAGCCATCAGCGTTCAGGTGACGTGTAATTAAAATTGTGTCACAGCCGGATTGTTAACACAAAGATTTGGTATGCGGGATGTGCGCGGCGGGCCGGGCTTCTCTGGGGCCTAATTTGCCTCTGCGGTTGCATGCGTCCGAGCGAGGGGGAATTTGATGAAAGAAAAGAAGAAGAAAGTTTTGGACGCGTTTATTCATCGTTCGATAGGAACGGAGCATCGCCGTGGAGTTGTCCACCTGCGGCGTTTAGCCAATCGGATAGAACGGGGTAGAGAATAGTTAAAGACGACAAGGCGCTCCGGTTTCTGTGGCATCTGTAGCTTGCGGCTATTGGCTGGGCTAATTTTAACCTCTCAGCATAGGCCCTCATCCTCATCTAATTCCTCATTTAAATGAGCAGATTTGCTGTATTCCGCATTAACGAGATGAAGGACTTTTAAGCCGGTTTTGCCTTGCCTGTCCCGAGCTGCAGGATTGTCCAGGGCAGTGCGGTGAGTGTGTCAACCCCAAAAAATGCAGTGTCTCGCCGGCCCTTCCTGATGAAGAGTTTTCGATGCGTGTTAAGAATGCCTTCTTCAGGACAATTAAGGGGTGTTCTGAATATTACCATCGTTTTCATCCTGGTGCTCCTACTTGATTATGGTAATGAATGCTTTATTGCTTTAATCGGCGCTCTTGCCCTTAACAAGCTCGCTGTGTGCAGAAGCCCTTCGAGATGAGGCCACGGATGTCTACACGGGGACTCTTCGGATCTGAGGGAATATTTTAAACGGGATTACTCTTCCCCGCAGGTTACGACAAAGCCGCTACGATCGCAAAGACTGCCCACAAAGAGGGCTCGACGCTGAAAGCGACCGCAGTCAAGCTGGGGTACCTCACAGAAGAACAGTTCGACCAGTGGGTCAAGCCTCATGAAATGCTGGGCCCCAAGTAGGTGTGTCAACAGCTGACGCAGTTCCAGGCATAACATCCAACCCCCCCCGTCTTTTACAATAAAACGTCTATTTGAAAATTAAAGGGATTTTTTGTTGTTGTTGTTGTGTTGAATCACAGTCCCTCCACCCTTGTGGTAAAGGTGGCAATGTCAAAGTAGACGGTGCCTACAGTCAAAATGCACATCCCTGCTTTGTGTGCCTACAGGGAAATGCGGTCGTTGAGTTTCAAACAGAGACTGCATTCGCCAGTGTCTCCTTATTATTCCAGACTTGGACGCTTATAATAGAAACCCATCAGTATGACGATCATGCAGATGGCTACAGTCATCCAGTTTTTTCCACTTAGAATCTTGCCTCACATACACCGCGAATGTGAACAAATGCTTTTCTTCCTGTTACAATAAGCCAAGCTAAAATACTACATCCTTCCCTTTTTTTCAACCCACGACTCCTGCCTCAAAGTTTCACATTCAGTGTTCGGATCTCTGGGCACTGCTCAGTACGGTACACGGTAACATCTGAAGCGAATCAACTGCATATGTAAATTGAAGCCTTGCCCAGGCGGCTTGACGTGCGCGTTACTTTTGCATGCGCTGATGTATACGAGGCGACTCCTTGGAAAAAGGGAAACTCATCAGGATGAGGGAGAGGAATTTCCGGTTAGTAGTGGTTGCAGAAGTGATAGTGAAGGACTCTAGATGTAGCATTGTCACTACTTTTATAAAGGTCTGGGACGGATTTTTGCAAGATAATCGCTGTCTTTAGATGCCCCTTTTTCCTGTTAAACCAAAGGCTGATGTTAATAGACGGTGCTAGGCCTGAAATGCTAATGCCCTCTTTAAGTAATGGCATGCTAATGCCGTGGATATCCCTTCGGAGTTGCCTCCTTAATACAAAGACAAAGGACCCAGATGACTCGCTGCAGAATGGCATGGCCATCCTCGTGGGAAAAGACGACGGTGTTTGCTTCTGTAAAATCTTAAGCTAATGATGCGAAATGAAAACGCTCACTGACTGCATTGTTCTGAGGCAGTATTGTCATTGAAGAAATTTGCTGCGGAATTGCTCCTGTAATGGAATTTTCTCATTTTTGCAGAGAAGGGAAATAAAATCAATACTATCTCAATGTGATTATTTGGCCTAAGTAATGCACAGTAATCTCATTGTCGAAAGTGATAGAATTAAAACCAATTTTGTTTGCAAATGTAAATGGAAAGCCAAATACCCAGGATATTAGTGCTATATTTGTGACTTTGAATGTAATTATAGTCAGCTGCAGGTGTAATTTTGCTGACTGCTGTTTGATTGACAGGCTATTTATTTGTGAATTGAAAAGCTTTGTGAATCAGTTATAAAATATATTCATCTGGTGTAATGCCAGAAAGTAATCCTTTATGTTTAGGTTTGGGATAAATGTACCTTTCAGTTTGTGGATAGCTAGCACATTTTGTGCCAAAATAACCAATGACATTATATAATACCTAGATAATTAGGAGACAACAGAAGTTGGATTGGCAGATAAATAAACTGACCCACTCCTTTATAAGGCTGATATTTCCCCCCCCCCCAGATGTTCAGTAATGACTTACAATTGTGCAATAAATTTAAACTTCTAATATGTTACTATTGTCATAACATGCTGTATTTTTTCAACATTGTATGAATTAACATTGTTAATGTCTACAAACCAACAGCATAAGAGCATCGTTCCCAGCTGACCTGCAGGTCCTGCAAAAATGACAGTACTTTTTTCATAATTACTGGGCGTCTTTGAACATGCAAAAGTAGCCTTGGTTTTAATTAATAAGACCGACTGGGAGACTTGGGTCTCAGAACAGCTGAGTCTTTAGTTGTCATTATTAACCCCTTCACGCAGATCCTCTAGTGGCCATGGTGCCGGTGCCAAGATTTTTCTCAATTCGGATAGTAATTTCTCCTGCAACCAAACTAAAGAGTGGAAATGACAAACTCCATGTTTTAGCTTTATTAGTACACGGTTCTTGACAACTGCCGAATACGAAGTTTCTAAGTGTCACTATTGTCCCATAGCGAGTCCATTTAACAAGCAACCCCCCCACCCAGTCTTGCCTGCAGCTATACCTACCCATGCGTGACACAGTGGACAAGAGCGGTCGGTGAGATCATAAATATATTGTTTATCACCAAAGATTTGTGTTCCCGCATAGCAACAAGATAAACCTAACAATAACCCGATTGTATGCCTGAAAACCCGTTCACTCAGATGCTAAACAAACGTGTAATTCTTGTGTAATTATACCATGTCATTCTACTATCAATATCTGCTACTAAATATCAAATCCTACCATTGGTTTTATGCATAGTGATGTCCCTTTCAAATTTCAGTGATCATTTATTGTCTGTAACAATCCGTTTGAGAAATACACAGCACTACAAGCTATTACACTATCTGGAACGTTAACATGTAAAACCCCCCATGCTCTGCAAACCTGTATATTGCATTCAAGTTCATTATTTTATCCAATATTGGACATTACAGTTTTAGCAGCGGTGTTTGTAATGTCTTATTGGATGCTTTGAACAATAAATTACAGCCCAGCGTAAGATAATTTTTAGTTTTAACAGTCTAGTATTACGCAAGCTCTCCAGAAAACGCATTGCCTGATGGGAGTTTTCCCTTCCCGATATGTAAATACTTGTAATATGCGGTTGGTCTCGCTGGCTACATATGTAGGCCTACGTTAGATTTTCCACTCACATTTTGAGTGTATTTCACATACTGTAGTGTAAGCATTCATTGGTGGCTATGTCATGTTTTATGTTTGATGTACTGATTTTCATTGAAGATAGAATATTTGGCAGCATTTTGCTGATGGTGGAATATAATTTTATTGTCATGTTATTGTACATAATATAGGCTATAGCGTATACTTGTCACTTAGGGCATGGAAAATACTCCAATTCCAATTTACCGTGCGCTGATATGTGATAGATGAATGTAAAATTTTTCTTGGAGTCATTATGCTCTTCAAAAAAACTGCAGATAAATGTGATCCCAGAGCAAAAGAATACATACTGTAGAGTACAGGAAAAAGTAATGTTTTATTGAGGTGCACGAGTGAATGATTAGGCTACATATTTAGGTGTGTGTAACAGTGTGATATCAATGTTTTCATCTTAAACCATCACAAGGGGAAAATGTATATGTTTTATAATGGATAATTAATTTTATGACATGTTTTGGATAGGGTATTGGACCCATAGATATCGATCCCCCTATACTGATGAAAGGGTAGTAATTCCCACTTGAAAATGAGTGAGTTTTATGAGCCAAAACAGTTTGATTTGTTTTTAAGTATATCATTATTTTATGATTTACAGCAGTGCACAATATAGCCATTTGGATAGATTTGGAGACACTAATGGAGAACAGGGTACACAGCCTATATTTTGCATCATAGATCTTTAGTAGTTCTACATATCACCCTCAGATTTTGACTTGTGCACATGGAGTTTATGATCCTGGGAATGTATAGTTTTCCCTGTTTCACACACAGTGCCCTCCACTATTATTGGCACTCCTGGTAAAAAGGGTTATAAAAAATTCACTGTTTGGTCAATTAGCTTAATCTCACACTGAAAAAATCCCACATCAAGAAATAATTATTCTTAACAAAACCACATGTGCCACAATTATTGGCACCCGTGCATTTATATATAGTAATCATTTTCAACATTTGGTCGCATATCCTTTATATGCCATGACTTCCTGATGTCTGTGACCCAACAACATCAAAAGACTCTTGATATCTTATTTTCTGGTATTCCTACAAGCGATACTATAACCTCTCTGCATTTGAATGGATCTCTATGGGAATTGGGGGGTGGGACTAGATTTAGCTGTAAATTACACTGGAACAGTATGGAATACATGGTTGGCTAAAAAGTCATCAAGGGTCTGACGTATCAAACAAGCCTCAAACCATCACTCTGCTGCCAGAAATACATTAGATATGAATGGATAACTTGAAGGGTTTCTTCTCCTGACTTATTTTTCCATAGAGTTCAATAGGAAAATTTGTCAGGAGAAACAACCCTTAAAGTGATCCATCCATATCGTAGAATGGGTGGTGGGGAGGTTTTTGGAGTGTTCATCAAACAGTCTTTATGCTACAGGAGGTAATGAATTTAGAATATTTAATAAGAATAGGGTCTAAAGTATTTAATCAGGGTACTTGTTGCAGCTCTACTATGGTACGCAATTATTCATTCTAATCGTATGCCATTTTGAAGATTAACACCTGTGTAATATCGCGCCAGGAAACTGACAACCTGTCTTAACCAGGACCGTGGTCCCCCTTTAAGAGCGCCCCCTGTCTTGTCCCCATCAATCTGCCGCTAACATTAATTGAGCATTTATGGATGCATGTTTTACAGCTGAGGCTAGGTGCTCTTAGGCTATGTTATGACTATACATTATCATACCCAATTAAATGACTACATTACACTGTAACAAGACACCTGGGGCTAAGACTGCCAGTAAGGCCTTATAGTGCATTCCTGTTAATGATGTCACGGTGCTTTTCTCGTATCGCACGTTCACACCGCATCACCTTTTCACTCAATTTATATTGACCTTGCCCAAGAAATCCATATCCGTTTTTGTATTTTCAGTTCAGTTTTCGGTTTGTATTGGTTTACAGGACGCGATCGGGTTATACATCCTGAATCCTCTGACAGTCGCCAATATTATTTACGCAGTTGAGTCGAAAGCGCATTGCTATATTCTGAATCGCTGGCCGCCGTCACATATCCGCATTGATTAGTGATTGAGGAAACTGACTGCATTTTTCCTGTGTCGATTGTTAAAAACCATGACACGCATTGCGACCCTGAAGTGGGTGGGCACAGGAAGACACGCCACGCGAACAGCTGGCTGTCCCCCTTTTCAATCCCAGAACATTATAACGCGCTCTCATCACTCGAGCTCAAGACCGACTCATTCTAACTTGGATTAGACCTCCCCGGCAACACGAGCAAGTCCCCAGTAATCAGGGCTTTATGGGTACAGCGGGAGCCTCGGGGCCATATGGTCTCCACAGCACCAGTCCAGTGCACCATAGCTGCAGCTGACCTTTGGGGATGGATCTGTCGCTGTCGTCACCTGGAGACAGGGCGGAGGCTGCCGGAGATTGCGGTGGGTGGCATACGAAGGCCCTGACAGGGGGGGCTCCTGTGGGACAGGCTAAAGCTCTCAGCGGCCCCTGCAGTCTGACCATCTCCACACTCTCGAATCACCCCGGGCAAAAAGGGCCGTGGAGTTTTTAATGCAAGTCGCATTGGAGAAGGCAGCCTTATCCCTCAGTCTACCCTCGGCGGGGCACGCAGCCTGCATTCTGTAATTTTCTATGGAAATGACTCACACAGTGGCAAAGCCTGCAGGGAGGGGATTTGGAAATAAACCGATGGGCGACTGGCCAATTGGTCAGCGGTAGGTAGGTGAGCCGTGAGAATTAGAGCCGCAAGATTTATCAAACCAAGCTTTTCGGGTTTTTACGTCCATCCTGTTAAAGAAGAAGCTATTGCAATGTTTTTTTCTTGGTGGCGGAGTGCCAAGACTACTAGCCTTCTGTGACTCAGTCTGCATGACCTGCATTGAAATAAGAAATTGTCCAGGGGGAGGGCGCCAAGTTCTGAAAATGATGTTATCCTGCCTTGACATGAATCTGCATAAAGATGCCACATTCATAGACACATTAATAATTAAAATCTGGCCTTGGTGTTGAGGAGCAAAACCACTGCTATTGTTAAAGAAAAGATGGTTCAGTGAAGTCCCTAGATCAGTTAGTCATGCTTACATTTGAAAAATGATCCATCGTATGTTTTTGTCTGTGTCCTTTTAACATACTTATTTTTAAAGACAGACTCCGTTGAGCTTTCTCTTGTGATTTGAGGTTTTAACAGTATTTGTTTTGGCCACCAGCGTTCACGATCTGGTTTTGAACTTCTCAAATGCATGATGCAGAAATGTATAACAGTAAATAAATTGTATCATTGGATGTTTTACAATGCACATCATAGAGGAAAACACAATTATGGAACATTCATTCATTTTAATATTTTGAGCCCAGGGCCCAGTGTTATTCTTTAGGTTTACTTATAATGTGGCAGAAGTGTATAACATCGTAAAATGTTAAGTATATATTTTTTATTCAGTGAGATTTGTTGTGAGTTGGTTAATGTACATCCTGGCAATATATTTAAACAGACTTATTTCAAGATTTCAAAGCTCACTGACTGTAATTGTGTTAACGTTTATGTCCTAGGAACCATATATGTATATTATTTGATCAGAGGCACCTCTGTTTGCTATTGGTTGTGGACAATCACAATCATTCCTCACATACTAGATACTGTTTGATAATTTTGACAGAATAGTAGACTTTGTCCCACTGTCTCTCGTATCTTTACTCAACCTATGAGCTTAATTTGTTTTTAACATAATTAATTTGTTATCACTTGGATACAGAGTGTCACTGAGCAGACATGTTTATATAGCGTTTTGTAATGTGTGAACAACTGCTAAATTACACTTAGGAAACTCAAATGTCAGGTTATCAACAACTCACTTTATCCCTTTAATGGCCGCTCAACCGTTTGGTGGAACACTCTTTTGTGTCTTGATATCTTGTTGAAAAATATGTTGGACTTAACTCCACCTGATTGAGCCATCTCTACCACGTACACCGATAGAGATGGCTCAATCAGGTGGAGTTATGTCCAACGTACACTGCCTGGCCAAAAAAAAAGCACTATGCATGACGGGTCCAACGGTGACTTTTTTTTTGGCCAGGCAGTGTATTTTTCAACAAGATATCAAGACTCAAAACGTGCTCTACCAAACGGTTGAGCGGCCATTAAAGGGTTAAGCACGCTGCGCTTTCCAAAGATTTTCACAGCATTTTACATATAGCCACAGCTAGTGAAAGGTGTATTAAGGTGTCCATGTTCCTGTTTGCTCAAGGACAACATACGCCCAGGAGTTAACAGGAACCCCCCCAGCGCAGCATTGGCACCAAACCTCCTGAGGTATGTGGTAGACATATCACCATGTCTGAAAATAAAGAACGTTAGAAAATGAATGTAAACCATTTCCGACAGCCAAATGAGTGCAAGGTCAAGAATATGATGGCAAACAATAGAGGATGCTGACCTGCTTCCAAATAAATGAATACAAAAGAAAAGGACAATTCTGTCAGACAAACTGATCCCTGACAACTGAAAGTGAGAACTGGAGAGCAATATCCCTCTTGAACTCGGCTGACAAGTTGGATTTTCTAAGTGTTTGTCATCCTTTAGCTCCAGCCGGGAATGATATTTGGATGACGATGTCACTTTTAACACAAGTCAGAAGAAATGTTAGGTGACATACGGCTTTTAAAATCTGTGTACGGAGACAAAAAATTGCTTTTTGGCTCACAATATACAGTGCCCTCTGTAATGTTTGGGACAAAGACATATTTTTTCTTGATTCGGCTCTGTACTCCACAGTGTTAGATTTGTAATCAAATAATTCACACGGGGATAAAGTGCAAATTCTCAGCTTTTATTAAAGGGTATTTTTATACATTTTGGTTTTACCCTGTAGAAAGTACACTTTTTAGATGTGCACCATAATATTTTGGATATATTAAAGTTATGTAAATGAAATGAGTCATGTTTAGTACTTTGTTGCATATCCTTTGCAGCAATGACTGCTTGATGTCTGTAACCCATAGACATACGTCACCGAGTACTGAGTATCTTCTCTGGTGATGCTCTGCCAGGCCTGTACTGCAGCCATCTTCAGCTCCTGCTTTTTTGTGGGCTAATTACCTTAGGTTTTCTCTTCTGCATGTGAAACGCATGTTCATATTCATATTCGGTGACTGACTTGGCCAGTCAAGATTTTCTAGTTTTTGGCTTTGAAAAACTTTGTTGCTTCAGCAGTATGTTTGGGATCATTGTCTTGCTGTAGGATGAAGCGCCGTCCAATGAGATTGGAGGCATTTTCTTGAACCTGGGCTGATAAGATGTGTCTGCACTTCAGAAATAATTCTGCTGCTACTGCAAAATCAGCAGTTACATCATCAATGAAGGAAAGTGAGCCAGTACCTATGGCAGCCATACATGTCCAAGCCATAACACCCCCACCACCATGTTTCACAGATGAGGTGGTATGCTTTGGATCTTAGAATCCTTTTGGCCTCCACTCTTTGCTATTGTCTTTGCTCTGATACAAGTAAATCTTGGTCTTGGTCTTGGTCTGTCTACAAGACCTTTTTCCAGTACTCTGCAGGCTCCTTTAGGTACTTCTTAGCATACTGTAACCTGGTCATCCTGTTTTTGCAGCTAACTAGTGGTTTGCATTTTGCAGTGTAGCCTCTGTAGTTCTGACAGTAGTCACTGACACATCCATGTCCGCCTCCTGAAGAGAGTTTCTGATCTGTCGGACTGGTGTTTGGGTTTTTTCTTCTTCGTAATGGTGAGAAATCTTCAGTCATCAACTGTAGAGATCTTTCTTAGGCCTCTTATACCTGCACTAAGGAAACAAATGAACACACGTGACTAATCAGAAGTACATGTGAAGCCATTTGTCCCAAACATTATAGTGCCCTGAAATGGGGGACAATGTATGAAAAGTGCTGTAATTTGTACATGGTGAAAACAAGATGTATAAAAAATACCTTTTAATAAAAGTTGAGAATCTGCTCTTTAACCACAATTGTTTGATTTCAAATGTAAAACTGTGGAGTACAGAGCCAAATCAAAAAATTTATTATAGAGGGCACTGTAATAGTAAATTCACAGTTCACATCTTTGTAGAGCCTGTCATAAAAGAGTACTATGAGCCCTAGTAATGGTTCTGCTGTGGTCACCTGTTCAAACCGTAAGCATGCTGCACTGTAATATGGTACGTCACAGAGAACATTCTAGACCTTTGGATGTCGGTCATTCTCCATTCCTCGCAATAAGATTCTGTAAAAGACTAATGTTTGGTAGTGAGAAACATTAACGGTATTTAGCAGTTAATTGCAGTTTTCACATACACATGTCCAAGATTTCACTTCAAACCAGCCCTAATTGTTGGGCCTCAGAAATGCATGCATAAACTTTGTTTGAACTTAGTCAGCGTGGATGAATAAATTAATACAATCCCTGGGGTTTTATGATTTTATGGTTACATAATCGCAATGTGTTATGTTACAAATGATAATAATTTGAAACAAATTTCAGGCATCTATTTTAATGACGTAGCATCGCGGCGACCGCAGCAGATGTCAGTGTTTAGCGCGGCTGATGTTTCTATGGTAGATTGACATGAATTGAATTCCTTTTCATTTTCATTTGTTCCACATCATCTTGTTAGAATGTGTCTCCGGTCAGACTGCGGTGTGGAATTGTTTTGTCTGTGAGCCACATCTACTGTGCTTATTAACTTCAGCAGCCTATCGTACAGCGCACAGAACACTCCGCATGTATGCGCATCAGTTTTAAAGAGCAGGTGGGAACCGCGGCTTCGGTAACAATATGTTTGTGCTTCTTCCTCTGTGAGATATTTCACTGTGTTTTCTTCTTTTTAAAAAAAAGAGTGGACAGTCTTGTCTTTAATATGTTTCTCTTTTTATTCACAATTCACAAAAATGGAGCAAGCCTGGTCCAGTTGCTTAGCGATTAATGCGTTTTTGTTGCTATATATACTGTACCTCCTACTGGAAAATTAAAGGCCTATTGAACTGTGTTAGAACATAATATTGAATAATTCATGCTCATGTTTCGCCATGCATTGTGAGTGAATGGAGAGAGAAAAAAAAACGTCATTCTCCATTGGCCAGTTGCTGTCCACTGGAGCAAGTCATGAAGATGAGCGTGAATACTATGACTCACATCGGGGCCAGGTAGCTGTACAATATTATGTTCTAACAAAGTTCTGTACAGCTTTTTTTTTTTTTGCATTGATGCTGCATATGCAGGCCTCAGTCAAATCAATTACACTAACCAAAATAAGGGAACACACAACAAAGAAGGCTTATTCAGAGTGAGAGCGAATAGGATGTACGATTTACAGTGATTTACAATGGTGTGAACCGTCCATTATGTGTGCTGCAATCACGGGACATCGGAAAGGAGGGGATTGAAGTAAAAGACAGTCTTTTTTTATTCTTTCTTGAGCCGGGCTCTTAGAAAAGAAAAAGTAAAAGAACTGCTTGGAGCCAATTTCGCTTATGTGCAAACTCCACTCGGTCTTCATTACTTCATTACGGACTACACAACTGCAGAAAGAAATATACATAAGGAAGTATGTGCGCAGGTTTCAGTGTGTGTGTGCGTGTATACAGTGCCCTCCACTATTATTGGCACCCCTGGTAAAGATGAGTAAAAAGGGTTATAAAAAATTCACCATTTGGTGAATTAGCTTAATCTCACACAAAAAAAAGAAAAATCCAACCTTTAATTGAAGTAAATTTATTCTAGAAAAAAAAAATCCCTCATGAAGAAATAATTATTTTTAACAAAACCGCATGTGCCACAATTATTGGCACCCCTAGAAATTCTTATGAACATAATGTAACTGAAGCATTTTTTCCATTTATATTTTCATTTTTAAAGTTGATCAGAGTGTTTAGGAACTTTCAAGCAGTAATCCATGACTTCCTGTTACACTGGGGCATAAATATGAGGTGACACAGAGGCCATATTCCCTTATTCATACATCAACATGGGAAAGATAGGAGAACACACAGCTCAAATGAGGGAAAAGTGTGTTGAACTTCATAAGTCAGGGAATGGCTATAAAAAAAATAGTTACCTGAAAATGTCCATATCTACCATCAGGGCAATACTTAAAAAGTTCAAAGCAACTGGAACTGTTACAAACTTGCCTGGATGAGGACCAAAGTTTATTTTGCCCCCATGCACAGTGAGGAGGATGGTAAGAGAGGCAAAAAAAATCTCCAAAGATCACTGTTGGAGAATTACAGACGAAAGTAGCATCTTGGGGTCATCAAGTCTCCAAAACTACCATTCAAACAAATTATTTGGAAGGCATGCCAGAAAAAAAGCCTTTCCTGTCATTTCACCACAAACGTAAGCACCTGGACTTTGCTAAACGCTACTGGAACTTTGACTGGAACCATGTTCAATGGTCAGATGAAATGAAAATTGAGCTTTTCGGCAACCAACACTCAAGGTGGGTTTGGCTATACCAAAAATAACCTGATCCCCACTGTTAAGTATGGTGGAGGTTCCGTGATGTTGTGGGGCTGTTTTTCCTCCAAAGGCCCTGAGAACCTTGTTAGGGTATGGCATCATGAAATACCAGGAAATTTTAAATTTGAATCTGGCTGCCTCTGCCAGGAAACTAAAACTGGGCCGTCGTTGAAACCCCATTGAAACCTGTGGGCTGAGCTGAAGAGGAGAGTACACAAGAGAGGACCTAGGACTCTGGATGATCTGGAGAGATTCTGTAAAGAGGAATGGTCTCAGATTCCTTGCTCTGTATTCTCTAACCTTATTAGATGTTACGGGAGAAGACTCAGTGCTGTTTTATTGGCAAAGGGAGGTTGTACAAAGTATTAAATGCAGGGGTGCCAATAATTGTGGCACACATGGTTTTGTTAAAAATAATTATTTCTTGATGAGGGATTTTCTTTTTCTCTGAATAGATTTACTTCAATTAAAGGTTGGATTTTTCTCATTTTTTCAGTGTGAGATTAGGCTAATTTTTTATAACCATTTTTACTCATTTTTACCAGGGGTGCCAACAATTGTGGAGAGCACTGTATATACATTTGAAGCTGCTTAAAAAATGACTACATAGTCATATCTGAATGTAATCCCTTGTGTGAGGTGAATGAAAACACTACATGTTGTGTCTTTAACTGCTGTGTATAAGGTATGCTTTGTGAAGGAAGACTCGGTTAACGCCAACCTTATATTTTGCATCTGGTCATTGAAAGATCTGTATGATAACAAGAGGCTCAGGCCAGTGTTCTGATGCATAATTCAGGTAAACAATCCTCTTAAATCCCACCCATGGGACCTGCCACCCACATATAGATGCTTTTCCACTGCCAAGCATTACCGCTGGACTGGGAAATGAACACAGTGGGACCCAACAGACCCTCTTTAGATCTTTAAAAACATAAATAGCATCCAATGCCTTGTCGGTAACATCTGTCTTTTTGAAGCCAGAACAAAGATTTCTTGTATGTTCAGTAACGTGCAATTATAAAACGTTCAGATGAACTGAATCTGGTGTAAAGTTATTTAAGTTCAGACTGAAATATTTTTTACAGATTTCATGTGAAAAGATTAAATCACATCACATCAGATAGCAATGAAGTGGTTATAAACAAATATATACCACTTGGTCTAAAAATGCCTATAATCCCAGGAACTGAGTTATAATTAGTGTTTCTCAGGTTAGTGCCCCGAGGCTGTAACATCACATCCCAAATTCCCCTGATAATTAATTATTTGTATTTCTTTGCCTCCATTTTGTTAACACAGACATCTTTGAAAGGTTTCCAGTCCCCAATACTACTGATCTTAGGTCCAAAGACTAATGCTGAAACCAATGATTCTCTTGGACTTGGCACTTTATTTTTATTTTACATCATTTCTTTATTATTTGTGCCAATGTTTTTTGCTTTGATAACTATGAAAAATATAATGTAATGGTAAATGTGCCATTTTAATAGTGAACTATTAATTATTTTCACTGCAGGTAGGCCTAATACCAGTGCTGGAATTGATTTTGTTTCTGCTGCTAATATTACTATTATAAATTGCCCCAGAACCAGCACTATTATAACTAGTAGAACCGCTGTGTTTTTCTTCATCTCATACTGGTAGTGCTCGTTAAAATTATCCCTATTGTATTGCTTTCATTATGACTATCAGGCTACTTTAAGCAAAATATTGTCTGGACTGAAAACCCAAATATTCTGGATGAAGGTCGATGCCCTATTGTGCGCAGTTGCCTAGGCGCTCAGGACATTTTGATTCCTTGCACGTGATTGGTCAGAGGTCGAGGCGCGTTCACACGCAAGTTGTGGGTGCCGCGCGCCTGTGCTCTCCAGCTTCGTTTTGAAGGAAGAGGGAAGCGGTAGCAGGTCGACATCGAGTGCCAGATTTTCATAATTTCCAATGAATTATCATTACATTCCTTCGTCTGCCAGCTGACAAACTGCACAGCGTATTTTCGAAAGCAAACAGGATTTTATTCGCAAGCAGCGCTTGTCGGAGGTAATTCACACACAATAACGATGTTGATTTACGTTCACTTACCCTTTTTCTCTTTAGAAAATGTAATGGATTGATTGGACGTTGCAGGTCTCACGGTAGCTGTCTCAGGTCCTGAAATTGCTAATGGCTCTTGCTTCGCTATGCAAATTTAAGTCTGCCATTTCATTAGTGTAGGGAAAGGGATAGAAATTAATTTATTGATGACCAGAGCACGCTGTGCATGCTGATATGCAAAACAGATCGTACATCGCTGGAAATAAAATGAATTGCGTTCGACCATTAATGTTATATTTCGAAAAAGGTGCATTCAGGGCGATCATGTAAATCGACGTCAGAATTGAATTTATTTGTTTTGAATTCGTGAAAAAGCAGCCACGCATCACCACTCTATTCTGCACTGTTGTTTTCACCGTAAGGTTTTGATTACACGTATGATATGTATTCAGATACGTTACATGATGGGCGACATTTCAGAAAGGAAGGCTCAGCTTAGACGTTTTCACTGTTTTATTATCATGCTAAATTAACTATTAGCCTAAGATTTACTCCACTGTAATTGTAATAGCCGCTCGTGGCTGTCGTTGTTAGTAACAATAATAGGCTACACCACTAATATTAACAAGCACTTTGTTCATTCTCTTCTGCAATCTCCTCTCGTTTTAGTATCATTAACTACATGTAGTAATTGCGGTAGCCTACCAACAACATATTTTTACGGTTTCTTCGTAGCTAGGTAGCCCACCTCACTACCATTTACGATAAAAATGAACTGAGCCGAAGGTACTTGCACGCTATAGCCTACCTACCCGCTGCGCCCAGCGTCACCGATTGAGACAAGACCATTGCATGTAGCTACAGATAAAGACGATACCTGCAAGTCAATTCTTTCAGTTGGTGTTTCTCGTTTCTTTCAGTCGCACTTAACACACTGGCTGTTTATCACACTGGGTCATGGCGCAGACAAACAATTATGGACAAAGCAGCAACGGGGTGGCGGACGAATCCCCCAACATGCTGGTTTACAGAAAGGTAAGGCACGTGACGGCTATATTGAAGCCCCTCCAAAGCAAATGTGTTTAGATGTCACTATGGGGGCTATTTATCAAATAATGTGTTTGTTACCGGCCAATTAAACTTAATGCCTGCATGTTCAGTAGAAAGTGTTCGTATGGACAAAACTGACAAATGCTGGTTTTCAGTGCAACATGAACTGGCCGTACAATACTTTACTAGTGGATATATTTGTGCGGACATCAGAAAGCTCTTGCACTATATTTTTGTGGTCCTAGAAGATAGTGCTGTATTGCTTTGAAACAGCTGATTCTTGGCTCGTGTGTGCGCACGAGTGTGCGTTTTCAGTACAAAAAAAACATTAGGTGTGCTAATAGGCCTAAGCCGCCTATGCGCCATAGTTTCAATTATCAGATAATACATCACCTTCAGTGAAAGGAAACATTGATCTTAAAGGTTCCTTTCTCGTATGATGCCATTCTTTTCTCAAATAAAACTTTCACTGAAAGCTCCAATTGTCTGACCCATCAATTAGGGTATAATAATATAAGCCAGCATCCTCCGCGTAACTGGTTTGATCGATCAGAGCACGGCATTTATGAATTTTCATATGTGATGAGGTGAGTGTTGTAACACTGTAAAGGACACCAGAGGGGCACTGCTTTCCCCCAAATGTAATATGAAATTGTAGTGAGTGCTGTTACAAGTTTTTCCTCATGGTTTATTATTTTGCCCCTGCAGTCTACTGAAAATTAAGATATAACGTTAACGTGCGTAATTATCTTATATTGTTCATGTTCTACTACGTGAAATTGTCAGAAATTACTATAATGCACGTGATTTGTTTATCAAGATCTCCACTTTAAGTAACTAAAATCTGTTTGGAGTAATGCTGAATTAATGTAGAATGACAACTGTCGTGTGTTGACAATGCAATGCTGTTTAGAAAAAAGGCAATGGCTGTGTGGATCTGACAGAAAGTAAATCAGGTCGACGGTGCCGCCACTTCAGCAGTGACCCACGACTTGAGCAGGGTAGGATGCAGTTGACTTCGGGGGGGGGCTTCTGGGGGGAGGGTGCGGTTTGACCTCCTGGGGTTGGCCATGAGCCTGTGGGAGAGTGGTGTTAGAGGTGCTGTCAATCAAGTCTGTGTAGGGGGTCACCATCATTGTTGCCAAGATCTCTCAGAAAGTCTGTCATAAAATCACTAGTGTGCTGTCAGCAGACTGGAATATATATTGGCTAAAATGGAACACCCGACTGGTGAAACTGGAAGAGGTGTCAGTGGGTAAATTTTTAAGTGGAACTGAATAAATTAGAGCACACGCTGACTTCAAGTAAGGTTTATTATATTTTATGTCCGTAGCTGTATGTACGAGGGATATTGCTCCAAGTAGCTGCTATTTGGACTATTGAATGGTACGACCGGGCTGGTTTAAGCCAATACTTGCCCCAGTTAAATGAGAAACCTTGCGGGAGATGAACGCGTGCGCCTGCTCTGAGAGCTCCATGTTGATTTTGCTCGGACGCTTTTTCCCATGCGAACAGATCACTTTCTTCATTTGTGTATCTCCTGAATAATGTATGGCGTTGTATTTACACGTGTGTTTTCATTAAATTATTTGTAGTATAGATCAATACTTTTATTTGAAACTGATAAAAAAGAATCTGGAGATGCTTCAAATAGTGGACAGCCCCCACAACGAGCAGCCTATAGGTGAATCAGGAGAGGAGCAAGTGCTTTGTAATGTAGAGCCCTTGAAATTAGTGACAAGTTACTTGTTTTCATATTACCGTGGAATGTATGGCGGTGAAACATTGAAATTGAATGAGCAAAAGAACACTGGAGTAATTGGAAAGTGACTGATGGTTATCTGCAACTCATGGTAGTGTGAAAAGATGGATACGGAGAGGAGCGTGCATTGTGGGTAGTATAAATTTGATTACTTGCGCAGCCAATCTGGAAGATAATAATGCAATTTGGCTCCGGGAGCAGTTGAAATTAGTGAGAAACGTTTGCAATGATCCAAATTTCATAGACAAGAATTGTATCTTGTTACAGTACATTACCGCAGGCAACCCAAAATTACACAGAGTGCACATACCTCATTTAGTTAAAGTTTGTGTAATTGAGGGAATTACTCCGCTGCTTAGTACTGTGATTTTCCTGTAGGTATCTGATTATTGAAACAAATGAATGCTGTTTTATTGATTATTACTACCTCGATGCTTCCCCAGGTTAACTGTTGTGTATGTTATGCAGGAGCATGCCATTTTTATATGTCTGAAACAGCTCAAGTCATTGTATGAGGGAGCTTTAGAAACATGTCCAAATATTATGCACAGTGAGTTATTCTAACCTCTGCAAGATGTGCATAATGTGGCCCAGTGGGAATGCTTCACACAGCTTTGATAACAAATATATGTTTCAACCATGTTTCATTGTGCTCAAAAATGAAGGATTAATTAATAATACGGTTGAACAAAAATATAAATGGAATAAGGAAATTGACGGGAAGCATAATTAGGTCATGCACTGTGTCAAGTGTTGTGGCAGATGCTTCAGGAAATGTGTCTAATATTTCAAAAAGCAGTTAAAGTCTTATGCGAATCCTCAGAATGGTTTAGGGTCATGTTTTAATCAAAATTGTTGATGGAGAACATTTGTGGGGGAATGTAGGATGAAATTATAATGAGTAGGAAAATATTAATTAAGATAAAGCACTTCTCCAATAAACACATTCATCTAACCACAGTCCTAAAATGTATTTATTCACCACTCATCTCAACAGATGATTTATTAAATTGGTGCTACATGTTGCTGGGGTATCCATAATGTGATCATGAACGTCTGGCAGAGTAACACTGCATTTTTTATTTTTGGTACAGGGATGGGAGGGAGGGGACATTACACCTTTAAATTCAAGGGGAGAGAATGTCACATTTTCACTCAACCCACTTCTTCCCATGACAGGGGCTGTGTCCGAATCAGAGCCCTATGTACTGCGTACTGTCTCCTGTGTACTAGCGTGCTGTATACTGATCACTGCATACTGTTAGTGACATGCAGTATGTTCCATACTTAACAGCTTTTTAAAAAAGTGTACTCAAATGCCATACTCAGTAGTGCGCTGATTCGGACATGGCCTGTGTCCCTTGCATGAGGTCCACTTCCCGTTATGAAAGTCCGCTTCCTTCTCATCCTGGCCATGTGCCTCTTTACAGATGAATAGAGAGCAACTGGAGCATTCAATATCCTCCAGTTGCAACAAAGGCACATGCTTTCTGCACGAATACCATTACCATTAATGATCATCAAGCTCCGCCCTAGGTTTATTTTCCCTTCATATCCCGGATTAACGGGCAATAATTTCCATAAAAGAGGGTTGACTACATGCTGTTGGGGAAGGGTAATTATCCACACTTGTGCTTTTGATAAAGATTTTCTGGTAATTCATATTCCCAGATCATGGATATGTCGAAAAGACACCAGCATCCCATTTGCACAGATTTTGTGTCATCTTCCTGTACATATATCCATGAGATATGTATAGTAATAATAATGCCTAGAGGCACACAGCTGTTCTGAATCACGGAAAGAAAATACAAAAATGTATTGACCATTTAAAATACCATTCAATGTAACTATGAATGACTCATCAGCTCAAGAATGAGCAGAATTAGCTGGGCAGTGACAGTAGAGTTTTCTGTGGTATTCAGGGAGAATAGTGTTACACAATAGTTGAGCGGTCTGCATTATTCACATAATTATGTTACTTATAGCTGGAATAAAGTAAAACAAAATTGATAAAGAACTGAACTCCTCGCTCTGGAGATACATACAGCACATGTATACATTATTCATGTGTAAACTGAATGATTTGTTGTTGTTTTCTATCACCATTTGAATTAATTTAATGGTATTGGTCATACTGCTGTTTGATATAAAATGTATAGGTGGTTTATTGCAAATAAATATGTCATAATTTACATACAGTTTAAGCTTTTCAGTGAATTTGTTGAATGTAAGTGCCAACCCAGTCAATTGGTGGTAGTGTTCCTAATAAACTACTACATGATCATTTTTCTTTTCATTTGTTTGAGGTGAAGAGGTTGCTTCTCTGAGCCAGGTACAGAACTACCACTTCAACGTAAAGTAACATTACCATATTTCTAAAATGGAGGATCTTGAAATCCAAAGCTCTTGCTAGTAATGTCATCCTGCTGACAGGTTGTGTGAGTGTTGTTCCGTTTGCCATGAAGTGTAACCAATTGTGCCTCATTGGAATCATGGGAAAGATGTCTGGCCTACTGAACTCTGGAACATCTCACATTTCATTAATTGCGCACGGGTCTGACACATTTGGAGCCTGAATCTTCTCATGTACAGACCTGATAACGTCATGCTTTTGAAGGGAGACGGTTTATCTCATCTCCCTTCAACAGTAGTGACATTAAACTGCCGTTTAGGCTGAGTCACACCCTCGCAGTGTCTTAAACCCTGAAATTCATAAGATCAAATTCACGCGACAATATCCGGATTGCCTCCTAAATATGTAACACTGTGGCAATGTAAGCATCTACGTGTATGCACTGGAATGCACTCTGTGCTTGTTGATGGCATATTCCTCCACGCGTATTCATGGCAACCATCGTGCTGAACGGAATATACAGTAACAATGCCTCAATGCATTGTAGTAAGCTTTGCCACAGGTCTGTGAGTAGCGCTCTGTTAGTATGCAAAATGGTGTGTAGCAGAAGGCCAGGGGGCGGTATGGTGGAGGCTAGGCGGTGAACAGGTTCTGAGAGGGTTTCCTCTGCTTCCATCGCTCTGACTGGGGGGGATTTCCCCAGGTTGCTGCCACCCACACAGCAGAATGGCACGGTGCTAAGAGGCCTTAGCATCATTAGGCCGGATGACACTGCTAGCTAAGAGGTCTGTGATCTCCTGTGTATTCCCGGGCAGCTCTTTGAAGCAGAGAGCAGATTTAGAATGTAGAGGTGATGGTGTTCGAAGGGGTGGGGCGGGTTGAAGTGCATCTGGTGATGTCATCAGTGATGCGCAGCTCTGATTCATCCCTCCCTAGAAGTCTATTAATACGCACTTTATAGGAACGCTGAAGCATGTGCACTGTGATGTATCAGCAGGTCACCGCTGCCAAAACTACAAGCTCCATGCTAAGAGGAGCGGAGTCTAGCCACCAGACCCCGGCTGTTTAAAAGGCTTGATTTTCTACGCATCCAATCCTGGACAGACGTTCAGCATGATCCAAAATGGCATTTTTCCTGTGCGCATCGCGACGAGACTGTAGCTACCACCCAATTTATCTTTCCTAAAATTGAGCCCCCACCCCACAGGTAAGCAAACGCACACTGAAAGACTCTCTCACAGATTGGAATGTGTCTGAGGTCAATAGGTCCCTGTGGAGTGATTTTCTGAGAGCAGCAAAACAGGACCTATCCATAGAGCAGACATTAGACTAATGAACAGGGTTTGTAGTCCTGACTGTGTTTCCTGTGCGCTGGCTTGGCATTGTTTCCCTGCTCTGTAGTATGCTCTTCTCACTGTACTGCAGTTACACTCCATATCTACCACTAGGCTGCTCTGTAGTATGCTCTTCTCACTGTACTGCAGTTACACTCCATATCTACCACTAGGCTGCTCTGTAGTATGCTCTTCTCACTGTACTGCAGTTACACTCCATATCTACCACTAGGCTACTCTGTAGTATGCTCTTCTCACTGTACTGCAGTTACACTCCATATCTACCACTAGGCTACTCTGTAGTATGCTCTTCTCACTGTACTGCAGTTACACTCCATATCTACCACTAGGCTGCTCTGTAGTATGCTCTTCTCACTGTACTGCAGTTACACTCCATATCTACCACTAGGCTACTCTGTAGTATGCTCTTCTCACTGTACTGCAGTTACACTCCATATCTACCACTAGGCTACTCTGTAGTATGCTCTTCTCACTGTACTGCAGTTACACTCCATATCTACCACTAGGCTGCTCTGTAGTATGCTCTTCTCACTGTATTGCATTTCCACTCCATATCTACCACTAGGCTACTCTGTAGTATGCTCTTCTCACTGTACTGCATTTCCACTCCATATCTACCACTAGGCTGCTCTGGCAGATGATCCACCAGCATCCATAGAGGAAACATTATAAACAATATAAACACTGAGAAATAACATTTTCTTACTCCATTAATATATACACTGCAAAAACCAAATCTTAACAAGCATTTAAATTTTATATTTAGGCTTTAGAATCTTATTTCTGTTACTTTTTTTTGCTAAATAATACATAATTTTGCCAGTGGGGTGAGATAGTTTTACCTACTCGTTTCAAGATTTGCCAGTGGGGTAAAATAATGTCACCTGTCAAGCAAAAAGTTAAAAAAAAAATAAATAAAAAAACCTAATAAAGAGAGAAAAAAAAAAAGATTTAAAGTCAGTAAAATTCACTTATTAAGACAGGCATTTTTTGAGGTGCAGAACCAAACGCTTTTTTTAATGTATGCAAAAGCTAATTACCATATCTGTGTGCGGTCCAAGACCAACAGTGACATCACTGGCAACAATTCATTTTGTGACTTGTGGACATTGGGACAGGATGATCATTTCAGTAAATATCACAGGGATAACACCTGGTAAACTCATTATTATATAGTACATGGTGAGATATTCATTTTCTTTCTGGACAATTAATAATAAATACCATAATATTCAGAAAAAGCTGTCCAAATATTACACTTGGCATTGTGTTGCGTTATATTTGTTTTCCCCCTGAAATGCATTGTAGCTAAATGCGTTGATGGCAATAACTCAGCCGCTATTATTTGCTGCCTCAATAAATTCAAATGATCTAAATTAAACCTGCGTTGTCCGAGAATTGCAAGTCAATTAAGTGATACTGAACCACTTACTGTAAGGAATTATGAGCGTAATCACTTATGACATCTGATCTGTTCATAAGCCAAAGTGAACAAGTGTCGTGCAAAGTATACATTCTTGAGAGACTACACCGTTAAAACAGCTAGCAATATACTGTTCTTTCTTTTTAGAGGTAAAACAGCAGTATAGCTGTAATAAGAGTTATGGAACAACATGTTTCCTTCCAACTGGAAGGTTGTAATATTCTTATACAAAGCAATTATACTGCAGTGGCTGATACCATATGCACAACTGAGATGTTTCAAGA